>MU551666.1:7951293-8019564 GCA_024362625.1 Silurus asotus
AGAGAGAGAGAGAATTATTTTATAAATAAGATCTGAATATCTGGAGATTGCAGTTGGAATGCACAACAGCTTTTACTTTGCACAACACAGTGGCTTTCTTTAGAAACACGTGTCTATTGTGAATAAAGAGGCAACTGAGAGAGAGAGAGAGAGAGAGAGAGAGAGAGAGAGAGAGAGAGAATTATTTTATAAATAAGATCTGAATATCTGGAGATTGCAGTTGGAATGCACAACAGCTTTTACTTTGCACAACACAGTGGCTTTCTTTAGAAACACGTGTCTATTGTGAATAAAGAGGCAACTGAACTGCATTGTGACATTAATATTAAATGATTACTAAAAATTTTATGATAAACTAAAAGCTGGAAATTAGTAAGAATAAGAATAAAATCTGTACTTCAATTCACTCTAAAAATCTAATATTGCAGTTTAATTAGCTTATAGACCAAATAATCATCTGTCTCTCCCAAATTGTTTATTTGTTCTGGTCCATCAAGCAAAGCAAATATGAATGAATAAAGACAACTTTAATATTTCTGTCTGTAATTAGAGTGAATATGCAATTGGTATTTGTCAGTGTAGCAACATACAAGCCAACATTCCTTTCATTCATCTAAGTTTTTGCATGATTGCTTGCCTCTTTAAATTGAGTCCATGTGAAAGAACTGTCCCATTTAATCGAGGCAATCATAATTTCCACGATTTTGGATGACTCTTAAGGTGAACCTATGTACAGTAAGATTCAATGGCAGCAATATAACTCTGCTCTACAGTGGCACAGTCTCAACACTGCATATGCCTGCACCCAGAGACGGTGTCTCAGATATGGAAGCTTGACAAATACATGTGGACTTATTTTGCTTAAACTAACTTGATACAAAATTGTGATCTTCCCTTGTGGAGCTCTGCACCACCCTGCTAGCATATAGGCCACAGACTCCTATTTGTGACTCTGAGATACCCATTTGAGGCCTTGGTTCCACCTTATCAACTAGATCTGCCACACAGCCCGATTCCCAAAATACTGGCCTTGTTTTAGCCAGCCGTTGCATGACAGCACTCTACCTGGCATATATCTGGGGTTATTGTGACCAGCATGTGTCCAATGGTGCTACCTTTACTGAACATTGGTCATCATTCCATTTTCATGATGCCTATATGGCCATAAATATGGCATTAGCATCACACTTACTGTATATGTGGATCTTCCCCAATCTGTTACCACAAAGTTTGTAGCACAGATTTGTCTAAAATGTCTCTGCATGCTTCAGCATCTTAGATTTTAGATTCAATTAATGATTCTAAGTTGGTCTAAATATGTTCCAGTATTACAATGTCCCTCTGCATGAAACAAGAACCACAATGACATGGCTTGTCAAGGTTGGTGTGGAAGAAATTGAGCCCTGACCTTAATTCAAATAAATTGCAATGCTGGCTTGCCCCATGACTCCTTGCCCAAGATCAGTGCCAGACCACATTAAAACTCTTGTGCATAAATCCCATAGCCACACTCCAAAAAAAAACACTCCAAAAGGATATAATTACGGCTAAAGTGTGACAGCAACTGTAACAGGATTGTCAACAAACATGAGAATGATAGGACAGGTGTCCACATACTTACACATATTATGCAAGTGATTCTCTCCACTATTGGTGGTTTTACAAGGTGAAACTGAACTTTGCTTTTCTATATATTTCTAATACATGTGTAAAAAGGGGTGTTTATTTATTGCAATTCCTACAATAAAAGACACTCCTGCTCTCTAGCGAAAAGTTAATAGTGTCCAGTACCAGTCAAGACTCTGCCATGTAAGTGCACAGAAGAAAAACGTCAGCGATGAAATATGAGCAGACAGTAATTAGCAGAGATAGGCTGGTGGTCAGATGTAATCGCATTGTGCGGTACAGCCATCCAGTAAAATGTGATTTGAGACAGATGTAGACAGAGCTGGCCTGAATATGGACAGGATAGAAAGAAGAAGTTAAACAAAAATAAATAAATAAAACAGAATGCAACACAAAGTCTCAGGGAGGATAATTAATGTGACATTTCCCTGACATTTAGCTGGAGATGCAGTGAAGAAGACTGGATGGAGGGAGATTGGGACACAAGGAGGGAAGTGGAAAAAAAGCACAGAGAGCGTAGAGGAGCTATAAGAACAACAAAGACATATTCAAGTCAATGTGGTACATTGATCATATCTGTAGTGTGGAATGTTTAATAGAGTTTAATGAACACCCACAGTAATGAATCATGGGGCCCATTTTGGGTCAATCTAGATTTACATTAATCACACTGTAAGTTTTCCTTCAACATTAGGATTTTGGTATGTATATCACTGAAAGAAGACTGCAGTGATGAATCACCTACTTCAGTAAACAAACAATCTAACAAATCCCCTGCATTGTATCATCATTGTCAATACTTTGCTTGGGCTATTACTACCTCACACACAATTATAAGAGAATCAACACCAGAATTATTGGCACCCTTTATTAACAATAACTAAAAATAGTTATTAGGAAACTTATATATAATACTGGATAGAACCATCTCAAAACAGCCTCGTTTCCTGGCATAGATTCCATAGATTGAAAACATTTCTAAGTAATTCTGGACCATGTTGATATGATTGCATAACACCATTACCTGCTGCTTTTGCAGGTGTGTTTTCCTGAAGTGAAACTTCCATTCTCTCTCTCATACAATAAAAGTGTTACATGAGATTTAGATTTAGTGATTGGGAAGGCCACTAAAGAAAAGCAAACTCATTGTCATGTCCATGAAACCAGGTTGCGATGGCTTTAATAGGTTGACATAGCGCATTGTGAGGCTGGATGGAGCCATTATGAGATGGTCAATTCTGGCCATGAAGGTATGCACATGGTGAGTACAAATACTCAAATATGCTGTGACTTTCAAGCAATAATTGATGGGTATTTACAGTCATGCCAAGAAAACATTCTCCACACCAATAAACCACCTTCATTTCATTTAGCATTCATTAACCATCAGGTTTCAGTGAGCTTGTACCCACTGAAGCTTTAATTTAACATAAACTTCTGACCTCTCTCATCATTAAGACATATTTGGTTAAAAATTAGTTTTTTTTTACTTCTGCATTCTGAATAAATTCTAGAGATTGTAATGTGTGAAAAATCCAAAAGATCCACAGTTATTGCATGAATGAGTAGGTGTGCAGAAGTTCCTAAAAATGTGTTTGGTGAGTACAATCTCTTTAGCAAAGACCTGACAGAAACAGACGTAACAGCTATTACATACAAAAAATGGTCAATAAAAATCCACAGGAGCACAAATCATCAATTTGGTAAATTCTTGTTAAAAATCTGACCCCAGAATACTGTTAAAACAGGATCTGGCACCTTTCATACAGAACTTATTTACCTGCATGATGATGAAATAATAAAATAATTGTATTAATATGGCCATACTTTATGTGGCACCTCTCTTCCAAAAATAGTCACTTATATCCTTAATGACTAATTGGTAACTGGTAATTACTGAATACTTGTATTATGAGTCACTGTGATCATGCATCACGGATATGGCCAAATTAAATTGTTCCTTTAAAAAAAAATGTTTTGTACTTTTTCTGAAACATGCTGGTCTTTTAAGCATAATGTTCTTTGCAGGCAAGATTGATTTGAAGTTGGCTTTAGATCCCCAGGGACCAAGACTTATGCGTTATTGACGCTAGCTTTATGATGGCATTCACTGAAACTATATTGCACAGAGAGCTTGAAGCACTATTGTGTACTATATATTCCAAGATTCCATTTCCCACCCTGTCCACTCAATATTTCACCTCCCCCTCGGTGATCCAGTAACCTATTTTATTTAACTTATATTATATATGACTTTATATTATGTTTAGAATTAAGCATGGTCAGTAAATTGAAGAGGTTAGTCCACTCATGTTATAAGCACATACAGTAAGATGCTAAAAGGGCTGCAACAGTATAATCTTGCCTGTATGTGAATTAGTATTTTGTCCCACCCTAATGTCGCCACTGGACACCGAACATTGCCACCCCACTATGAAAGATCTGGCTACAACATTGGAGGGCTTTACCGGAATGCTGAACATTTAAAACCTGATACCCTTACAAGCACATTATAACAACTATTTAAGGTGTTCTTGTTTGAGCTGTTATTTATTTTCACACATATTGTTTTGCTTATTTTCTTTAAGTGTGTCAATAAATTGAGTTATCTATATGTGCTGTGTCCCAAACTATTCTCAATTTTCTTTAGTTGGGAAGCATGTATTATTATTATTTTTTTCATGGAACAGAATGACCTCAGTATTGAGAGTATCTTGACCACAATTGCATGTTAAACTGGTATCTGCAAAATGCTAATGCAGTTTTGTTGTAGTATTTACCTCCAAAACACTCTAGATATTTCTACTGCTAAAGACCTTTACTCTGATGTGATTTCCACTACAACAGCAGTAATGAGAATTGCACTTTTTATATGCCCTTTTAAGCTAATTGCTGGGTTATAAATGTGCCAACAGATATGTGGACGTTGCGATTTTAGCTTGGCAGCGAGCATGATTTGACAAGGAATCAGGTCTAATGGTATTAGAAAATGGCATTATTGGATGCCTTGAATGAAAAAAGAAAAAACCCATCCTTAATTCTTATGAAGTCCATAACCACAGTCAAGCACTGCAGAAGCTGGGCAAAAGTGCATGATATTAAATCTCAGTTACGCACTGCTACTGGCACATTGCCAGCAAACCCTATAATTGTGAAAGCCTTGGGTTTGCTTTATCCACGAGTGTGTATTTGTTCTCAGTGTGTATTTATGTATAATGTAGGCGTGTGTGTGTGTATCCGTGCATGCTTGTGTAACGATGTGTCAGTCTGATCCTGATTCCTACACACACATGCACACAAGCAGACACACTTGTACATTGGTGCACTAGCCGGTTACTCTTATAGCTACCTTGGCTGCTACAGAAGAGCCGGGCTTCTCCAGCAGGTCCCACAGTTTCTTGCGCTTCTCCGAGCAGCAAGCGTTATCCAGCTCCTCACCCTCGCGCTCCTTCAGCGTGTCAGCCTCGCGCCGCAGCTCCTCATTCATCTGCTCCTTCTTCTGGTGGTAGCGCGCCTGGCAGCACGACTCCAGGTAAATCTCGTCCACGCCCCAGTAGTCCAGCTCCTGGCTAAACGAGAGCGCGCACATCTCCTCCATCATGTGCAACTTTCCCGTGCGGTAGAAGTTCAGGATGGACGTGAACGCGCCCGGATGCCGGTCAAAGAAGTACTCGTTCTCGTCCAGGTTGTAGTCGTCGCAAATATCCATGAGCGCCTCGTGCGTGGTGCACGCGCGGAGCTTGCCGAGGCGCGTACGCGGCAGCCGCTCCAGCGTGCGCCAGAGCACCTCGTGCGGCAGGCCGCCCACGTTCAGACGCACGCGCCGGTAACACGCCATGCTCCGGATGATCTCCACCGGCTCCGGGGGGAGAGAGACCGCCGACCGAGAGGCTGCTTTGCTGATCATGGCTGTCTGATGGTTTTTGTGATTCGGCCGCAGTTTCGTAGGCTATGGCTTACTCCGGGCGGGCCGCGGAACCTGCGTTACCTCTCGAAGTCAGAAGCGCTTTCTTCCATCGCTGGAGGGGGAAAAAATACACACACACACACACACACACACACACACACACACACACACACACACAGATGCGTCACGCAAATAGTGCCGCTCCAATGATTCAATAGCAAATGGTCAGGAAATTCGAGACGAATCAGAAGCACGCATGCACTTCACCCCCGGGAGTAGCAGCTACGCGTCTGAACGGAAAGATGCCCGAGATGAATCAGTGCTGGGCATTCCCATTCACTGCTCTCATTCAATGAAGTAGTAGACAACTGGTGGTTTTAAGCTCGCGCCAGAATGTATAGTAACCGGAAGCTTTCCATTAGAGAAGTGCGCACGTGGTGATTTTGTTGGGATCAAACGCAAGCCGTCTCGTCTGAGGACCTGTCCGTAATTCAGCCGCTTATATCCAGGTAGAGTGCTTCTGCTTCAGCATGTTTGAGGAGGAAACATAATGTCCCAAAAGCATGATGTTGCTAAATAGTTGACATCAGCTGTCCACCCGCGCAGTCTATCCAGCCTGTAAAACCAGGAGGAAATCATCACAAAAAACACCCATGCGTGTCACCTATACCATCATTACAGCCATTTAGACCCCCAACGCACACAAACCCCCGTTAGACTCAATCCGACTGAACACACACACACACACACAAAAAAAATCATTTGTGTAAATAATCCAGTGCGCAAATTCAGTGTTTTGAGTGACATCCGTCAAATCCAGGCGTCACGTTACCTAATTGCGTTGTTGTTTTTTTTATTTAATTTTTGATTTCTGATTATTCAGAAAGAAGGATCAGGATCAAACCAAAGTGTGCACGGAAACAAATGTGCACAAGGAAGTCAATACAGGCTTTGATTTGTGCAATTGTTCGGCGTGTATAATAATAATGATAATAATAATAATAATAATAATGATGATGATAATAATAATTAATAATAATGATTATTATTGATAATAATAATAGTTTAAAACATACCTCTGTAGCTGAAGAATGAGAATGACGGAAAAGCCCATAAATGAGAAGGAAAACAGGAGGAGCGTCACTGCTTTACTCCCATGTCTAGTATTAAATAAAGCCCACGCGGAGGACCGCTATCTTCCAGTCTGGGCATATATGTCTGGTATAAGACAAATCGTCGCTGTTGTTTTTTTTTTTCTATTGGAAGAGGAATAAATCAACAAGTCCAGCGGTAAATCTGTGGAGCTGATTTGGCGGCAGCGGTTTTAGTGTGCAGAAAAGGCAGGATCAGGGATTAACCCTTCACTAACCTGCACAGCGTCTTCCTCCCTCCTGCGCCACGGCCCACTGACCTCGGGCAAAATGGCGAACAGCATCTTTACACTGACTCGCCGTTTCTCCTGGATGAAAAAAGCACTGCTCATAGTTACCCCCTATTAGTGAACACCTGGAGGTAAACATTGCATTTACTCCAGTGTTCATGCACTATGGTGGGGTTTATCAGGTGCTTATACAGCACAGTTGAGTCTTTTTTGTGCTCTCATCTGTGAGTGATTAAATAGGACTTAAAGACGAGTTTCATATTTTGCCTCAAATTCGAAAAAGCTGCCAGTAAAATATCAGCTAGGACTAACCTGACTTAATCCACCTCTTAACACCACCACTATCAGGTCGCAATTACAGAAACCATCAATACTATACAAAAACGCAACATAACAACGAGGGTGATTTTACCAAAGCAAGAAACCCACTTAAGAAAACTCCAAACCTCTACACTACCACCGCAACTGTGTCACCTACATCATCTGGAGCGGTGCAGAATCAATATTTGTCTAATAACATGAAAAAAACATAAAAATGTAAATAAAATACAACCTACACAACAGAGATGCAGACTCATAATTTGCAGCGCTCCTCAGAGGCTGTAATCCAGTGGTACTGGCTCGTATTCACTGGTCTGGAAGTGGTGAACAAACCATTTCCCGGTCTGAGACAAGCTAGCTTTGGGGTTGGCCGACCTCTTCTCACGATGTCTAGCTTTTCTTCAAAATGATTATTAAGTATGTCCACGACCAAATAAATTTCCAGTCGAACCAACCAATCAGAAGACGGGAAAATGCTGACGCTATTCTGGGATAGCTAGCTGCCCTGTGGTGTGAATTTGAAATCTGATTGGTTAAAGAAACAGAGTTATTTATCAAGGAGACTATGGTAAAAAGGCCAGCAGTACTGATTTTGAAGGCCCTGGGCTGATTAGATTGACATGGCAACACATAGCTGAAATCTGATTAGACAAAACATCTAACATCCACATACACGTACTGGAAGCAGTGCAGCAAAAAAAAAAAAAAATGCTCCAATATAAAGAGAATAAACTGTTGGGAATAAATTTATACAGTTTCATGGAAGAAATATTAGAATTTAGGTTGTAAAAGTAGGTCAGTGCTTCTGATAATGTTTAGGCCAGCAGAGAAGGCTTTGCTGGCCCTGACTGCCTGCCACTGGCTCTGTGAACAGAAGAATAAACTAATGATGTGACTAACTATAATGAGGTCAGTTATTTGGTTGTTAATTTCCACACATGCATTTGTGTCATATGGGAGTATAATTTATACCTTATGTCTTTATTTGTATAAAGTGAACTGCAATCCAAATACACTTCCCTTGCTTGTTCACATTTGTGTGCACTTTTGTTTTAGTTCATTTACTGGGAATGACTTACGTGGGGCTGTTTTTGTGTATATTAAGCGCTTCAGTTCCCCCCAAATCTTTCTCTTTTAACACTGCCTGGTCAGAAAAAGTCACATACTCAAAAAAATTGGGTCTCCTTTTGCTTTGACTACAGAACACATTCGCCATGCAGTATTTCAATAAGCGTATGCAATGTCATTTGCAACACTGCAACATTTATTTTCCATTCAGAGTTGCACTTATCTTCTACAAAAATGTTGTACTGATGTTGGGAGATTCAGACTGCTGTGTACAATCTTCTTCAGCACATCTCAAAGATTCTCATTGGGTTAATGGTCTGGATTGTCTGGTGATTAATTTTTGTGTGTAAAAATAATGTCTCATGCTTTCTGAACCACGCTTTCACCATTTGAGCCTGATAAATGCATGGCATTGCTATCTTGATACATGTCTGTGCCATCAAAGAAAAAAAAATCCATTGTTGGAAAAACCCTATCATTCATGGAGTCAGGTCATTTTGGGCAAATAATATTGCTCATCCCAAATCTGACCAACTAAATCAATCCCAGATAACACTGCCCCCACAGGCTTGGACTGTAATTACTAGTCGTGATTGCAACACTTCATCTGCCTCTTTTCTTACATTGATCTGCACATCACTTTGGAATAGGGTAAATCTGAACTCATTAAAAAACATGTCCCGTTTTAATTACTCCAGAGTCCACTCTGTATGCTCCCAAACAAGGAATGTTTTTTCCTGATTAGCTTCATTGAGTTTTCTTAAGGCTACACAGCTGCATTGTGTTGGAAAAAATGCTCTTACTTTTAGTTATAAAAATGTTGGTTTTGATACAATTTGATTTCACTAAACATTTAAATGATCTTCAATCCAAATCATTCAAGATTTTTTTTAAATAAAGGAATTATGGTTCCCCACTATCCTTCCTGGTTTTAATAATGTGTTGGAGAGTATTTAGTTGTATTAGTAGTTTCAGTAATCTCCTTAGTTGTTGTTTTTTTCTTCTTTGCTTAATGCAGGCCAATAATTTAACCCTTCTGACAGAGTAGCATGTCTTCTGACTTTTTAAGAATTGAGAAGCTACTGACTGCATAAATTAGGGTTTAATCACTTGCTGCCAAATGAGACAGTAACAGGCAGAAATTATTTCAATGTAAGTTTTAACTATGTGCTTTGTTAAATCCAGGTGGTGGTATTTTTTGGTGAAACAGTGTAAAAGATACTCAATAATTTTTTTTATTGAATCTAAAAAGTTTGCAATACTTCACCATGAACAATGCATGCAACTGAAATTCTAAAACAGCAACACTTTTATTAAAAAATGATGAAAAAGTGCAAAACACTGTCAGCAGTATAGCATCTTAAAAACTGTACATTAGAAATTAGAGAATGAATGACCAGTTTTATTTGAATAAATAACAGGTGATATAATGGAGATGCAAAGTAATGGAGAGTGTGTTAAAGAAGTAAAGAAAAGAGTGAAGGCAGGGTGGAGTGGGTGGAGAAGAGTGGCAGGAGTGATTTGTGATAAAGGAGTATCTGCAAGAGTGAAAGGGAAATTTTATAGGACTGTGGTGATTTGCTGCGATGTTGTATGGATTAGAGACAGTGGCATTGAGTAAAAGACAGGAGGTGGAGCTGGAGGTAGCAGAGCTGAAGATGCTGAGGTTTTTATTGGGAGTGATGAGGATGGACAGGATTAGAAACAAGTTTATTAGAGGAACCGTCCATGTAGGACGTTTTGGAGACAAGGTGAGGGAGGCGAGATTGAGATGGTTTGGACATGTGCAGAGGAGGGACATGGGGTAGAAGAATGCTGACGATTCTTCCACCAGGAAAAAGGAAAAGAGGAAGGCCATGGAGGATGTTCATGGATGTGGTGAGGGAAGACATGCAGGTAGTTGGTTTGAAAAAGACAGATGTAGAGTACAGGGGTGTATGCTGTGGCGACCCCTAATTGGAGAAGCCGAAAGAAGAAGAAGAAGAAGAAGAAGAAAAACAGGTGATATAATGACGTCACAAAAACAGCAAGTAACAATAATATTAGATGGTTAATTACAATGATGCTACATTATTTTAATTCGTTTTGACTCTAGTTTTACATTATGCAAGTGGTTCTTTAAGTTTATAGCGGATTTCCAAATCCCCATCTGGTTGGAGAATTCCAAAACCATAACGGTTGGGGTCCACTTGTGGCATGCGTGCATTACAGTCACACAGCTCCAGATCAAAGTGTGTCAGAATCATGAGCACAAACCTAAAAAAAAGTAGGTTAAGAAGTTTAGAAATGAATAGTAATAAAATGAAACATCTGAAGGTAAATTTAATAGAAGTGTTTTTATTTTGTTGTATAAGAGAACTGTCAACAAATCAAATATACAATCATACAGTTGGAGGAAATAGCACTAAAAGCACTGAAAAACATGAAAAAAGCACAGTGTGCCTTCTTAATACTTACCTTTTTAAAGTACAAGAAGCAAAATCACGTGCTGGGCACAAATTGCTCCCTGCTCCCCATGGCAAGCTCCCATCAATCTGCTTTCCCTCTTTACTGAAATCGCTCTTCTTTTTTCCATCAGAATTTAAGAAGCGGTCAAACTTGAACTTCTGAAACAAGCAAAAGCAGATACACCGACTCGAATATAGCTCTTCAGAAAGTGTCTGATCATTCTGAAGAAAGCTGACTGCATCTCTAAAGGGATTATATGAGTATCGTACAGTATGTAGGCTCTTGATATACACTCTGAGCACTTTATTTGGAACAGCTGTTCTCAAAACTCATTCAGTGCAAATATCTACATCAGTCGTGTGGCAGCAATGCAATGCATACAAACATAATACAGGCATGTTTTTCTACAACTTCTGATCTCCAGGGATTTTCACACACACACCAGTCTCTAGATTTTACACAATAAATTGGAGGAGCTGGTGTAATGTGTTACATGGCCTGTTATTACCAATCAGTCATGGCTTCAATGGCACAGCGTATTTAAATGCTACAGTATTGTTGCACAGTGAATCTGAATCCGAAACCTTTGGGATATGGAGAAATTGAGAAGATCTGAGAGGGCTCAAAAAATCTGCAGAAATTGTGTGACGCAGTCATGTCAACATGTACCAGAATCTTAAGGAACCTTTCCTATCCATTCTGAAATCCATGCCATTGGAACTGAGTTGAATTGAAGCTGCTTTAAGAGCAATGGCAGGTTCTACCCACTGTTATTGAGTGTATGGTATTGTTTGAATGTTGTAACATGTCAGAATCATTATAGCAAAACTGATTTGGCCTTTGGTAATGTTTGAAAAATTGATGTTGCTTAGACAGATCGTAGCAATTAATTATGTATTATAAAATGACACGAAGCATGCAAATGTAGCACTCATTTACATTTAGCAGACACCCTTCTTTAGAGCGAAGTACAAAAGTGCTTTGAAGTCTGTATTAATGAATAAATCAACACTGGTTGAACATTCAAGTCATGGCAAAATGTATCCTTTGTTAAGGGAAGCAGTGGCCCTGATGATAAGTCGAGTGTCCATCCTATCTATTTTTTTCTAGCCTATGCTCTATGGCTTATACAGACTTCATCTATTAACCACAATTCAATTAAACAAGTTACATAATTAGTTACAATATCTTGGTTCAGTTCATTTGATTTTAAAACAACCATGTCTTTTTATATTCAACCCAATTTATTTTAAAGTTATAGCATATTATGGAGTTAATTATGCTAATTATGCTGTAGATCATGATATATCTGTTTGAATATAACTCTAAAGTATTTTATATACATGTAATTTAAGATATGTCGCACCTTTTTGATGTATTCTGAAAGTATGAATTAGTTTCATATACCTGCATGATTCAGAAAACAGTTCTGGCTGTAACACGAATGATGGATTTATATCAGGATGCTTGTTCTAATATGTAATTGTTTCTATGGTAACAGCTCATAATTAGTACTTGTAAGTCAGACTCTTTACATAATCTACCACAAATATATTTTCTTTTAAATCTGTTGCTGAACAAACAAAGACATTTGGTTTCCAAATGTTTTCGTTTGTTCAGCAACAGATAAAAAAAATATCTATGCTGTCTCTGCTATGTTTTTTTTTACTTGCATAGAGAAACTGAAAGCGAAAACTTCAGGGTGAGAATAGCACTCCGCTTAATGGTGTGCCACATGACACCAGCCTGGTGTTACTTCCTACATAGTGCCAGACCTGTAAACTTCAAACTAAACTTTTTAGCCTTCGTTCATTGTGTATGATATTCTGACAGGATTTCTTTCAATTACATGAAAAAAAAAATCTATACTGATTTTTTGATCGAAGTTTGATCGGAGTTCAACCCAGAAAACAGAAAAGAAGAGGACAGCTGAGTGTTGAGATGCTGTACCTCTGGCTCATAATGGATCTGAGGATCCATCTGAGGACTGAGTAAAGGGAAGATACAAAGGCGATCTCCATGCCGTAGAGTATATTCTTGGCCGCTGCTCAATTGAACAATTTTGTCCTGCATCACATCTCTGGTGATAAGGGCAGCTGCTCTGAGGCGCAGCGTCTCGCTCAGAACGCTGTCTGTAAAAGCACAAATATTAAAATAAATGGATTTAAAAAGAATGCAGACATTATTATAAAATCATATAAAAATACAACATTGCAATAAAGCATGTTAAGTTGCTTGAGTGGTATGGAATTAGCATTTTTGTTTAAATGTGGATTAATTCTTGTACCACCGCCTCTGAAACTTACTTAATACCGGTGTTTCTCTTTTGTCCAGCGGGAGGTGCTGTAGGCTAATCAGCTCCTCATTTACTGCTTTCAGAGCCTTTGGGTGTGTGAGCAAGAAGCCCAGCATCCAGAAGGCTGCAGGGCCAGCATTACCCTACACACACACACACACACACACACACACACACACACACACACACACACATTTTTTAGTTCCTCAATTACAATTTCTTAAGTGTTTCCTTCTTCAACATGTGCACACCAAAATTTCTTAAATGTCACAAAACATGCTAGTTTGACCACATCTGTAATTTCTCCTGAAACATCAAAGAGCAACTCTGTATTGTTTTTATAATTGATGCAATGAACTGAATTATCAGACAACAAGGGCCATAGGATTGGTCAAGATGGGTCATATGACTGATCACTGATCTTAGTTTCACATGATTATCAACAATGGATAATCTATAAAAGATGATGCTATCTATACTCACAGAGCTGTACGTGTCAAACTGAAAATGTATGAGACTCAGACGCTTGAACATTGCTAATGAAGGATAAAACCATCCTGACAGTGGTTACTTAAAGTGAAGTTCTCTTTCTAAATCAAGAAACATTATTTTTATTTAATAATATGTAAATCATGTAAACACTGCTCTATATCCTGCTATTGCACTCTGGTTAGACCCAAACTGCATTACATTGCCTTGTACTTGTAAATGTGTAATGACAATAAATTTGAATCTAATCTAATCTAATCTAATCTAATCTAATTATTCCTGTAATTCAAACATTTGTGCTAAAAGTCTATTTGTAGAAACCTTTAAGTTAGTTAAGTTTATTTTTATATGGTTTTCAGTGTGAACATAATGTACATCATCACTATGGCATTATCTTCTCAATCATGCAGAGCAGAAGGGATCTGCTTTACATTTTGTGTGTGAACATTTTGTGTTATTCCATTTACAATAATCAGTTAATCTGATAAAACCTTTGACTAACAAAATATGCAAACTTAAATATTTGTTTTTGAGAGATTCTGTTGGCAACTCACATGTTGCCCTGCAGAAAAGTTGGCACGCTAATGCAAATGAGCCAAAATGAAAAGGAACAACATGTGCAGTGTCTTCTGAGCTCAAACAAAAGATTACGACTATTTTAATCTGCAAATCACTGGTTGCACAACAATCAACACCCATAAAATGTGTATTTTATGATGCCTATTAAGGTTTAACTGGGAGTGATCTATGCAGAACAATTTATGCGTTTTTCTTTTTACAGTCTCAGCTTTGCTTTTGCATTTCACTATCCAATTCTGTGTTCTGTGTCTGGCTCATCACCTACTTAAAAGATCTGTAGCCAAGTCTGGGTCTCCTGGCAGAAGCAAATAGGTTTGGGGATAAAAATATATTGTCACCCTGAATCACCATTTTTACAGTAAAATCCCATGTATACAGTATAATTTTTTCAAACACGTTGGTGTATTAGTTACACCTGACAATAAAAAACAATAAAGTAAATGTTATAAATGCACACACTGCATTTTGTAAGCTCCTCTCAGAAAGGGCTTCTTTCTAGAATGTTCCAATCTTTTTTAAAGAATGGCAATTTGATGCATTAAAAAAAAAATTCCTCTTAGGGGTGTCAATAATTTTGGTACACCAACAAAAAAACTAATTACATTCAACTTTTGGTTAAAAAAAAAAGATAATTTTTTTGTTTCAGGGCTTCTTTCTAGAATGTTCCAATCTTTTTTAAAGAATGTCAATTTGATGCATTAAAAAAAAAAATTCCTCTTAGGGGTGTCAATAATTTTGGTACACCAACAAAAAAACTAATTACATTCAACTTTTGGTTAAAAAAAAATATATATTTTTTTTGTTTCAAAGGAATTTTTTAAATATTGCGTGCAGTAAATAATAATAATAATAGTTCTAATAATATTAATAGACTAAAATTGTCACGTGCAATTTCTCTGTTATATATCCCAGCATAGTAGGAAGCTGGGTCAGAGCACAGGGTCAGCCATGATACATCACCTCTGGGCAGAGAAGGTTAAGGGCCTTGATCAAGGGCCCAACAGTAGCAGCTTGGCGGTGTACTATTAGTTCTTTTCCTTAAGCCACTGTTTGACAAACACTGTGTTATTAGGGCCTTAACAGATCAGGTGAACACTCTTCAGCTATTGCATCATGCTCTGACAGTTAAATAACCATGTCACATTCCTTCTTGTTTGCACTTTCTTTGCCACTTACTCCCACTCTTTGTCACACATGCATAAATACACACACATATATAGTTATGCTTGGGAAAATGAACTGAGGCCAGGAATTTCCCCTAGCTTTTTCTAGATTTTGTTTCCTGTCTACCTTGTTTGTTTCAGTGTTGCAAAGACAAAGCCGAGACATATATATATATATATATATATATATATATAAAATATATATATATATATATATAAAAAACAACTCCACTATGATCTTGGACATGTGCATGTGTGCATGTAAGAAACAACACATTGACCCTGCTTACCTGTGTAACCCACAGCTGGAGAAGCAGGGCTCGCCTCTGGGTCTGTAGGTCCAAGCCCTGCTTTTCTAAGTGCTGTAAGTAGGTCTGTATCCAGGATTGGGCCACTGCTTCCGTGAAAAACCAGTTTGGACACAACAGTTCCCATAGTCGATTTTGTGCTGTGCTGGCAACTTTCAGCTCATCTAACATGCATTTACATGTGCACACAAACATTTAGGTGAAGTTTAGTACATCATGTTTCAGAAAATAAGGAACACATTTAATTTTTTAAATGATAAGAATGACAAGAGTGACAAAAGTTTTTTCCTATCCTTATTCGAAATACCTTTATTTGCAGAACAACGTGCCAGTTTGGGCAAAATCTTGTCAAACTGCCGAAACTCATCATAAACCACGGTGAATTCAGCACTATTATTATTCTCTGTGCTGAACAGGGTTTGATATCCGGCCCTAGAGGGAGAAAGAGATATCAATATCAGATTACTCTGATGGCCAGAACTGATATGAGTAAATGCAGATGCAGTTTCTAAAGACTGTGGTTACTACTGTCACTGCAGCAGTACTCATCTATATTGGTCTGGTGAACTAAAATAGCCTGACATGAAAAGCAGCCAAAACACACCCTGCAAATTCTTAAGTTAACACTCAGGGTTTCTGCAGGTGTGTGTTTATGTTCTGTGTGTGTGTGTCACTATTACAGCACTTGTTTGTTGGCAGAAAATGAAGGTTCTCACACTTCCTTTGTCTTAAATGCCTCATACTATAACATACTTGAAAAGCAAGCTGTAACAGAAGTCAAAAAGTGTGTCCTTTTTCCATTCGGTTGGTTTCTGTGTGTTCACAGATGCCATGAGGAACTGAAGATTGTTCTGCATTGAGCTACAGAGTCGAGACAGATTGCCTGCAAAGTATCTAAAAACACATACACACAAAACACATTGTTATAATCTCATTAATGGCAGTAATTACCAAAGAAATTCACATTTCTATAGAAATTGTTGAAAGTGCTACGAATTATTGTAAGACTGATATATGAAGATGAATAAAATGTATACAAAAGTAAGCTATTGTACGCAAATTTGTACGGTTTTGAAGTGGAGTAGTCCAAAACATTAGAAATGCATTAGGGAAGGAGGAATCAAGTCTAGTCTCAAACACCCACTTGTCTATTTTGCTTCTCTCCGATACTGGGTCATGATTAGGCAATTGAAGTTTGAAGATTCTGCTCATTAAAAGCTGGCTATAACGAGTCAGATCCAAGGATTTGGTGTCTGCCAGCACAGCATCATAGCAATTGGAATCCAGAAGGACAGTCACATAACGCCCAGCCACACACACCTGTAGATTAAATCAAAACAGTAAATTGTAAAACAAACCGAAAGAGTGACACAAGAGTACTTTTATTTCCGTTTCGGTGCACTCTGTGTAGGAAACCAGATGATATCATCTCTTGACAATGCAGCTGAAAAGTTGACTAATATTGATGCCTTGTATGACACCATTCCAAAAAGCAATCACTGCAACTATCACAAAACCTGAAACGTGGGTTAATATGAAATGTAATCAAATACAGCAATTGAGTGTTTCTCACAGTTATACACTTATTCAAGTCATTGAACTTTGCTTAGCCGTTTCAGCAAAAGAAGGCAAATCTCTTCAAAGTACTTAAATATGCAATGATCATAATGAGTCCGTTCTTCTTTCAACTGCAGAATGATGAAAATGTGGAGTGCACCAGAATAGACAGAACTGTTCATTTTAGAAATAGCTAATATACAAACGGCTGAAAGAAACTTACTGTAAAAATGTCTCCATGCTTTTCTTTCATGCGTGTTAAAAACTTGGCAGCATCTTTCCCAAACTCAAGGGCATGGCCAAGCCAAGGAATCATGCCTTTATCCAGAGGAGGCTCGTTTCTTTGCCTTTAGAAAAGAACAAGGTATTACAAAAACAACTATTTATGACTAGCTTCATTCTACACTGATCTATAAGTATATAATGGTGAATTATTGCAGTTTGAATTAGTAAACAAATGAAAGGTCGTTTAAAAAAAATCTACAAACAGCATCTCACAGAATATCACACTACAGGGCATTAATATGGAGTGTAACATGAGCTGTAAACTCAGTGCTTAGAAGTAAAACCTGAACACTACACAGTTGGTTGATGTTGCTGATCTCTGCCTGACAGACTCACCTGCGTCTAGTGTAAAGTAAAAGTACTGCGGAAAAAACTCCCACCAGGACCAGCACCAGCACCAGTGTAAACGCCATACTGTACAGCTCGCGCGCTGCGTGTCAGAATGTTTGCACGCGCCGTACAGTCGCATTTAAACCGCAGGCGGTGTGAACTCACGTCACTCATTATTACGAAATAAGCGACTAAAAGCTGAAAGGGGCGGGGCCTCAGGACAAGAGGCTGTTATTGTGACTAGAAGGTGACACATGGAGTGAAACTAACGAAATCTCATGATGCTCCCAAGCCCATGAAAGTTCTGAAGTAGAACAACAAATGAATTTTTTGCATTTATCATTTAACTTCAAAAGTATATATATAATATAAACACATCACCTTTTTAACTTCCCCCTCACAGTCACTGAAAGCAGGAATTATTGTGCAGCAGTTTTTTTTATTATTCATAATTTATTTATTTTTGTCTTAAATTATCTTATATAATTCAAAGTCATTACTCCATCAGGCTTTTGACTGCACAGGAACTTAAGTGTCAATTGAACAGTTTTGGTTTCTCAGTACCATATATGGGTTCGGCTGTTTATTTTTTTTAATGGGGAAACACTGATTTTATGCAAGCATAAACATATAAAATGCTTTCCCCTTTAGTGATGAAATGAAAGATAATAGTAATTTTTGTCCTACAGTGTGTACTTACCATAATTATGAGAACTCTGCATCTAGGCACTTACTTTCAAAAACTATATGCTACAACTATTGTACTATTGTGGTAACAGTAGCTGAGAAGAAAGTGTGGCTTTCTGTTGAAAGAAAGTGTCCATGAAGATGAAATTGTAATAATCTGTGATTTATGTAGGCTGTTAGATGAAACGTCAGGATAAATATCTGGATTTATTCTGCTAGGGACATTAATCATAAAAGGCATTGACGCTTTCATTGCTTTTGGACAATTGATGTAGTATTAAAAGCTAAAATATCATCTTTCCCATGGTATGAGTCACAGATTTACCTGAAAATTAAAAAGCACACACAAGCACACACAAACATACACCCCCACAAACTGCAAATGGTTATTTTACTTAGCTCACTTGTTCACATGAACCCCAGCCTAGCCTTAAGCGACTTCTGAAAAAGCTGAATTTAGGATTAAGGTAAGTTATACCTTTGCTTTTGCTGCCAATGTTTGGGCCTGCAAGTCTGGGCAGTGATTGTAAAAAAAAAATCACACTGACAAATTTGTTCACTGAATTAGCATTTGTGCCACTAGGTGGAGACTGTGCTGCACTAAACTGAGAGTTTTGACCAATTATTTTGGCTTTGAGAAAACTGGAATACACCAATGTTCATTCGTCTTAGGTTCCTTTTTCTTTTGCTATAATATAGTGTATTCACCCTTTTTTGTAGTGGAAGGTAATGATTATGGGCAAATTTAAATTTTTTACATTTTGCTTTTTATTTTCTTGATCTTTTATCCCCATTCCAGAATTTTAGGTCTACATACCAGACAAGCCACTTTATGGTGGTTATGATACCACCAAGACCTGCTAACCAAGCAGAAATCTTTTTTCTGTCCTTGGTTCCAGAGGATCCCAGGCTGATCACCTAATCCATCCTTGCTAGCTTTTAATTTATAGCCAACCAGCGTTATACCCCAATAAAAAGTATATATAGCTGACATAGTTTTTGTATAGAATTGTTCAGGTAGCTATATAACTGTTGCTACCCATCAATATGTCCCATTCTTAGACCCTGAGACACAATAGCTGACAGCCCTTTTATAACAAGAAAGTTGTTATAGCTTATCACACCCTTCATACATTTCCAGCAGAGAGCTGGCCTAGCTTTTGACCAAAGCAAGAGATAACTAAAACTGTCCTGATCGGGAGGTGGTGGGCATTTAGAAATATTTAGAGATTAAATGCAACGGACATGTCCTATAGTAAAATCTGATAAAAAATGAGATTACACTGGTACCCAAAGATGTATTAAGTAGCCTTGATAAAGTGCTTCACTTTTGGAAGTAGGAAAGAGTCAAATGGGGTTCTACTATTCTAGTGGCTTTCATTTTCCCTCCACTTAATTTTCTTGTTCATCTTCCTTAATCCGTGTTCTTCTCCACTTCAGCTGATGACATGACTGTGCAACAAGCATTGCAAAGGTATTACAAGACGTTACAACTGAAACTAATTAAAATTCCCTTATCATCCTAAAATGTAGGACATCCATTGACATCACTAGTGCTTGAAATATGAAGGATTCTGGACTAGTGTATAAATTACAATGTTATTAAACGTTTGCTTCTATTTCTGTTTAAATGAATGCCATGAATGTACATCAGGAATCTAAAATGATAACACAGTAATGACAAACCCAATGTAGAGGACTTACACATAAATGTGTCAACAATCATATACGAAGCAAATCATATATGTAGCAGACGTATATGTATGTACATGTACTGTACTGCAAACTCAACAAAAATTGTGAATCACTTGTCATAAATGTTTAATTTACTACTTTAAATGAATAATAAAATAATACAATCTTTAAAAAAAAAATTATGTAATTTATTAGTAAAAACTCTGTTTTGAAATCTTATTCCAAACTTTCGAGCTTCTCACGAACTATAAGATTTTTCTTGAGTTACTCTTAACTATCGAAATCGCAAGTGTCAATGTCACGAGTATTGAGGTTTCACTGTGTATGTATGTCTGTCTAGCTGGCTGGCTGGCTGGTTGCTATCTGGCTGTCACTAAGTAACCTCCTGTTTGTTTGTTTTGTATCAGTTTTTTTTTTTTTTTTACCAGTGGTAAAAATGTGACTCTTTTTCAGGTCTCTGCCTGTACTGATCTGTTCCCATGACTCAAAAACCAAGCCTACAACCTGTATAAAAGTGTAAATTATGTATGTGGCATGAGGATTAGTATAAATTTTGTGTTAGTCACCATATGTGGTGTGGAATGCTGTGAATATACTATAGCTAAAAACTATTTTTGATAGCTGCTCCATGCACAATCATGGAGCACAAGGTACAAAATCATTTATATAATATATGAAATATTTGTAACTATTTATAATTACTGTAAATTACTGCAGTGTGGCCTAGGTACTACTATGTCCTTGTGTTTATAATTTGTGTATTGTACACTGTATGTAATTCCACATGGACACATTATTTTTGGGAGTTTTGATGATGTCCATTTAACAGCGAGAACATGACACTCATACACTTGTATGCAGAAAACATTGTAAATAAACAGTTAAGGGAAACAATCCATGGATTTGTGAGGAAGGAAATTATAAGGTATGATAATGAAGTTTACAAATTTTTTGGTGAACTTGGTAAATTGTTTATCAAAAAAAACGTTGGTTAAACCTTTGTAAACTTTGGTAAATTTGATCAAATTCATTGATATTATTGTGAATGTCTAAAGCTAAAAATAAAATGCACAAGCGTATGACTGTAAAGCCAGGTGGCCAGGTGAAGAATAAAATGCTGCTAAGGGCTACAACAAGGTCAATGTATAAAAACATTATTCATGTGCAGGTTTATTTTTATTGAAGATGGTAAACTTCATTATAAAGGGTCAAAGGGACAAATAATCTAGGATTTAATGGCCAGTGAGCAGGAAGTGTTGATGGATTGCCTTGACAATTTTGTTAATACAGGACATCAGAGGAAAGAAAGAGAAGGGCATAAGGACAGTGATGATATTGACAATAAGATAAATGCGTCTGTTTGTGTAGGTGGTTTTTAAGGCAGTTTTTACACAGGTAATTTACCCCTGTTATTGTCACAGTAAAATATTACAATAGTAATTACATTTCCAGGCCAAGAAGTATCGGTTTGCTAAATTAAATGTCTTGATGAATTCAACATTATGTCATTTGTGCAAATTATTATACTCATTTATGTATTTACATATTGCTCAATGTTCAAGCTGTCAATAACAGGACACAATGAAAACAACTGCTAATGTTCTGGTAGCAGGGTGTTTCCATGAAGCAAGATTATGTATCTGGGACCATTACCTGATACACCTTAGGGATACAATTATACTCATTATGTCACACCTAGAAAAAAAAAGACTAGTAGTAACAAGTCTTATGGACAAGTTTTTTTTTTGTTTTTGTTTTTTTCTAATGCCTAATGCTTAATTCCAAATCTTAATTCATCATAGTTTGGGGGTGTGGTGATTCCTCCTGCATGACAAATAAACATCAGGGAATTTTAAAGCACCTAATGTACAGTCAACAGTTTGTACTGATGCCAGTGCCACTTTAGTGAGTTTTGGTGTAAAGTGCTTTTCACAGTCAATCATACAGATACCATCATCATCATACAGCATGCAGTATAAGCATACTCAGATTTGTTATTTAATAGAACAGAATAGCCTTTATTTGTCACATATACATTACAGCACATTGAAACTCTTTCTTCACATATACATTCACTTGGAAGCTAGTGTCAGAGCGCAGGGTCATCCATGATATGGTGCCCCTGGAGCACAGAGTATTAAAGGGCCTTGTTCAAGGGCACAAGAGTGAAAGCTTGGAGATACTGGGGCTTGAACCCTAGACCTACTGATCAGTAACCCAGTTTAAAACCAGTTGTTGGTTATTCAATTCCTGAAAAGAATGTGCAATTTTGTAATTATGATAAGAAATCATTGTTGCCCATGACTTCAAAAAGTTCTGCTGACACTTTTGTGCACCTCTGTTAATGATCTTTGACAGAAGACTAAACAGTTTCTTAGTTAAGGATCAAAGTTTACAACACACAAAGATCTACTAATTAGATTAGCATGTGGCACAGCAGATAGCATTGATACCTCACAGCTTCAACATTCGGATTTTGATCCTGAGCCTGAATGTTTATCTCTGTGGAGTCTACATATTCTCTGTGTCTTTGTGAGTTTCTTCCAGACATGACTTTTTTTTTAAAAATCTCCCTGTAGCTGACTTTTCAAGGTGTACCGAGGTGTCAAAACACTGATGCTTGCCTACAAGGCCAAAAATGGACCAGCACCATCTTACCTCAGTGACCTCATCACATCTCGCACTGCACCACGCTGTCTGAGATCCTCCAGCACTGCTCGACTGGTACCACCTTCTCTCAGATTGAGAGGTAAGTACAATTCAAGGCTCTGCTCTGTTCTGGCACCGAGCTGGTGGAATGAACTTCCCCTAGATGTCCATACAGCAGAGTCCCTGATTATCTTTAAGCGACGACTGAAGACCTACCTCTTCCTGAAATACTTAAATTAGCACTTTCCAAGTTTGTAGAATTCAAGTTATATTTATATTGAGTTTGTATTCTTGCGTACCAGTGTAAGATTTATTCACTAATAGAGATTTAAAGCACTTTTGTACGTCGCTCTGGATAAGGGCGTCTGCTAAATGCCGCAAATGTAAATGTAAATGTAAATGTAAATGTAAATGTGTCTGGGCTAAGTCGTATTAGGCCCACCTCTATAGTTCCAAATCTGCATTGTACTTGAATGTAGTGGGACTGTAAGATTGTAATTACGGGTCGGTGCCCCAGGTTCAAGAGACGCTAGTCCAAGTGTTCTATTGTCCCTGAAGACCCCGAAACTGCCCACCAAGCCCCTTCTTAACATGTCAGCGCTTATGTAAGGCATATATATATATACAGTGCCCTCCACAATTATTGGCACCCCTGTTTAAGATGTGGTCGTGGACTTCTAAAAAATTCTCCTTTTTTTTTAAAACAACATAGAAACCAAATGCAAAAAAAGAGAAAAATCCAACCTTTTATTGAAGTACATAACTTTAGTGGTAAAAAAAAATCATACATTTAGAAAAAAAAAACTTGAAATCATGTGTCCCACAATTATTGGCACCCCTGATGTTAATACTTTGTACAACCTCCTTTTGCCAACAAGACAGCACTTAATCTCCTCCTATAGGTCCAGCTTAGGTCCCGCTTACTCCAGTGTGAAACTCAATCCTTGCAATACCCATTTATTTTTTTCAGACTTGAATTCACTGGTTGTTGTTCTACTGAAATTGTCATACAGTGAATCAGTCTTTCAGATTTTCACACTCCTACATCTCAATGATTTACTAAAAAATATTTTTGACCATCTAGAGAAATAATTGACTTCATACAGATAAAGAAAATTAACAAATCTATACAAAACTAATATGTTGAGAAAGTAGTTTTTTTTTTTTTATATTAATTTCAAGAATGCATGTAGCATTTGTGTAGCTGCTTGATAGTCATAACACAACAGAATACATAGAATTCAGGTATTGCTGATTAGTTGCTTTCAGGAAGTGCATTAATGTATTTCTGTTTATGTTTAATACATCTAAGTGCAATATATATCTTATATAAATTTGACTCATTCAGAGGAATTACTTTAACCGATTCTGTAAGTGACAAGCAAAGCCGGCCATTCAAGCAGTTAAACAAATACTGAATTTTTCCATCATTAAAAAATGCTACCAAAGTACAATATTGGAAGCATTGTGTGCTTACTGTACATGTTTATGGGTGCAATGGATGCTTGCAGAATCCTGCCATTTTCTTTATAAACAGCCTGAGACAGTAATAAACCGAAGTGGTGTGCATTGTTTGTAAAAATAATGAAAGCAAGTGCATTTTAAGACAGGAAAGCCTTCCTCTACATACATACATGGTGGTATCAAAAGGTTTTGAGACTAGCTCTGTTTACAAAAAAAATACTTTATTTATCTACGTTTACACACTATCACTTTCGAAATAGCGTGGAAGTGAGATCATGTGGATTGTTCACTGACGATCATCATACACAAGGTGACGAATGGTTTCGACATTTTCAGGGGTTGAGATTAAAGGTCTTCCTGATTTTTCGTCATCTTTCGGTGGCATTCTTACCCTCTTAAAGCGCGCATGCCACTCAAAACACCCCGGATGACTCATTTCAGCATCTCTGTATGTCAAAGGTATACAAGGTCAGACGTCTCTTTTGTATAGCTCAATTCCACGAAATATTTTACGTTTGCTCTTTGTTCACACTTGCTGTCCAGGTTGAAGTTGCAGACAATTACAATATTATTTGAAAATGATTTACAACAAAATTTTAAAAGAAATTTAGGAACTGCAAAGTACATGCTTCACTTTTGATGGCTGAAGCTTTGGATTCAGGTATAATGCAAGGGAGTTGAAATGTCACACACATCATAGCTTTTCTTTTTCTGAGCCTAGAAAATTATGTTTCACCCTCACTCACATTTATCATGACCCACAGCCTCCTGTTTTCAGATTTATTTATTTTTTTAGAAATTAAATGTAACAGTTTCTCAAGTTAGATCCTGAGGCAGGGATGCTGCATGTGAAAAATTTTACAAGCTCCGCTCAGATATCTGGATTAGTCCCACCACACAAAAACGTGATAGGTGTGAACAATTGTGCAGATTTTTGTAAGCATGTTGCCCTGTGATGGATAGTCAAGATGTATCGTTTTCTTATGCAGCATGTTTTCTAAATAGGCTCCATTTTCAACACTGCCTAAAATAAAAAAATTAAATATTAATTTAGACTGAACTCAATAAATGTATTTTAGGCCAAACGAATGATGATTGAATCAAACATTGTTATGTAGATTTGCCAATATTCAAGAATAGAATGGCAAATACTTTAAATGGCTCAACATTAAAGTTAATCCCAAATAAAAATAGCAATAATATAAGGATTAATATCTGTTTCACTTGTAAACTGTCAGCCTTCCTCACCCCTTTGTTTAATCCAATTTGATATAGTTGTTTCCAAATAGGTGTCCTATAAATAGATAGACTGCAATCCCATCCAGGGCACCCTAGTGTTTCCAGAAGAGGTTTTGGATCCACCTCAAAGAATGAAAGAGGTTACTTAAGGTGAATAAAAAACATCTCTTTCAAACTGATGTCTGTCTATTGTTACAAAAATTATAACTGCAGCATCTGTAAGTGGTTTTACTCAAGTACAGATGTTTTAACAATGTATTTCCTGGAATTTTATGTGGCAGAGATTATTGCAACATGTAAAAAACGAAGATGTTAAGGACCAAACAATGATACACAGCATGTGTTTCCATTTTGTTAATCTTTTTTCACATTGTATGTGTTATACATTTAATTTGAATCTAAAGGTTTCTGTTTCAGAATTTTTGTAGCACACCATTTGGGTGAAGTGATTGCTTAATAGTTAAACTGTTTTTTTAATCAAAAGGCTGTGAATTCAAATCCCAGAACCACCAAGCTTCCACTGCTGTGCTCTTGAGCAAGGTACTCTGCTCAGGTGTACAAAATGTAAGTCACTCTGAATAAGGCCTTCTGCCAAATGCCCTAAATGTGTAGAATTCAAATGTATAATGTTATTTCTATGTACAAAATGTTGTTAACCTTTAATGACAAGTTAGTTGTCTGTAGGTAGTTTCTTGCTTTACACTGGAGCCATAAAACTAATGTTTCTGGTCCAACAAAAAAAGGAAGCTTAATGCCACCAGTATGGCATTATTTTACTGCCTGGATTGCAGTAGGTGTTAAGAAAGGAGACAAAAAGGCACATTGTATGTTTTTCTTTTTCAAAGCACTCACTTCTAGGAACCAGTTAATCCTAGACTTACTCAGGAACACAGAACATTAAATATAAATACATTCTGCTACACACACACACACACACACACACACACACACACACACACACACACACACACACACACACACACACACACACCTTGTAAAAAACTCTATAGAAATAAACTTGACTTGACTAGTCTTATTTTATACAAAATTTCTTATTAATAAAAATATTTTTGCCAAACAGTTACAACGGAACATCAAATTCAAATAATATTTGAGTTATGTTATCTTTAAATACAACATTCAGGGCTTGTTTCTATTACTATAATATAACCAGATTAAAACTTTTATGTGAACAATAAGTAGATCTAAGTATTTTGTATAATGTTCTTAATATAAAAAATACAAAAGTATACTTGAACATATTTCTTCTGAAACTCAAAAACACACTATATAAGATTTATTGGGTAAATTCACCTCATATGTGGAGAAGAAAATACACGGACAGGGAACTGAAGCAGACACTTTTTATTTTATTTTTATTTGATCTAATTGCTGCTGAGAAAAATATTAAAACAGGATAACGAAATCTCATAGTTTTTCCTTGGGTTTGTCACAAGATAACACTGATTTGTCTTATTGTATTATAGTCTAGGATTGTTCTGTTTTTTTTTTTTATATTGCAAACAATATTTATGTTTTGAGGTTGTAATAAAAACCCTACTTCATCATTTTACACTGGTCTAATAGTCTACAGAATGTATATATTTAGAATTTTTTTTTTTTTTTGCAAAAATAAAATAAAATTTACAATTTCATAAGCACAAAGTATTTACTTACTTTAGTATTACCCAGGCACATGGCATCATGGTATTGAATATTGTTAATATCGTTTACTGCTTACTATACAGTAAAACTGACTTCGACATGGCATGTAGTGACAAAAATGCAAAACAAAAAATACAACAAAATTAATGTTGGAACTGTTGCTAGTGTTACTTTGCAAGGCCAGAAGGAATGTTCTGATGTACAAGTGACTAATAAAATAGCAATACAAGCCAGGCTTTTGGTATTTCACTGAGGTGTAGTGGTGTAGGAGGTATGTTATGCTTTTCATTTCTTTGACCTTTAAATAATGTGCAGGCACACACACATAGTGATTTTTGTTAAACTTCCTCACTCGTTTCAGGCTAATATAACAGCAGCCTGGTTTTATGGTAAATGTATGGCTATGTTACTATGGTAATATAGAATCGGTTATGATACCAGATAAACAATTTTTTGCACATTTATTTTTGAGTGGCGGGCATATGATGACTGAAACAGAAAGTGCTCTTTACATGCAGAGGAAGAACATATTACAATATTGCCACGTGTTTCATTTAATTACCTTTCAGGAACTGGCGCTGCATCGCAATGCTTTGGGAACATGAGCACATTGTCCACGCTATGAAAATATGTATATAATAAGTCAAATTGGACACGCAGCATCACCTGGCAGGGGTCATGTACACACAATGATATGTACATGATATGTATAGCTTGTGTGTGTCTTGCTTGGGAGTGGAGCATGCACTGCGCTTGCATGTCCCTGTGATTGGTCAACTCCCGCTGGGCACTCTTTTAAGGAGGGCACTTCTCTTGCCGAGGCAGAGCGGCCGGGCAGCTCTTGAGGGTCACAAATACACCTTGCAGAGGGTTTTGAGACGGGTTTGTCCTTATCTCCGACCTCACCTGCTCGGTTTAGCACTCATTTGCAGGCTTTGGAAGCACACCCTGTGGAGGTTTCTTTACCCTGTGATGAGGGCATGCAGCTCCGCCTCTCTTCCTCTGAAGAGGGGGTGGGGAGGTGGCGACACTGAGTTCAAGCTGCTTATGGAGGGTGTGACTTACGCCATTGCCAAGCTCAACCTATTTTGGCCGGCCGATGAGCAGAGAGCACCTAAGTCGAGCAACTACATTTTCTCCCGAACCTGAGAGATCACCACTTGCTGATCCAATCAGACAATACCTCGGCGGTCTTGAACATCAACTATCAGGTTGATGTACAACTGTCTGTCTGCACCAGATCCTTCACGCTCCTTACATGAGAGCAGCTTACATCCTGGGCCAGTTAAACGAAGGAGCAGACATCCTGTCAGAACAGGGGTTGAGACCCAGGGAAGTGGCGGCTCCATCCTCATGTGGCAAAAAAAGCCCAGGTGACTGAGGCTACATGTACACATTTTCCCTGTCACGCTGCTTCCAGGAGTTCTGGAGAGAGTTTTCATGGACAGAGTCTGTCTACTCGTGGTGGCCCCAAGGTGGCTAGGCAAACCATGGTTTGCGGACATGCTAACCCTCCCCAAGCACCCTTCCTGGGAGATTCCTTTAAGGGGGGGTCACCTCCCTCAGGATGGAGGCACCGTAATTTATCCCCACCCAGAGGTGGTAGAGACCATTCTCCAATCCAGAGCTTTCTCCACGAGGTCATATGCCACGAGATGGTGCATGTTCTATACGTGGTGTGGGCACTAGCATTTGGATCCAGTCCACTGCCTGGTTGGTTCAGTGCTGGAATTCATCCAAGTACAGTTTGCCAAGGGGTTGGCTCTGTTCACCATAAAAGTCTGTGCGTCCACTATTTCGGACATGGTCATTGTGTTGAAGGCTCTGTCTGAGACCCCCTTCAAGCCTCTGGCCAAGGCACCTTGAAGGCACCTCACTATTGAGGCTGTGTTCTAATTGGCCTTTGCTCTCTAGAAAGAGTCTGAGATTTCCAGGCCCTCTCTGTGGGCCCCATTGATACTATTGCATCCTCTTATGAGTCTTCTGGTCTCCCTGTTCCATTCGGAGTAAGAGCTCACTCGACCCGAAATGTGTCAACTTTAAAGTCTTGGTCCTCTGAAGTGCTCCTCAAAGACATCTGCAACGCTGTGGTCTGGTCCAACTTGCTGACCTTTGTCCTTGACCTTAGTGCCACTCCTAGTTGTGCTAACACACAATGGTCAGGGACTGGTCAATCTGGTGTGATTGGACACTCGTTTCCAAGCGTTGCGACACAGCTCGAGTTCCTAAAAGGGAACGTCTCTAGGTTACGTATGTAACCCTAGTTCATCAAGATTCAAAAAAACGTTGTTTCTCTAATTTTTTCATACATTTAAAAAAAAAAAAAATTCCCCCAGACATTTCGAAATAAGACATTTTCTACATAATAAAATAACAAAGGAAACCTTAGAGATTCTGTACATTTGGGCTACTGAGAAATAGCTTAATCTGAAGCATAAAACAGTGATGAATCATTTACCATGAGCATTAACGTTTGCTTGTGGGATAAATACAAAAAAATACATTACTGTCCCAATATGTATGCAATGTTATATTTCATAAAATTTACATTTATTTTAGCTAAGCAATATGAAGATTCTAACAGTGAAAAAATGTTGGACTGCTTGGACAAAATTTTAATTTGCCAGCATTTTATTTATATTTGCTAATATTCATAATACACACCCACAGATAGATAGATAGATAGATAGATAGATAGATAGATAGATAGATAGATAGATAGATAGATAGAGAGAGAGAGAGAGAGAGAGAGAGAGAGAAAGAGAGAGAGAGAGAGAGAGAGAGAGACTGAGAGGTTGGTTGGTCTCAAATAATAAAAAAGCACGTTTTTATTTCACTGACCTGAGGCATGTCAATAGCACTCACACTGAGACTGAAAACATCATCGTTTCTTACTTAATGCTGTAAAAAAAATTCTGTGTTTGTGATGAATAAGAAAACTTAGAGCAAACAAGCAAACAATATGTTTAAGCAGTGTGAGCTGCTGCTCTGTAATTGAGCATTTTATATTTAAAGTGAAGTTCAATTCAAACAACTTTCAAACATTTATATTCCAATAGGATACAAAGACAAACAAAAAACAATAAGTTTTTTAACTGCAGTGAATAAGTAAACAGTTTCTTTCATTAAGTATGCCCCACAGTATAATATTCTACCCCCCAAAGCTTTGAAATTGACTTCAAAGTGATGTGATTGCAGGAAGAGATAAATCATCCCAGGATAGTATTGATTTAAGAGTTAGACATAGACATAAAAAGTGCCTTATTTTGCTTGCAGCAAAATACCACCAAAATTCTTCTTCTTCTTCTTCTTCTTTCGGCTGCTCCCATTAGGGGTCGCCACAGCAGATCATCCGTCTTCATGCCCCACTGTCCTCTACATCTGCCTCTTTCAACCCAACTACCTGCATGTTTTTCCTCACCACATCCATGAACCTCCTCTTTGGTCTTCCTTTTTTTAGTCCTTCCTGGTGGTTCCATCCTCAGCATTCTTCTACTGATATACCCCATGTCCCTCCTTTGCACAAGTCAAAACCATCTTAATCTTGCCTCCCTCACCTTGTCCACAAAATGTCTTACATGCGCTGTCTCTACAATCACAACATTTCTAATAACACCAAACAAATTCAAGTAATGTAGTCTTTTTTCTAAATGTTACACTAAATAATGAGAAAAGTGTCATTGTGTGACAACAGATCACCCTTACTTATTAAAAGAGGAAGTAAGAATCACCATTTATTTGGCCTTCTATAGTGTGTGTGCGCATGCACACATATAGTAATGTGTGCGCATGCTTTTGTGTGTTCTATAGTGGCACTTTAAAAAAAGTTTGGGTATGGTGGACATATAGTTCAAGGAAAACCTTACATAAGTGAATCAAAAGACTTAACTTTGTCCTCAAAATGCAAAATAACCGATACTTAGTCAATTGACATTGCAATGCTTTATAGATAACATCTTGATAGCACCAGTATCAAAAACTGTCAAAAAACAATTGGGAGGCTATATAGAAATAATTTCTTGTATTGGTGCATTAGTGCCCAAATGAGTCATTTTGTTGTCTAGTGGCTTATACATGGGCTGCCTGGCCCCTAACATGACATCTGCTTTGTGTTTATGCTGCATGAATTAGCAGTTCCCCCTTCCACTGCTATGTGTACACTGTGGTTTCTTCTGACAGGGGTACCGTTACAGTAAATATGCTGGAATGACAGCAAATTTATTTGAAATACTGTTTTATGTCTTTGCTAGAAGATATCGGCGAACATAGTTAACACTATGCATAGAATGAGATTTATATATGCAACTAATGTTTCGTTATAATTTATAATAATAATAATAATAATAATAATAATAATAATAATAATAAAAGCTTTTTTCTGTTACATTGTACAATAACAGAACAGGAATAGGCAAATGTGTTTGTGTCCTTGACTAAATTAAATCAACATTTTAAATCATGCACATTAAATTAATTATTTTATAGAGCTTGTTTCATTTATTCTGCCCTAATGTGTAAATACATATTTAGTAATACTTCGGTTGGTCATTAGACTGTAAGTTTATGCTTTATTAGTTCACAGTCATATTATATTAATTTATGTATCAGTGCATGGTTATCTATGTACTGTTACTGTAAAGTGTATAATTGTATAATCAATTAAGTTTAACTGTTTTACACACTGGCATCAGCAGCCTAGTATATGACCAAAATTTCCTCTGCTGCTCAGTCCTGGACCTCACTGTGACTCATACAGATGTACTTACATTATCCACTGGTAATGTACAGTATATAGAACTCTACAACAGGATACAATACACTAATACAATCATCTCTATTATCGATTTTTTTTTTCTGTTCTGTTGCAAGCAGTATAATTAGGTTTAATAGCTAAACCCTTCTGGCTCACTCTACTTATCAATTAATCAAATACCAGTCATTATCATTAACGCCTGAGACCAGTGGACCAAAATATTCTTACAATGAATCCTAATTCTGCAACCCAAAATCTTTATTGCTGTTTTCATAAATTTGGTGAATCTTTGTTTTTAAGAATACACTTCGGTTTCTTTTTTTCCATTCAGGATTATTAGAAATCATTTAATATGGAGGCTGGAGATAGTCTTGCCTAAACACAATAACTTTCCATGAGGTGACATTTACAAGCAAATGGATGGTAGTGAGGTAATAACTGAATGGTGGGCTGAAATGAATGGAAGGTAGTGTTAGTGTTCTAAGGTGACATTTATGTGGAACATGGCATTCTTTGATAATTGCATTTTTCACAATGGAATTCTAAAATGTCATTTGGCATCATCAGGTTTTTACATACAAACCACTGCCTTTGTGGAATCATCATAGGGGGCTTATAAGAACTTTATGAGGAACAGTTACCTGCATAAGCTGTCATAAAATAAAAAAAAGAAAAAAAAAAGAAAAGAAATTGCTATACTCTCTGTGCCAAAAACATAGGCATTATAGATTTCAAATAAACTTAAAATGCTGACGGCTGTAAATACTTTATTTTATTGTAGAGCTGTTTGTTACAGTTGTTAAAGTATTACCAGAGTTGCTGAAATGTACCTACATTGTTCAATCCACATTTCTTATCACAATATACACTATTAGGAACATCTGTACACTTGCTCATTAATGCAAACTAATTGTGGGCAGCAGTGCTGTGTATGTAATAAATACCGGCCAGGAGATTTGCATAATGTTAATGAGGCATGATTGTTGATTAAGCATTTCAATATCTGTCTACAGAGTTTTTTTTATTAAAATAGTGCAATAAAAACAAGAAAAAACATCCGGTGAGCAGCAGTTGTGTAAATGAAACATAAACAGTAGTCAGGCAAAACTATCAAAAGCAGGATATTAATACACAGAATGATCATTTCAGTAAGGTCGAGAATTAAACACCACGCATTACATCAGCAACCATAAATAATTGTGTTTTGTTTATATACAGGTGCATGTAATCAGAAGGTTATTGACTGTGAATGTGACAGTGTTTGTATGTTCTTTGGGAATGTAGTTTGGAACAGCCATGTTTATAGTCTACAATGTCATCTTAGAAACTTTGGATGATACCACAGTTGACCTGACAACCCTTCAGAAAAGAAACATGGATTTTGGCAAGAGACACAGACACTGCTTTCAGAAATCTAATAGAGCATTTACCAGACATTTAACCAGGGGCCTACAGCATTATAATCTACAGATAATAAAATAAAATGTTTCTGTTTGGATTATTATTTGAATTAGCATAAATGATGACCACTATAGTGATGTACAATACAGATACAAGTTATTAAACGGCAAAGCTATAAGCATTCTAATAATGCTAATATACAAATGATACTACATAGGGCAGTATAGCCAAATCAGTACAGTAAGACAGAAATGAGGAAAACAACAAAAAAATGTATTGAATTTTGAAGTGACATCTTTATCATAACTTTTACTCTAATACAAGTTTGATAGTCAGTCATGTGCTTTGACATGGATTTCGGGACAGATGAGTGACTCTGCTGCAGTGTGAAGGTCATTTGGGTTGTCTAGATTTGGTCTACTTGTCTCATTAGATGGAAACGGCACTGAAGAATTTATTCTGTTTGGTCACCTTTATTGTTTGATGAAAGATTTCTGAACTGGTCTCTCTCAGAATGACACTGCCAACATATACAGGGCACAATGGGTCACTGAATATTTTGACAAATATGACAGTGATGTACATCCAGCAGTGCAGCTTGCAAAGCCAACAGCTCTTAAACTTTAAAACAGCTGTGGGGCATTTTAGAGCAATATATATGTCAGTGCTCTCCACTAAGGAAATGTCTTTTGGAGGAATATTACAGATCTCTATAGTATATACCAACTTGCATCTAACATGTTGTAGTGATTTACTGTGGCCCAACACTTTAGTACAACACTTAATGTTGATTTTATTAGTATACATTTCAGTAAGAGATCTGTGGGAATACTGACCGTGTGAAAGATTTATTCATTTATTATTGCTTGCACTCCACTTTCTAATAATTCATAAACATTCTCATGTAAAATGCAAAACCCTAATGGAGGTTGAAGATCCACTTGTTTCACTTTTGCATGAGTGTGCTTTGATACCAGCATTGCAAAGCTCAAAATGTAACAACAATAATAATGGTCTCATAAGATGCCCTTTCCTGTAAAAACATTTATATTGCTTTCAAACTGATCCAAATATGTGCACTGTTCATATACAGGGTGTCTGGAACGTCTCCCCACAGGGGAAATATACATTTGAGTAAAATTACGTATTATTAATTTATTATTATTTATAAGACATCCTCTGCATAATGGCTCCCAGTTTCTCTATAGACTCATGTGTGATGTGCTCAACATGTTTCTTTTATGAAGTTCCATTATTGCCTTGCAACATCTTTTTCATTGATACTTTTTTTTGGTAATTTAGCAAGTAATTTAGCAAAAAGAGTACTCATTTCTGCTATGTAGATGAGGAGGTTTTGGAAAATGCTGTAGTAAAGCAGTCAAAAATTGTACCATTAATTATCTCAGTGCTGTGATCAGGTTTCACATGTAAAGTCCCAAAATTGTCTCCTCTAACATATGCAACAAAAAAAAAAAACCTTTGGACGTTTGCCTTACTGCAAATTACACATCTTTATGTTCACTGTAAGAAGCTTTCTAAAATATGATAGCTGCAGGGATCCATTATCTCTGACAAAGCTGACAATTCATATAGTGTCAGTTTTCCCATGAAAATTATATAGAATTTAGTCTAGTTCAAGCTCTTTTGGTGTAATAGCAGAATATAGAAATCACAAAACTGTTGAGATTCCTACCCACTCTGACAACTCCATCCTGGAATTGTGGAACCAGTTTAGACAGATGACAGTTCCTCTTTACACCTTTTGTTGCCTTTTAAATAACATTCAGATTTATTTTTGCAACCAATAAATGAATTTGATCATCTCTCTTGTCACAAGCTTGTCTTGTCTTTGATATTCAGAGTTTGTCTGTTCTGTAATTTCTCATCTCAAAGGTGCTGCAGAGGTACCTGTGAGACACGTCCAGCAGACATCCAGCTTCATATGTTTCTTACTGAGGTACACGTTATTGAATTTCAGTCTTCAGTGTGCACCAACCGAAGTTGTTTCGCTTGTTCAGAGCATCTACGTCCTTATTTCCACTGAGCATCACACCATATAGTCATCTTTTTGAACTAATGAATCTTAAATGCTCAGGCTCCCTGAGGCTAGGAGATCCTGCAGTGAGTGTTATGATGCATTTCCATATTGAAACACAACAGCTGCATCAGTTATATTCTTCCGTACAACGACGTGTATTTGAGTAAATGTCTGAAAGAAGGCATTTAACACAGAACATTTTCAGAAACAAATGAAGAAACATTCTGAGTGAACTGCTGTGTCCCTCTGCTGTGTTCACAGCATCATCAAAGAGTAACTCTTTATGTTTTCTTTAAGCATCTCAGTCCATAGTGAACTCAGGAGGCAATGAAACATATGGAAATTTTACACCAGATTAGGCTTATATTGAATACATCAGTCACATAGCTTTTAAGTTCTGTTAATACTTTTAATTCTTTTCTTTCTTTTAGAGCTCCTGCTCTAACTACCAAAGCTGATTTGTTTGCATCTTCTTTCAGGCATGCAAAAAAAAATCTTAAGATGCTGAGGATCTATTAGAAAAATACCCAGAGATAGATCCATTTGACTTGAACTACAGGCAAATCACAGTATAAGATGATGTTATCAAATGGTGTAAATTATCTGTCAAGCACCTTTAATCTTCTCTTAACCAAAAATAAAAAGCCTGCTTTCTATGGTTATATTCTTTTATATAAAAGCATAGTCTCTACATTACTATATTTGCACTATAATAATACTATAATTTCCCTTATGTAAGTGAATTTTGTTTAATTTTACAGACAACTGACAAAACTTTACTATCACTTATGAGCTCTTGAGCCCATTTGTCGATTGAGCTAGTATAGTCAGACATTTAAATGACTTTCCTATTTTCAGCTACATTTAGGACAGATACCAACAATGACATTAAATCAATTTTTAATAATGTGGATGATAAAGTTAGACACTGCCTTGGTATTTCTGACAACAGACCATTTCACAGAGAATTTCATTTTGATATCAATAGTAATTCAAATTCATTTTCAGTGACGAATACACATTATTTTTCAAATATGATAGTCTTAATAATAAGTCCTTTGTTTTTGACTGAATTATAAATAATATATTTGACCAGTTGTATTGACTTCTAACAGCTTTAATCTAATCATCACACACTGTAAAAACTTGTTTTGACTTGTCCAAATATTCAATATCATTAGTCAGCATCAAGATGCTTCAAGACTTTTATTTGTCTACTAATTTATCATTAGAGTACTATGGATTTTCCTTCACTTCTTACTTTCTTACATAAACTTGTTTATGTAAGAAAGTCCAAAAATCTATTTGTCCCAGCATTAGTCAACTTCATACCCAAAAGCTTGCTTTGTTTGTTTTTCCTTAATCCTTTTCTGTGCTCCTGTGTGCCACTTTAAATAAATTGCTCTGCACTTGCACCCATCATCATCAAAGAGCTGTAAACAATAATAAACTGTACAAAGCCAATGTATTATATGACAACCCGTTTTCATTGACAGATTATTTTCAGGTACTATATGTGCAGTGTTTAAAGATTAGTGAATGTACTTTACTGATCCCAAGGGGAAATTTGAGAAATACCCTTTTTTGTTTGCAGAACAACACCTGCACAAATTCTCACCAAAAGTGATTAAGGGAAATAACCGGTAAGCTTTAGTGAGCATCTTAAGGAATATTTTTTGTGTTCTGGAAAGTTCTGCTACATCTGCAATTGCTTTCTATATGCAAAATTCAGAAATGCACATTTGTTTGTAACATTTTATATTTTATAGTACATTCTATACCTTCAAAATGTATACTTTAAAACAGGGTGCCTAAGGTCTTTGCACAATACTATAAATATAGCTGTGCAGGATATTTGTACTGTATATCTAAATATAATGAATAATGATGATGCTTCTATTCTTTATAAAGCTAGACTAGGCCAGCTTCAACTTAAGCTTACTTAGAACACTGCCATTCTTAAATCCCCCCCCCAAAAAAATACAGTTGTAACCTATTATAAATGTATTTTTTGTAACAAATTCTTCCCAAAATGTTTTAACAGTTTTTTTTGCTAACATTTTTACATTTTTATTGAAGCTAAGTCCCATTGTCCACATAAGTGGACTTCAAGTTAAGAGGCATAGTAAATCTTTACTGTTACAAAAATGTGTACAATTTTCATGCCATATTAATCATACAACACTATTATGCATAACTTAACAAGAATCAACAATGAAAATGTATTATAGTTTTTACCTTGATGACGTTTTGGTCTCATGTGACTGTCTGAATTTTCAGGTGTGTTCTCCGCCATCTTGAAATTTCTATGTAAAGAGTTTTTCCTTTCAGACACCACTAGGTGGCATTGTAAGTGTTCACGTTTGTGTAGAACAGGTTTCAGTTACACAGAATTAGGTATTATGGTGCACACAACAAAAAATGTAATGTGCATGTATGTGGACACCAGGTCGTAGGAGGTTAAGTTACAGCTTAATGCTATAATATCGTTTAGTACACGTCAATACAAATAAACCATACATGTATTTTAACAAATTCTTATGTCACAAAAATTAAGCTATTTAATATAACTGGAACAAAAGCAATGCATTCCAATAGACATTGAAAGACACAAAGACAGACAATTGCACTTTCCAAGGCCCGAAATTTGTCTATACTAATGTAGTATTTATTTTGATTTGTAATGACACTGATCAGTTGAACAAATGCCACGAGTACTACCTTTGAATGTTGTCATAATCCATAAATGATTTAATATAAAGATGCTATGAAGTGTCACAGTGGAGTCTGAAACACTGAAACATGCTGTCCCACTGCCATGTTTCATTTTTATACCTTTAAATGGAACACGTTCTCACTATTAAATCATCACATACTTCAGATACATTCGTGTTATCTAAATAGGAACTGCCTCTTGCTTAATGCTGCCACAGTGTAGGTATTATGTAAATGTTTTTATGGTGTTGATGATTACAGTACAATTTTAAGTAATACAAACACGAGAGAAGAATAAAAACACGAGAAGAGAGCATTCACTAAAGTCCTATGCTTTGGCCTCCTGTCGTTCCAAGTTTACATCTGGCAAAATGAGGGTTCAACTTCTGTATGACAATGCAGTCTTTAATTTCTGAGGTATTATATAACAAACAAAACCTTGAAATTCTTTGTTAATGCTGATTGACAGTTAACTGATCTTGGGTCTGTTGAGCAGTTATCCTAGACTTATCATTGTCAAAGAAAACTTTAATGTGCTCTATAGAAAGCAAAACATCTTAGCTATTACTGCTATGCAGCAGCCTAAAAATGTAAAAAAAGAACCTGTGTCTCCACATAGTAAGTAATGTTGTTTGTACATATCAGTTTCAATGCAGTTATCTGGTGAATTTATCTGGAAAATGAAATTTCTTATGCCATACCGACAGACAACATTTTTTTTTGAAGCATATAATAATAAAATCATATTTAAAAAAGAAAACATATTATAAGCACAGTTTATTCATACTGGTGGCAGTGTTATGCTGCAAGAGTATAGTTCTGATGAGGTTTGGGTGTATCTATTCATTTGGAAAGAGGACCCATTAGTTCATATTGGTAAAGCTTATTGTCTTTTATTATCAATTTTGAAATATAATGTTAGTTAGTTTATTTTTTTTTAAATGACAGATGCAGCCTATTTGGGATTTGAGTAGGAATCAGGCTTTACTGACCCTGACTGCTTGTGCTCTGACCTGCTCCAGAGAATTCTGAGCAGGATGTTTGCATTTGCATCTATAAAGAGATTCTGCAAGCACACTCAGCCATCTCTCATGTGTTACAAACAAGATTAATCAACCAACCTCCTCTCACTCACCCTCTCTCTCTCACTCAAACTTAATCAATATGTATGTCATAAGCTGTATATTCCAAATTATGAAATACAAGGTCTCCCAAGTGGAGACTCATATTTGAGTATGAGAGAATAATTTGATCCCTGATGGACTTGCAGCATTAAACAAGCTTGGCAATTGATGTGAAATATCTCATCATTAAAATATATATCATTTTAGGGAATAAAAATTAGCCATATACAATATAAATCACTGTCATTAATATTACATTATTTTGGTGTGTTTTTCTGTAACATTTTAAGAGCGGCTGTATGTTGGTCATTATCTGTGCACAATGACGAAAAGCACAGCACTGACTTATATGGGGTGTTTTATTGAGTGCCTTGCTGTGCCAGCATATCATTATTTTTAGTTTGGGAAGGCAAGTTTGGGCAGTTTTCTGTCTCAACACACTAAATATATCAATGTGAAAGATCTTAATGGATGTTCTGATGTCTGCTGGTGTTGCTTTTACTTTATGCAGGCTGGCGTTTTTTTCGGTTCAATATCCATGGTGCATACAGTAAGTGTCCTCTTAAATGATTGATGCCATTCATAAAAATGTACCAGATATTTGCCTCACCCTGTCGAATCATTCCGCTGGTGCAGACTGGCCTGTTCGACAGTTTTAATGTGGTCATCGACAGGTTTCAGGAAACAAAGGAGCAGTCGGCAATGTTCCAGCATTTCCTCCAATGTTGTTTCATGTGGTTGTTTGGTGGGTGCAGCCCCCACCACAACCCAGCACTTCCCAGCATCATGAGGTGTAAGGACAGAGCGTCAAAACAAACACTCTCCCCAAAAGGGATCCAGTGCAATGCTCAAGGCCGAAGCCCCAGGAGTTGATGGATCTGAGGACCGTCATCTTCAATGGAAGCTCTTCGGCCGAAAGGTCCTGAACTAGGAACACCTGGGGACCTTGCTGAGAAGGAGCTCTGTGAGTGGGAGAAGAAGGCACAGGGGTGTAACCTACTATCAGTAGCGAGGAAGGGCAAATAAGGCAAAAGACTCCTGGATGTACCTCTAATGGCTCTTTGCTCAGGGCCTGACAGGTAATACAAGTGTTTTCGGGGGGGTGAGGACCCTGGTACAGCCGATGAGTGGGTAAGGAGGAAGCTCGGGCCTTGCTGAAAACAAGTTCTAGGTCATGGTAAACCGAGTGAATGGAGCAGAGGTCTAAGGTCTCAAGGGAAGTGGAGACAGATGGCTAAACGAGACAGTGGGACTGGCAGAAGGTTCCAGTCCAGGCAGGGTTGTGTTTCTGCAGCCAGGGAAAGGCAAGCATGACTAGGGTGTGAGGGGATGAAATTAATAAAAAGAAAAATAGCCACTCCTGATCAGCAATGGTGACCCCTAGAGGTTTAGTGTGACAGGTTGCTTAATAAAGCAGATGGCCATGAGGAGCTCAAACTTGAAGGATGGCCGGCAATTGTTTGGTCTCAATCATTAACTGCTGAACTAGATCCTGATCCAGAAATTCAGAGTTTACTCCTGAGTCAACAAAAAACGCAAGCTGTTGCTTCTGCTCCCCAGAGAGGATGCAGATGTTCAGGAGGGGTTTGGAGAGGGCAGGAAGTTAGGGCCTCCCCATCAGCGACGAGCCTGGCCTTGTACTGGACAGGAAACCACAATGTGTCCAGCCTCCCGACAGTAGAGACACAAGAATCTGGAGTAACGCCTCTCCATTTCAGTTGTGAATAGGTGTCAGTGGCGGGTGTTAGACGACATTGGGCAGGAGTGTTGTCGCTCTGAGCACCGAGGAGTGTGCTCCCGCAGGCATCGATTTTTTGGGTCACAAGGGAAATGGAGCTGTCTAAGCCAGGTGGGAGTTCCCAGGCGGTTAATTTATCCCGATAGAAGGCATCATAAAGGCATCATAAAGGGCGGTGGGGTTCCAACCACTATCTGTGGCCGTGATGCGGAACTCCGCAGCAAACTTGCCCACCGAACACCTGCCTTGAGTGGCAGAAAACAGCAAATGAGCCACATTGTGGTGGGAAGAATCAAAATATCTTCCAGAGTTCAATGGAGAATGTAGCAATGGAAGAGCAGTGAGGTTTGGTTCTCCCACACTGCGGTTGCCCACTGGATAGCTGGGCCCAATAACAGGAAAAACCACATAGGCCACCTTCGCCACTTCAGTGGGAAAGGAAGAGGGTTGAAGTTGAATAAAGAGCAAGAGACTGGGAATGGTATGGAAGCTAATAACTCAAACCTGGAGACCAAAAAAAAAACAGAGACAGGGCACTATCTGAAAACAGTCAGAGTACCTGAGACCCGGCAAAAACGAAACACAAAAACGGTCGTCTGAATCCGAAAAAAACGAGAGCCTGAAAACAAAAAGTACAAATAATCCACAGGGAAAAGGGCAGGAAGGTCTCAAACAAACACGGAGCCTAAGAAACAATCTGGCAAAGGTTAAAAATAGCTGGCGTCTATTTATACTCTGGGAAGATAGCCGCTGCACCAATGGCGAGACAGTGTCGCCCCATAAGCGGAAGTGGGATAATCAAAAGTGCACGCACCTTCGGCTGACAGCTTGTTTTACTCCATGTGCTTTCAAGCTTCCTGGTCTTGATGTCACCTCGCTGATGATGCCACGCTTTCCATTGAACTGATTATACAGATGATTTAGAGCGTGGACAAAGCAGAGGCATTCCCAAAGCATTTTTGACAAAGCGTCTTTTTCCCTTGGGGGAACCATGGCTACATTAGTACCCTGGAGATGATTCATTTAAAGAAAAAATATATATTTCTGTAGAACTTCTGTTTGAAAACACATGCAGAAAAAGCTAAAGGAGAAGAAAAACTCAAAAAGTCCTTATTAAAGCAACTCACTTCAATATGTTAAATTAAGATTTAGTGATGTTGAAATGTTTTTATATTGCCTTTGTGTAAAGGAATTCATGCTCCTATTTAGAGGCTAGATTTGCAAATGTATTATGAGTGTTAACCCCAATGTAATTATTTAACCTTTCTTCTTCTTCTTCTTCTTCTTCTTCTTCCTCCTCTTCTTCTTCTTCTTCTTCTTCTTCCTCCTCTTCTTCTTCTTCTTCTTATGTGAGATTTTGCTCACATCATCATAACACCAGCTGTCTAAACAAACACTATCAAAGTTATTTAAAATGTGAAACCACTCTGTCCTACAGCATTTGCAAATGCAAAATAAATAAATAAAATAATAATAATAAAAAAATAGAATGTGAGGCGTATGTGAGCAATACATCTACTTTTCATCACAAAACAAGTAAATTGCCTTGCCCTGAATGTATCCAAGACTTTTTGTGATTGTGCCACCTTGTGGTCAAGAATTGAAACTTAAAAATGAAATTCTTTTAATTGTATTAATTGAAAAATATCTGTGAGAAATCCACAGCAGTTTTTCCCCCTTACAACCTACTGTGTATTGCAGAAGTTAATGCACAACAATATATGAAATTTAACTGGACCATTTTGGATTTTGACCAAAAAAGGTTTTATAGCAAACCCTACTAAAAATTATGTAAAATCCAAACTGAATTTGTTGCTGATTATCTGTGAAATATCCTGGACAAAAAAAAGACTTTGGTTCTTCAAAAACAGTTTTTCAATAATGTGCCAACAAATCCAATTGTGCAGCTGCAAAACATGAAGTAAGGCTTTGACATTTCACACTGACACAAAAGTTTGTAGGCAACCTTCAGACCATGCCCTGTGGCTGTACAAGAGCAAGGACAATCACAACCATAGATCAAAATAGCACTCCTGTCATTGCTTAAGCAACAGCAGTAGCACATCTGTAAAAGTAGGACTGGGAGTCTGGGTGCTTAGCCGACAAAATGCAGCTTGCAGCTTTAATATTGGTGTTAGTTTTATACTTTAACATTAGAACTTTCCTTCTTCTAGCAAGGTTCACGGTCTATGCTTTAGGGTCAGAGTAAATCCACAGCTTTTGTGATGAATGCTTGTTGTTTTACAATTCTAAGGTTGAAATAGATTTCTTTCATTTCGAAATAATTGCCCTAATGGTTGGACGGCTGCACCACAAGGTCCCTAGACTCTTGTAATACTACTACTACTTTAACTACTTCTACTACTACTATTAATAATACAGTGGAACCCGGTTATCTCGACCTCGGTTACCTTGACAACCCTATTAAGTCGACGTTTTTGAAGTGGAACCGCCAAATTCTTTTTCTAAGCATTTTTTATCGGTTATTCAAAAAATTTGCCTTTTAACGTCGGTTATCTCGGTGCAGCCGCAGAAGAACTTGCGAAAGTGGTGTAAAAATCAAGTCTTACAGCTGCTACAGGTGTTGTATACTGGTAAATCTCTGTTGTTAGTTAGTGCACATATGCCTTTTGTGGTTAAATGTTATGCGATGAACGGGAGGCGAAAGCCGCGATTGGCGGCGCGGAATGAGTAAAGAAAAGCGCAGCCGTTGAGAGAGTGCCGGTGGGAAGACACGTACCGGGATACGCATGTGCGATAACAACGACCGCCGTGAAGCAACATATAGCAACAATACCGGACAGTGAGAGTGTGGAAGTTTAAATAGGAGCTGGTGATGATGATAAACGAGCTCCATATGTGTGCGATTGTAGCGGCGCTCTAAAGAAAGCGGCCGAGAAAACACCTGTCACGCTGAAGGGGGCAGAAGGGGGTGTGGCAGGTGGATTCCTGACAGATAAACATGTACTGTATGTATTTTTATAGCATGCCCTTATCAAACATATCGCGGCAACGCTGTTGTGTAAAAAAAACCTTCAAAAACACGTGCATGCACATTCTCATTTATTAACGCACATCATGTACATAAAGAAATTTCAAACACGTTAATATATTGCCGCTTCTTGGCGACCCCCTAGGACATCGACATAACCGGGTTCCACTGTAATACTACTACAACTACTACTACTACTACTACTACTACTACTACTACTACTACTAATAATAATCTTCTGCTTCTTCCCATGGCTTCTCCCATTAGGGGTTACCACAGTGAATCTCTGTCTCCATCCTACTCTGTCCTCTACAACTGCCTCTTTCAAACCAATTACTTACATGTCTTGCCTCATCACATACCTTCATAAACCTTCTCCATGGCCTTCCTCTTTTTCTCCTTCCTTGCAGTTCCCTCCTCAGCATTCTACTACCAACATACCCTATGTCTCTTCTCTGCACATGACCAAACAATCTCAATCGGGCCTCTCGCATTTTGTCTCCAAAATGTCTCACATGTGTGGTCCTTTTATTAAACTCATTTCTAATCCTGTCCATCCTCGTCACTCCCAATGAAAATCTCAGCTTCTTAAGTTCTAAGTCTCCAGCTCCACCTCCTGTCTTTTACTCAATGCCACTGTCACTAAACCATAGAACAGGTTTCACCAAAGTCCTATAAACTTTCTCTTTCACTCCTGCAGATACCCTTCTATCACAAATCACTCCTGCTATCACTCTTCTCCACCCACTCCACCCTGCCTGCACTCTTTTCTTAATTTCTCTAACACACTCTCCATTACTTTGCACTGTTGACCCCAGGTACCTAAACTACTCCACCTTCAGCACCTCTTCTCTCTGTAACCGCACCACCCCACTGCCCTCCCTCTCTTTCACACACATTTGCTCTGTCTAACTTTTACTGAATTTCATTCCCATTCTCTCCATTACATTTCCATCTGCATCCTTTATTGTCTTAACTTGCAGCACATATGTCCCAGCTCGGTCCCTCTGCATCACCCATTGATACAAATTATTTTATTCATTCTTAGTGTTTAACTTCTAATACAACTCCTTGTGTGCCAATTATTTTTTTTTGCTTAGCCTTTGTTTGACGTCCTCAGCTAACCATAACTGTGGCGGTCGCTGATAACCCGGGCCTCAACCAATCCGGTATGAAATTTAGGTTTGTGATCAGCACGTTTGATTTTGCACGTTTTACACTGGATGCCTTTTCTAACACAACCCTCCCCGTTTATCCAGGCTTGGATATCCTCGCTAATTCCTCTCCACTGCATCTCTTTCTCTCCCCATCCCGAGACACCCTGAGGTTTGGCCAGCTCCAGTCACCTCCCACCTCGTGGTGATTACGGATCTTTGAAGAAGTATATGCCGAACTCACAAACATCCCGAACCATCTAGAGACGTACCAGTGCCATTTGGATCTCGCTACATGTGTGGAGTTTTGACATTGGACCTCCTGGAGTGTCAAAGGCTCTGGCATGGAAAAGCTGATGCTGGATCTGTGGTGATCACAAATGCTGAGCTCATAAAACTAGGAGCTATCAACCATAAAGACTGTTTAAGACTGCAGAAAGAACATCACTTATAATCTTATACTCCAGTACTCATGTTAGTTCTCACTGTCCAGTGTTCTGTATTGTTGGAAAATTTATGATCAAACTCTTGATGTCACCCAGATGAGGATGGGTTCCCCTTTTGAGTCTGGTTCCTCTCAAGGTTTCTTCCTCATAACATCTAAAGGAGTTTTTCCTTGCCACAGTCGCCACGGCTTGCTCATCAGGGACAAATTCACATTATTCACCATCACTGTTGATTTGTGTAAAGCTGCTTTGAGACAATGTCTGTTGTGAAAAGCGCTATACAAATAAACTTGACTTGACTTGGCTTGGGATCTGCACTAAGAGTGCACTGGCCAGTACAACCCTAATGGGTGGGTTAATAATAATAATAATAATAATAATAATAATAATAATAATAATAATTATTATTATTATAATTATTATTATTTTATATTTATATTTTATTTTATAATATTAGCAAACAGCAAAAAGACTCGTAAATAATTTCATATAATTTCAGATAGTTGATATTTTTTTTCCCTTTTTTTTTTTCATTTATACAATTATTTTCTAACTACAATAGTTTGTGTTTCCAGATGGGGTGCATTTCACAAAAGATTTTATGAAAAGTATTATTATTATTATTAGTAGTAGTAGTAGTAGTAGTAGTAGTACGTTGTAGCCATTCTGCATAATAATTCATAATTACCATAAAATCATAAAAATAGTTACTTTTAATTATTATGCCTGTCTATAATCCATTAAGTCGCATTATGACTTTACCAATAAACCTCACATGTTGGTTGTTTAAATAAAATATGGGTAAAGAGCTGATGATTATGCACCATCACTGGAGATGGGGTCTGCCAAGTGGAACCGTTTGTCCTAATGCTTTGGTGTAATCAAATATAAAACCACTAGACCGTATGAATGACAGCAAGCACTGGCATGCCAAGCCTTTTTTATGTCTTTAAGTAAGAAAGCTTCATATTTAAAGCACATTTAAAGCCATTTACATTTGTTTTTTTCTTTCTGTACAGTTCATATAATCTCATAGTGTTTTATTTTTATTTCTGCGATAAAGCCATATTTTCAAACCCCTTTTAGTGACTTAATCTCCACTGGCTCACACCAACCTACTGAAATCATTAATATTTTGTATTTTTTTGCTTTCACCTAAGCCTGTCTGTTGGACCAGAACACACATGCTGCCTTAAATATGTCTGAAGTTGTCAACCCAAGATCTTAATGAACAGCTTTACTACAGTAATGCTCCATATAGTGCAATAATTGCCCTGTGTTGATTTAAACACTTGCATGTGTTTTGTGCACAACATTTTTTGTGGTGGTCTAAAAATTCATTTATTGTATTGATTAACGATTGGTAACAATTTGTCTATCTACAGGACATGGTAAGAAATGTTTGTTTCCATTTTATTAACTACCTATAATGATAACAAAGGTAAATAAGAGCAGACTTTATTAGTTTTGGCCAGCAAAAAAGGTAAAATATGATCTACTTTTCTTTTTAAATCTAAATGAGTCTAAGTACCTGGTAAAAGTATCCATTTGAGAAGAAAAATATAATTTAGCATCTGCATTTGTTATTTCTAGGTTTGTAAATAATGTTCATTTCTGGTTCATTTGTTGACAGTGAAATTGCTAACAACTGGTTTATGGTTTATGTAAGCATTTTCTGTCACAAATAACTATGTTTATTAACAAAAATAAAAGAAATAAACAGCAATGTTTGATCTTATAATGCTATCTAATATGTGACAGCACATAAAAAAAAGAAAAAGAAACTTATAGTTTTACTTGTCCATAAATGAACAATATAATTAATATTAAAGTGGCAATCAAGACACACACACTAATAGCTAGCAGAAATTAGAACAAAAATGTCATTAAAATGACACCATTATAAGGCTGCACTGTGAATTATAGCTATAAACAGGCACCTGGCAGAATAGGCAACATTAGTAAAAGGTCACACCATCTGTGCCAATGTCCCTAATCTGTGGAACATAGCTTTATGACTCTTAAACAGATTACAGTGCTTGAGGTGTCCAGATGAGAGTCTACCTTTGTGAAATTAAAGTATTGAAAATACAAATGCCTGCTCATCTGGCCATGCTGGTTCCTTCCCCGTGTAAAAATCGATGGGGCTGTTGCCCTGGCAACAAATAGCACCATTAAACACTGGTTCGAAGTACACAATTGTGCACAGCTTCCTCAGCACAGTTTAAGCTTCTCAGGATTGTTGTGGGAGTATGCATTAAAGCTTTCTCAGGCACGTTTTCATTTTAAAGAGCATTGTTATGTTAGTCAGCATCTTAGTTAAAGCACCCCCAATCAGCATATATCTTACATCTGCTAGATAATAATAAGCAGGTGCAAATTGCATACAGAATATGTCATTTATAATGTGTTTTTTATTTTGTATAGGCTCTTCTGTATATCTATAATTGTGATCATTAAAACATTCTGTAGTCTACATCATGTGGTAACATTACATACCTCTATACTATAGGTTTGTGGTTTGTGTAATGTGTGTCAGCTTGGCAGGTTATTATTTATTTCACGGTGCTTGTGTGTATGATCTAAATTACAGAGAACTGCAGAAACAACATCAAAAACAACCCACCTGAAGCATTATTTATATGTGCAGTGTACGTCTCCCTACAGTATGTCCTACAATTCAAAAAGAGATTCCTTCATCATAAGCTTCATATAAACCACATAGTCTTTCAACAGTTGAGGTTTTTTAGCATACTTTATTTGTATTTCTTCCTTGTCTCTTATTGTTTAATAGAGAAGCCCAAGCTTGTTAGCATGTGTTCAGTAACTTTTTTGCATATAGAAAAAAGTTTTTGTGGATATCTGACCATAAGATTTGTTTTTTGAACATGCCATTGCAAATGTATTCCCCAATTGCTGTATTAATATCCTTTACTCTTCTGGGAATATGTTTTAATAAATTGTGGATTATGATTGTGTACATTTGGAGTGTGCTTCTGGAGATTTATGTTGTATATGTTAAGTGAAAGTGTGAAAATTTTCTTTAGCCACAATGTTTACTCGAACTATAATAAAAAAGGAGTCCATGTTGTCTCCTCACACAGCAATCAAATAGTACCAGACATCTAGCACATCTTGTCAGTCTTGCTCACACATTAAATAGTTATTTGAGATAGATATAGTGACTGCAATGCATGCCTCTTTACAAGCCTCCTGTATCTCAATGTTTGTTCAGGTAGCCACCTGAGATGAGCATCATGCATAATTATTATTACATCCTGAAGTCTAATTACTAAAAAATTTACTTTTTTTTATCATGACTAAAGTCAGCCCCCAAAGCATGTCCCTTACACTTGTAATTATAAAGTCCTTGATTTGAGCTCAGACTTTGTTTTGCATGCTCAAATCCCTTAAAAATGACAGCCATGATTTTTATTTAATTTAATTGTATTGTTTCAATGCAAAGCAATGGTGTACAAGGCAAAACATCTAAGGAAGGACTCTCTTTAATAGAATTTCTTTCAAGTTTTTTAAAAGACTTTGCAGACTGGTTGCACCCAGATGTGTCCTGGAAGTCACGTTAAGGCAAATACATTCTCTCATGGAAGAAAATGCTTAACTTTTTTGGTGCACTTTATGTAGTATAAGTAAACATTTGTTCCATGTGCAAAACAAATATGCTTTTAAGGTCGCATTCTACTGCCAGATGAGCACCACCATTGGGCAAGATTTTATCCAACTTTTATTTTTGTGGGCTCTGCAAATTTTTCAGCCTCACTATATACATTGTAGCCAGAAACTTGCCTTGCCTACTGATTGGGCAGTGGATCTGGACCCTGATTCAATGAAAGTCACTATGGAGACAGATATTACGGACAAGCCTACTGCCTTTACATTACAAAGCCCGAAAGAATATAAAAAACTACTTTTATCATTTACAGTGCATATATACCAAAATGTACTTCTTGAGTGCAAACTGACTTGAAGATTGTCAAATAGTATCGAAAGCAGCCCTTACGGAAGTTAGAAACTTGTTACTTGATCAAAACTATACAAGTACACCAAGTGTCTTTTAAAATATTACATGCATGCGGGTACATGAATTACATTTATTTGCCAGTAGTGTCAGCACTTTTAAATTCAGAGCTTTAAATGATCTAAAAACCTATTTAAAGTTCATTACAGTAAAGAAATAACATAATCATTGTTTTATTATCTCGCAAATATATTGGGAAATTTAAATGATTTAAAAAATATAAACAAGATCTATTAATCCATGCGTTTTTCTTTCATCCAGCAGGGTGAAATGAAACATCAAGTAGTCAATTGAAAAATACAACACATCATCAAGCACATTCATCTAGCAAAAAAAAAAGAAAAAATTAGCTAATTTTCACCAGAACTAATAATCTGGTTTCAAGATAAATACTTATACAGTGCAATTTAAACATTTACACACAATTAGATTTTAATTCGGGACTAGATGAATAATAAGATTTTTCTCTTGCATGTTAGTATGCTGCACTATTTTGTTGCACAGTCATGACCTTCCAGTTCAGTAAATCTCAGGTTATAATTAATCAGCATACCACAAATGGAGAATGAAAGCATTTTCATGGCAGATTTTCATTGCCCAACTCATCTCCAACTCATTAAGCAGGAATTCTATTCTACAGGAATGTCTTTGGAAATTTCAGGTCAAATAAGGTTGTGGCACTGAAAAGTTTACCTTTTTAGTGTGTGACAACCAAATGCATTCATCGAGAGCTTTTGCACAATATGGATTCTGATAGTTTCCTAATGAAATTGGGAAGATTTATGGATTGGGCAAAACACTATACAATCTCATCTCCCATCAGGGATTTACAGACCTGTCTAGCAAAGCAGCAAAGCAGATTCCAATTTAAATATACCCCTGTAATGCCTGCTCATTTAAAAAAAAAGAGACCAGATCTCTTAAAGCAGTTCAAAGAAAGAAGTCATTCGAATTGTATTGTTAAGGCTAGAATAGTTCAAATGATTTAAATCTCTAAAACTTAAAACAAAGCTATAATCCAAATAATTGAAAAGTACAACGTTTAATATTGTGTTCATTAAGCTACATTTGTTTTTTGTTTTTTTCTTTAACTACAGACATTTTTATTCTAAGCCTTCAAACTTCACTTGCCCTTATCACTTGACAACAATAAACTGCAATGGACTCAATGTTTCCATATCCTGACCCAACATGCCATGGCAACAACTATCCCTACCATTTTGAAAATGTGCCTAGTGCTAAATGAACTTTGAAATAATGATAGACACGAAATGAAGCAAACTGGGAAAACATTGAAAAAAGAATTTTGATAGAGACAAAAAAAGAAGAGAATAGCAGAAGATTGAGGGCAGATATGTGCTTAGTGAAGATTCTATATTCCAAGCATTTGGTAAATATGCTTGTAAATGGCAACCCAGAGACGTGCTTTGCATTCTGGATATGAACACATATCCTAATGTCAAAGATACATATAAGCCTGTATAATTTTTTCAATAGTAAAAAATTAAAGAAATCGTGGTATGAATAGATGCATTTAGGTTTTTCCCCTTTTGATTTCCCTCTAATTTATTCTAGGCCAGTTCCCAATTACCAGTCAGATCTCATACAACAGCTACCAACCCAGGAGGGCTAAGGGCTATCACATGCTTCCTCTGGGACACATGAAGCCTCCAACCACATCTTTTTTGAACTGCTGCTCACGCTATGTATAATTAAATAATTTTGTCCTCATCATGAAACAAAATAATTTATGGTAAACTGGTTTGCAGCCAAAATGAGGTTTGACAATAGATCCAGTTATAATAATGCTGTAAGTTAAAACACATAAAATATTTCATTTATGGACCCTCAATAGCTTACAAAAATGCAAATGTGGTCAAGGCAGGAACTTATTTTGACAATCCTGATTTAAACCCTTTATGTTTGCCAAGCACTCCATGTGTTAGACTGTGATTCTGAGTGATCCTTACGTTATTAGGTTGTTATAATATACCAGTTGTTTCTTGATATTCTCTCAGCATGTCCATCTTGGCTGATTACAGATATGCCCTTAGTAACCCTCTCTGCCTGAGTTTTGCTATGATAAACAAGCTTTGATCTTGTGTTTGAACCATTTCTTCTATTACTGCACATCACAATGTTTAACGTACATCTCTGTGTTTCACGTGTCACTTTGATGCGAACATTGCTATTACTGCTATCTTGAGTTGCTTTTATTTTATTTTATTTTTTTTATGAAGTTAAAAATAGATGCTGGTTAAATTTGTTTAGTTGCATTTGTTTTCAGTTATCTGATCATTAGCATTTGTTGTAGGCATGGTACATTTGCTGATGGTGGTGGAGAGAGATGTGTAACAAAATATTCCAAAATATCCTATACAGTATGTGTCCACCAGACTGAAATCAATGTAAAGACAAAACAATTTTAGACAAATTATTTTGATGCAAATCTTTAGGTTAGCAAATGCTCATGATGCTTGGTAATATCTTATAGAATATATAGAGTATATAGAGTCCATTCTGAAATATGAAAATCAAGACCAAACCTTTATTTTTTTTACAAGATAGTTTAAAGGTCAAAAGATGATGAGACAAGTGATAAAAATCTCTGCTTTTTTAAATCCTGATCTCCTGATATGTTAAACTATTTAGAACATGGGAAATGTTTGTTTTCACTAACTGATTCTTAAAATTATTAAAAGATGTGACTGTAAATTGATAGTTCTGTCTATACTTGTTGGAAGCCCTGGACTTCACCTTTAAGGAATTTTGAAGTTGTGAAAGGTGTGAACATTTGAAACATCACAACAAATGGACAGGCACTGGCCATTAAAATATTTCAATGTCTTTATAAAGAAAAAAAAATCACTGGTGTGATTAACATCCAGAGTCCACAATGTTTGGGCAAAGAAACAACAGCAGCTGATGACAAAAGTTGACAAAAACAAAAAACAGAAAACAACAATCAGTAAAACAAAACAAAAAACAGTGTGTGGACATATCACAACTTTCACCAACTTTAGGAGCAAATATATTGTGAAATATATGTAATATATTTAATATAAAAAAAAAAATAAAAAAAAAAAGGATTTAAAAGTGATTTTGTTATTTGATTTAATTCTTAGGTGAATATACCCATTTTTGGAAAAGGTAACACATTATTCTCTGGGATAAAGAGACGGTAATAAACTGAAAGTATAGATAATATACATGTGGCATTTTGTTTAACTTTTAATAAGTAATTCTTTAATTTACTGATTTACACTTTTGTAGACTGGTCTAATGACCTCTGAGGTTGTTTAGGTTCTGCAGATACAGTTACAACATTTAATTAACACAAATCTCTAAAATAGAGATAGAACATGAGAATGGCAACTGTGTTTGTTTCGACTGAATGAGAGATCAAAACTTTTCCCTCTTTCCTACATTCTAAGAATCTACATAACAAGATCTTTGACTGCACAAATGCAACTGATGGACTTTGTTATTAAAATTAGTGCTGGAAAAAGTTGGCATATATTGAATAAGCCTTTGGTCTGTCTGTTCCTTGTTACATGCAAATAGCAGATGTAATAAACATGTCACATTACGTCAACCAATGCAGTGCTTGGAATCTCTTTAATCCTTGCCCATACTTGCACAAAACAGAGCTGAACATCACTTTTCAATTTTTGCCTGCTATTAGATTAATTTGCAACCCAGACAGAAGTAAAAAAAAAGGGGTCAAAGAGCAAGGCAGCAAGGAAGGCAGCCAAAATTTGTGGTCCAGAATCAAAATATGTTTTTATCAAATCCTTTTTTTTTTTACTGTTTATTTACCAAGCAAACTCAAAAAACCCATGTTGATGTCAGGATTATGGACAGGACCAATGTTTCACACAACCATTGCACTTCCACGCACTATGGCACCTGTTTGTTGCATAGAGGTGAAATGGAAAACACAGTCCTTGTGACAGAATGGATCACCAGTCCTAAGCAATACAACTAACATAAATATTATTAGTCAGTGTCCATAAATATAAGGTCTAGATGCTCTGACAGCCCTGAAATCCGGCCCACTCTATCTGATCTCTTTTAAAGTACTGTCAAATCCCCTTATGTTTTTAAAACAATATTCAATTGATGCTTATACAGAAAATAACAAAAGCAGAAATTCTACTATACAGTAGGTGCAAAGACTCATTGTCAAATCCATTGTATTTAAATGGAATGTTTCTGTAGCAGATTCTGAAACAATTTTCTTTGATCAAAATCATTCTAGTTATTCGAACAATTTTGCATTTGAAAAAGATAAATTAGCAAAAATACTTGGCTGATGAATGTGAAACATAATAGCATATGTATAACAGCAATGGCCTGGACTACTACCTGCCTGGCTAATATAGAGTTTATTTAATAACCAACGCAGAATTTGTGTTCACTCCACAATGTTTTGTCTATTCTATCTCCTAAGACATAATAAAAAATATTTTACAAATGGAAGTCTGAAAAAACTAGTATTTCACAAATGAAACAAGTATAGAAAGCCTTGCATTGTCGATTTATACCTTGTGCAATGGCTAGCTTGTTCATTTTGTCAAGTTTGTCATCATAGCAAAGCAATATCTATCATCTGTGTATGGTTTGGCGGTATTTATATTGACTTTCAAAAGGCTTTTTAGACTTTTTTTTCGAGCTGACAAATGGACAGTGCATCCTTGTGCTTTTTAAAATAATAGCAATTATAATAATATATAACATTAAAACTGTATTCTTTATATTGTAGCACTGCTGATAGCTGTCTCTTTTTAAACACACACACTAACACTAAGTACAAACACACACACAGACACAGACACACACACAGACACATACACACACACACACACACACACACACACACACACACACACACACACATACACACACACACACACACACACACCTATACTTTGTTTCTAGGGTTTGTTTTTGCCTATCGGTTTCAGTCAGTGTAAAAAGGGATGGGAAAATGGGAGCTGGCTAGGATGTCTGAATCCTCCAGCTGATTATCAGTCACTCCAGTGCTGCTGGAGTGCTCTTAGCCCCTGTGCTTCTTTTAAAAGCCATAAGCAAGCACAGAAAATGGCATCTCTTCATTTCTAAGGTACCAGTTTTAACAGTAACACCAAAAATAACTTCACTCTGCCATTTTCTGCTGCATTTTGAAATGCAAAGTGTAGGGAGAATGGGAGCATAAAGCACAGCAGAGATGATTGAAGAGAAGAAATGGCGTTGAAAATGGTCAGCTTATTACTTCCAGTCCAGATGTATTGAAATTAGGAATCAATATTTGTGACTCATAAAATGCAATGGCTCTGTTTTACAATAGTGCTTTTAATATATGAAGTGAAATTGCTCGGTGCAAATGATAGGTTTTTGTGATTTTATTAAGAAAACCCACTAAGAAAATTTCCACATTTTCTTAGTGGGTCTTTTGGTATTTTTTAAAAAAAACGTGATTTTCTACTATAGCCTACTACTAATATATTGTCATATTGGTCATTAGCCAATCCTTCTATAACCTTTAGAAAAATTATTCCATTAGTACAGTAGAAAATAAATTAATTTTCATACTTTTATTGCTCTACATTGTTTTAATCCAAACAGCTGCACTTACTTGTCTTACTTCCATATGAAAGCTTTTACAATATGTGTGCTTGAAATGGTAACAGCCTCGATCCAAAACTGGAGGAATATAATGTCTTACTGATTTTTAAAATATGTATCTGTGTTATATCTACGCAGTCAATATTCACAGTCTAGAATTATAATTTATAATACTGTATGGCATTGTCATATTCATAATAAATTTAGTCATTACAAAAAATAGTTGCCAGCATCACTTTTTTTGCTTTTGTTGTCACTATTGGTTGGGAAATTATTGATATTTTAATCAGTATAGAATTGATTTCATGAAAGTTATGGAATGGCAGTTTCAAATACTTTTCTCTTGCTGCTGAGAAAAAAAAAAGATTATAAGATGTTTACAGCAAATACATTTTATTTCATTAATTCAACAAAAAAAAAACCCACACTACATGCAATATGATGTCTCTTGTCACAATTCTACATTCTGTCTCTTTGTAATATATATATGTAGCTATGATCTATACTAAACTATTATTTATCTTTAGGCTTTAATTAACTTAAAAAGGTTGCAGTCACTGTTCAAGCCATGGTGAGCTTCAGCATATCTAACCTGATGTATATGTATACAGTTCTCATCAATGTACTTGCTGAATATTACATGCTTGTCAGAGAATTTCCACCAGACCAGTAATCCCAGATTGCACAGTTTGTTTTTGTAATTGGTGTGTATCTTTTCACAATAATTTTTTTATTCAACATATTGAACATTTTACTCTCTAATTGCTTCTTTAACTTTTTCAATTCCTATCACTGTCTGCTAGCATGCCCTGTTAAAAGTTTGAGTTGTTTTGTTTATGTATTGTAATTAATATGCTGTATGTCTGTTGTGTAGGACTTGATATTGATATCCCTTGATACATACTTGAGGCACCGATGAGACTCTGTGGGATGGTCTGTTCTAAACTAATAAATATACACAAGAAGATTATGAATGATATTTAGACCACAGCCAACCACAGTAGTGAATACAAAAGAAAATTGTACAGTAATAATTTAAAGGCTTGGGAAAGGAAAACTTTAAAAGGACTATAAAAAAACATACATGATGCAAAGTGTAATAGGAAAGTGAATTTAATTAAAGCTATGACAAACATGCAAACATTTTTTAAATAATGTTGCACTGTAAATAATTTCAAAACACAGTCACAGAAGATTTATGACATTTTTCTTTTTAAAAATTGAACATTGTTTATGGGGATATGACATCGAATCTATGCAAATTATTTTTTAATTCATTTGACACATCGGCACAAGAAATGCATCGTTAGGTGCCTAAATAGTGAAATGAACTCCTAGAAGATGTCCAAACAGATTATAATTTGTACCCTTTCCCTAAGCTATGCATTTGTATTCTTTTTTTTTCTATTTTTTTCTAAAATGTTTTTCAAGTCTTCATTTGCGTTCATATTCACACCAGTGAGCCTTTAACAATGGAGTTTTTTATTCAGAAAATGTGACACAAACTTTAATGATTTACAGTACAATAGCAACAGTAGGGTAATTTTGTTCTTGTCAGAGTAGTGTCTTTCATCTGTTTGAACTAGGGAGCTTCCAGAGCACAAGGGTTGAATACTTATGTAAAAAACGTTATTTCATTTTTTTTATTTTAGATAAAGTATTTTTCCAATAATCATTCATTGTCACCTTAGAATAATTTATTTTCATATTCATTGTTTGTAAGTAAAATGGAACTGAATGAAAACTAAAAGGACTGAATGGAAAATCAGGGTACCAGTTTATTTTATATTATATTATGTAATAATAAATATTGAATAATAGTGATTAAATGAGAGTGAGTTTTTGCATGTCATAGACTCTTTGTTGAATTTGTAGACTTGCTATGGTAAGCAAGTGGCTACACCCAAACATTGAAATTTGTGAAATCAATATCTTTAGACAGCTTCTTGTTAACTTGACTCAGATCATGGTTCTACATTTCCCAAACAATAATTGTTGGATTGAAACAAAAATCAGCAGCTCGAAAGGAGACATTATGTCACTTAGACTAAATGCAACACTGTTATACATGTCTGCTCTAGTCCATTCTTATTATATTTTGCAGCTGAAATGAGTGCTTGGGTAAATATAAGACCATTCAGTTTGACCATATTTGGAGATATTGGATCCTTAGGCACTTGGCTTTGGGGTTGCTGCTGGCAAATCGTGATAAATCGTGTTTGCAATTACTGAGCGGTTTATCGGTCATTTCAAAAGCATAATTGCACAGATGATGTCAACATTTATATATAAATGTTTTTGCAACATCTAACTGTTAACAACAAACATAAAAAGATTGGATTGTAGAGAAATCTTTTGGAAATGGAAACTGAAATATGAGTGCAGGCAACACGGATGAGCTTAATACATAAAATATTTCTGATTGAGGAAGAGAAAAAGTTTAAGGTGGAAATGTTAAATAACAGTATGTACAACCTCCTCACACCAGCCCTGTGTACACATATTTATCAGCTGATACTTCAATTTTACTAGGATGTTTAAAGCAATATGCAACATGTGCAACTTCAAAGTGTAATAACATAAACCGTGTATTTCCCTGCTAAAGTACCATTTCACCTAGAACACTTTCAGGTATATTTTACTAAAGGTGAAAAAATGGACAAAACTACTTGCACAGCAGCTCAGTCAATTCTAAAGCAATTGAATAGATGGTTCACAAATGACACAGTGGTACATTTACCACAGTACAGTACAGTAACTAATAGGAGCTAAAACCATGGCTCAGCACAGCAGAATACAATACAACCAGGACAATGGGAATTAAAGTAAAATGTAATAAGAATGTAATCAACAAAGGCACTAATTTCAGTCTCCAGTAATTTACTCAAAGCATTTCCTCTTTCTTTGTGAGGTATTTCATATTTTGTGCTCTTTTTTCAATGCAAATAGAAGTACAATAATCTATGTGTGCCACAATTCCCCAAACCCCACAACATTTATAATGTTTAGTACTGTGACTCAAAGAACATTTTGATTGCTTAAATTGTCCTTTGAAGTTCAGAAAATCGTCCTCAATGTGTGCCGCCCTTCGTTATGCAACAGCCACATCCACAAGGATTTCCCCTAAAGTGTTGAGGCAACAAAAATGAGAGTAACAGAAACAAAGATGTTTACACTATTCCATGGCATGTGGTTTGATGTAATGTAGATGGCTGGTGGCTACACTATATGGCAGAACCAGACTGCCTTTTTTAAATGTTTTTTGTTTGTTTGTTTGTTTGTTTCAATCAAACCACACAAAGGAAACAGTGGTTTCAGATTTAAACATATATATTTTAGTAGTCCGGAACAGTGTTTTAGTGTGAACATTAATTATTTGTCTATACCTGTTTTCAGGTTTGTGTGTGTATACTTAAGTTATACAAAGTTATCAGTTCAAATAGGAAACTGGAGTAAAATGACCGAAATTATTATTTAAAAAAAAAAATACTTTATGTTAGATTAATGTTTACCTTATCATTATTATTATTCAAAAAGACCAACTCAACCTGTTACAAATTAGATACAATGGGTACAAAGCATATCTTACATTCTTAGAAGCTTAGGAACCGTTTAAAAAGAGAGATTGAGAGAACATTGGGAAATAATACCTGAAGTACAGCCTTTATCAAATGCAATCTAAATGTGGAAAGTCGAACATTATTAATTTAAATCTAAATGGCTGTGATGTGTATTCATTTGTGCAAGTTTACCTTTGTCAAACTTTTTTTTTTTTAACTTTAAGTCATAAAGGACTATTATTTGCTAGCCAGATAATGCCAGACAATGAGTAATTAATTATGCTAATCAAAGTGATGTAAGTATAATGGAATGTATCAATACAAATATATTTAAAAATGTCCATACAGTGAGCTAATAGACATCAAAATGGGCCATATACCTGAGCAAAAGCAGACTTCATGTGATGATATAACACTATTTGTAGCATGTAAGTTAGACTTGTGTTCAATTGAAATGGCAAGGGTTATATAGAATTGTACTGAGGCCAGCCACTAGATGGCATCTTATTTGTCTTGATTAAATGTAATTAAAATCACAACTTTTTTTCCAAGCAATCAACTTTTATATGTATAACAAATAACATTATGAATGGTTCACCATACAAATTCTAGAAATCAGGTATATATGAATCATATGGAAGCATGTCCACTGCTATTTATTTCAGTGTGAACAGGGACAACCTATACGTTTTTTGTTTATTATTATTATTTATATTTCTTTTGATATTTTTTTTATTATTTATTTATATTACTTTTTTATCATATGTTATTTGGAACATTAGTTTGTTTTCAGAAATTATATGGTAATCTGTGATGAACATATACTGTACCACATTGTCAAACAATTGCAACCATTTAGCCATGTCATAAATATATACATGTTGAACATACTATTCAAGATTTAGTTCCCCATTGTTATATTATCCACCCCTTTTCAGGGCAGATGCTCCACCAGATTTCGGAGAGTAATTATGAGGATTTGTGCTCATTCAGCTACAAGAGCATTAGTGAGGCCAGGCGAGACGACCGGGAGCAGTGCTGTTTCTTTTTATCCACAAATGTGTTCAGTGGGGTTGACTCCAGGTTTCTCAATGCAACCTAAGTTCTTCTACACAAATCTTGTCATACCATGTCTTTGATGACGTTGCGTTGTGCACATAAGCACTGCCATCACAGGAACATGTCTGAGCTTGGCTCATTATTTAGAATGACAGTAAATTATGTTGCTAAAGCATACGTTTGTTGGTATCCCTCCATGGAAAGCCACATTGTTCTCTGACATAACTTGAAATGGACAAAAGGTATTAGTGTTCTTTGTTGTTCAGGCAATATATAATAATTTTGACTTTTGGTTTTTGATTCAACAGAATATTTCAAATAATATATTAAATGCAAATTGCATACACAGAAACAACGGGAACCTTAACCTAATACTGTGTTGCATGACCTTTAGAGCCAATTGCTACAAACAAGACTTCTGTAGCTTTTTAATGAGACTTCTGCACATTTTTCCAAGCCTGTATATGCCTCCAGGTTTGTGCCAACAGATTGTACATACGGTTGTGACTGTTAGAACACATAATTTTGCACATATAGTGAATGCAGCAGTACATGTTGGTTAATTTAAATATTAAATTGCACCTGGGAAATCTTTCTGATATTGTAGACAGCATTTGTTGTCCTATTTTTCCACCATCCTCGTGCTCTTGTAGCATGCAGTAATCTATATTAGTTGTACATCAGGCAGTCCTAGTGCACGGTCAGGGGTTTAAATCACTTTAACCCCCCACCCCGACCAAAATGCATGCAAAGTAGGCAGATCCTTTTCTGATCTCGTGTATCGAATGTTACTGCACAACGTCATGTTAGTGCCATCTGGTTGTGGAAACATGAACGTGCAGCCAACATAAAACTGCGGCCACTCAAGAGGCTTCATACACAACATAGCGCGCGAGATCTCCACAGCCACTAGCCACGTCTGGGTGGGTTTTTTTCTATTCATGAATTTGATTATTTCTTTATGGAGAGAATATTATGTGTATGTTTGCAAATGTAAGTGTATATATGCATGCATTTGCATATGTATGTTTTTATATATTTGAGTGCATGCATGTAGGTACAATGTGTGTATTTATAATATAAATGAAGCATTAAATAAGCTGGAACGATTCTTACACTTTGACTAGTTAATGCTAAATACTGAAATGTAGTCTGTATAAAATTTAATTTCGTTTGACAACAGAAGATGTTTATTCCGATTCGTTTTGGCGACGAAGTTCACTGCGTTTCAAACGAGGCTTGCAGACGTTCAGCACAATGCACGTGCTGCTCATTAAAGTAAGGATCTCTTGTTTTACAGGTAATCCTGGCCAACAAAAAAAAACAAACCATGCGCTCTTCTGATGGTGGACTGTAGTTAAGGGTGTGGGCAAAAAAAGCGAAAAGCGCTCGCGCCTCCGCGCGCTGCGACGCGCCTAACGCGCCATGGAAAACTTTCCGAAAGAGGAGACCATCTGGCCGCTGAACAAAACGTGTTGCGAGTCAAGTAGCGTGAACGAAAGCACAGCTACAAACCGAACCGTGAACCCTCTTAAGCGCAACGAGGAGGTGGCTAAGGTTGAAGTGGCAGTGTTGTTCGTGGTGCTGCTTCTTGCACTGGCCGGGAACCTGTGCGTCCTGGCGGCGCTTCACGCCAGCAAGCGCGCGCGCTCGCGCATGCATTTCTTTATGAAGCACCTCAGCATCGCGGATCTGGTGGTGGCTATCTTCCAGGTGCTGCCGCAACTCATCTGGGACATCACGTTCCGCTTCTATGGGCCGGACTTCTTGTGCCGCTTGGTGAAGTATCTGCAGGTGGTGGGGATGTTTGCCTCCACCTACCTGCTTGTGCTGATGGCTGTGGACAGGTGCCTTGCAGTGTGCCAGCCACTTCGCTCTCTGCGTCGCAGGAAGGACCGTGAGTATGTTCTCGGCTCTTGGCTCCTGAGCCTGCTGCTCAGCCTCCCACAGACATACATCTTCTCGCTCAAAGAAGTAGCCAAGGGTGTCTATGACTGCTGGGGAGACTTTGTGCGTCCATGGGGGGCGAAGGTCTACATAACATGGATAAGTCTTGCCATCTACATCGTACCTGTTACCATTCTCACTGTGTGTTATGGCCTCACCAGTTTTAAGATATGGCAAAACTTCAAGCTGAAGAGCAGAAGGGATCAGTCTCTAAGGCTGTCTCGGGAGCTGGCTGACGGTGCAGCGCTGTCACGTGTCAGCAGTGTGAGACTCATCTCGGAGGCCAAAATCAGGACCGTGAAAATGACATTTGTTGTCGTCTTGGCCTACATTGTGTGCTGGACGCCGTTCTTCTTTGTGCAGATGTGGTCAGCTTGGGATCCCATGGCACCGAGAGAGGGTAATTTAAAAAACATTTGGGTTTATGTCATCTTGAGTCATAGATTGGTGGTTTTCCTGTTCCTACATAGCAGAACTGAGTCATTCCATAATTACCTGCTTCTTTGGGTGTTTGAATAGTGAAACCATCAGCCTGTGCTGGAGCTGAGGCATCCTCTTGAACATTCATATTATAGCATTTAAATTATGACAAACATTTATGTATTTGTGACAACGTACAGTGACACTGTAATTTTGCCTCTGTATACCACTAAAATGCACTTTAAATGAATCAAGATGTGCATACATTTCTAATTTAGGTGGTTTAACAAAAAATATCTTCCTAATTTTTTAAAAGATTAGGTTACATTAGGTACAAGTTAGTACATTATTAAAAATAAAGAATGCACTGATTACCTCAGTAAAAAGAAAAGGCCTGTAAAACATGGGAAGACAACTGAAAAAATGGATCCTCATCGAATTATTGTCTTTGTATAGTAAAACACCTTAAAACGTCTAGCCAATTCAAGAATACTCTCCAGGAGATAGTATCATTATTAAAATGTACAAATCAAGAGACACTGTTATGAATGTAAAAAAAACAAAAAACACTTTTAACACTCAAGAAACTATAAAAAATATGAAAAGGGAAAGAAAAGACATCTGATTTTAAAACTGTGTTATCTGTCAAACATGGTGGAGGCCTTACTATGGCATGTGTGAGTATGACTTCCAATAAACTGGATTACGAGTGTTTACTGATGCCACTACTGATAATTAGCAAAAGGAGCTATAGCATATTTTCTGTTAAATTCTGCAAAATTAATGTGAGTGCTTCATAGTACAGATGGAAAATGATCCAAAAATATTACAAAAGCAACCAAAATGCAACGTGGTGACCTGACCTCACACCCAACAGAGCACTTTTCACTTACTAAAGACAAAAAGAAATTGCAAATGCCCACAAAAAAGCAGCAGCTGAAGTTGAAGCAGTGAAAGCCTATTAAAGCATAGGTTGATGTCTATGGGCTTAAGACTTGAGGCAGTCATTAAATGTTAGGATTAAAAATAATAATTTTATATAGTATTATGTTTATCTTTCCAATTACGTTTTAATTTGTGAAAAATGAGGGACTATACAAAATTAACCTCCTTAAATTAAAGCTGCGTATCACATCTCTGCTTAATGTTACAGTGTACAATGTGGCAGTGTACAGAGGCAAAAATGAAGAAAATTGTGTCCAAATAATTATAAACCCAACTCTATGTACATACACATTATGATACAAGCACAACAGTTCAGCAACAGCAGTTTGTTAAAATAGATTTGACAAAATAGATACGTCATTTCAGTACCAAGCTAACCTACAAAAAACTTAAAATATTTTCTGAGCATAATTAAAACTGAAATGAACATGTTACAGCAACTCACAATACTGTACTGATTTAAGATTAAAGAACAATGAATGAACATGAGAAAATCTATGGTAGGGTAACTTACCGTATGTCTTGGGAAGATTATGAATATCAGTAAAGTTTTTTAGGTGCGAGATTTTGAATGGTTGTATCTGCTGGAATGATGAAAGCGGTGTGCAGATAGAGAACATTCTGTCCTCTCTTCCCATCGGTGACCCAAAGAGGAAATTGCAATGAATTTCTCCAGCAGATTGTAATCACTTTTTTTCATATTTCATTTGTTCATTGAGTTTGCAATGGAATGTTGAGTAAATTGAATGCACCCAAAACACTCCAAAATATTATCCATCTGATTTAGATACATTTGGTGAAGGTTATCAATAACCCCTTTTTATGAAATGGAATCTCTTTACACATAAAAAAAGGGTTTATGTCTCCTACGAGTCAGGTAAAATAACTTGTTTAATCTTATTTTTCTTTAGTAGCTGTTTAAAAAGAGAAATATATATAATACCAGGCACTTGAAAATAGAAAGGATTCACTTTAAACCAATTACCCATTAAGAACCTAAAAAACAAGATAAACATTTATCTGAAAGAGTGGTCACTTCACATCCCATGAAACACTGAGCTGTTTTAGATTTTAGATATTCCTGGAGATACTCTTCCCCAGGGTGTAGTAACTATACTCTAGGCTTTAAAAGAATGCCATTTCCGTTGGTTAGCAAAACACTGACTTTTTCTCAGGGGAGAAATTAACAAGAAGTTAGATTTGTTGCTGTAGCTGGAAAGGTCATCTAATAGGGTGACCTGACTGTCCATGGTGCATGCAAACAAGATAAGTGTGTAAGTAATTTGTTAGACCAACACTCTCTCACGGTGTAGTTTACAGCTGTCACCTGACAAGTCCGATTTGTCTCATTTGTGCTCTTTAATTAACTAGGCATCATGTCTTTATGGACATGATGCCTAGTTAATTACTTTGTGACAACCGTAAAACCGTAAAATTGATAATAATTAATATTGCATTTTCTATAACTATCAATCTACACATTAAAAATGTTTTGTTTTTGGGGAAGTCTTAAAAAGACTGAGGCTCTGATTTAGTAAAAGTTTGTGTAAAAATATGTGCAGTTGTGATAACAGGCTTCAAAAACATTGTGTTTTTTTCTTGAGGAAAGAATAACATACCTGGATTTGTGCATTTGCATTGATAAACATGTAATTTGAGGCATTTCAGTTTATGGAGGACAAATACAGTAAAGTCAATTGAAATTGATTGTTTTGCACCCGCAGTGCAATTTACTATGATTTAAGTCCCTTTGAAGACGGACATTGTGAGTGCAAATTAACATGCCTCTATGTATTATATTCGTATAAATCTCTTTTTGACAGTTGCAGACAAAATTATGCATTGACTAGATGTAATAATGAGGACGTTTATCAGGATGTAAGGATGACTCAATATTACCTCGACACAGAGGCGGAAGAAAATGTTTTCTTTCACACTTTTCTACTGAACAAAACATACAAATTTATTTTTTGTTCAAAAGTTTTTGATGCTATTATAACCTGTAATTTTGCAGGTTGAAACATTAGTTGGGATGTCGCCATTGTAAAGGGTTTCAAGTGGAAGCTTTTCAGCGAACCTTAATTAACTAAATAACACTTTTTTTTTTCAAATGTGTGATAACTATATGAGAAATCTAAAAATAAAATAATGTATGAAAAATATAGATTTTTATTAAAACATGAATGCATAAAATAATTTGGATGTACTACAGTCTATGGAAAACAACTCTAGATCACTTATAGGAAAACCAGGTTAATTAAAATATATTTTTAGGATTCTCCATAGACTTGCCAAATCTGATCATATTGTAAAAGATAAGCTATACTGAATTAAACATGTTCAGTGCTTAACTTAAGACTAGCGTATGTTCTGATTAATACATTGTATTAATACACTGTATAAATCCAATAATAAACTAGCATTAACTTTCTTCAAGGACCTTAGTTGTTCAAATATTGGCTCTAGATCCAAATTATCCAACTTATCATGTAAAATAACAAAGGAAGGTTTCTATTTCTTCAAGCCTTTTGCTTAGCCATTTTATCAAGCTGTGCTGTGCACTCTTGTCAAAGTGATATGTATAACTGTTTATCACGGCACATTATGTTTAAGAATTCCATGTCTAAGAAGATATACATGACTAGCTGAAAGCTCAGACGATTCTATTTAGAAAATAAATTATGTGTCTGTTTTTTTTATATATTTTGTCACTATTTAGCTAAAGATACAAAAATAGCATTTTGGGACTACTCCTGATGATGCTTTGTACACTTTTGGCAGGCTTTCCATCAGCTTCATAATTCACCAAAGCTTTTCTTAAAGCTACAGTGTGACTACATCTTAATAAATTAGCAAACTTATTTTAAATTCAGTAGGATTCCAAAGAAAATTCATTCAGGGAAATTATAGTTAACAATTTATCTCTGTCTTCAAACATAATCCTTGTGCCCAAACTTGTAGTCTACATTAATATAGTACAATACCATGTTTAATAATCCTTGTCAGACTCCATATTACACTGTTTAAATGCTGCTTCTGGTCAATGGTTTAGTGTCCTTGGTTTGACCTTGAGTTACTGTCTATGTGATCTACATGTTCACATTGGTAAGCGGGAATGAATTGAATGACAGAATGAATGAATTATATCTGTTGTATTATGCATTTTTCTAATCAATTAATTTCTGTTACTGATGACAAAAATGCATTCATTCGTAAAACAGCAACTTTAAAGAGGGAATCATGCAGGTTAAAACCATGCAAACTTATAACTTCATATAGCCACATTTTGTTGGAAGCAACATTTCATGCTGTATTTCAGAAAGTAGAGACCATAATTATATCCAAGGCCAATTAACACCAGCTGCAATACTGCAGTAACAGTACTTCTTATGACATACATAAAACATGAGCCCACACACCATTTTGCATTAGTTTTATGCTCTATATTCACTCAAGTTGGACTGAAACCCCATGTCTTACATACTGTGAATTTTAATAGTATGATTTTCACAACATATAGCTCTTTCTTTATTACTGTACAGTCTCTAGCTAGGGAGGTGGTAGCTCAATGGTTATGGCCTCTGGATCAGAATGTTACAAGTTTAAGTCCCAGCACCACCAAGCTGGACCTTAACCCTCAACTGATAAAAATGCTGCAAAATGTAAATGTAGCTGCTAAATATATGTCAAGTCATGTAGGCTTTCGTTGTCATTCAAACCACATACAGCACAGTACACAGTGAATATAGATCTACACAAAAATAACTGGGGCGAGATATAAAGTGCATGTGTGAGATATTTAGTTGAAAATAGGGCAACATAAGGCAGTGAGACATTAAAAACAGTGACACAGTGACACCAGTAGCACCAGCCAGTACAGACGATTTGTGTTGGTGCAAGGGGATTTGTCCATATAATTATAAATACTGTACAATTGTATATATAGTCTGATAATACTAAGGGTATTTAGAATAAGTAAAAAAATGTTTTATTCCCTGTCCCACTATTGTTCGTCATATTTTATGTGCCTACTTTGTAAATACAGTTGGAATAGCAATAGTAATTGTACGTGTACTATAATGCGCTAATATATACAGTATATCCAGCATGAACAAATCAGAGAAGCAAACAAATTTACCACTTGCAGTCTTCAATTAGAAGTAAATGAAACACAATGATCAGACTTAACTGAAAACTAAGCTATAAAAACAATCCAATTCAACAAATAGGAGTTACAGAAGAGAACATGCTGAACCTGATGCCAATGAGCATGCCCCGGTCTAGTCTAGTCGTTCTTGTCACTCATTTGTTTGGCTCACATTGCCTTAAAATGTTTTTCAAACAGGAAGGGTAGTTACAAAAACAGGAAAGAGCTAGATGATAAGACTATTTGGCTTAAGGCCATATGCCAGCTGGGTTGGTGGCTGGGCAAGGAACAACATGTTAACCACTGAACTACCAAGGATTTCCAAAACCTCCGGAGCGATAGTGAATAATGGCAGCTAATCAACTTGCAATCATGGCTCCTTACATGCACACATAATTCAAGCTTCGATTCATAAGTGAGCTGTAACTTGTTTCCCACTGACTTGTGTGTGAGAAAGAAGTGGCTTTGAGTGATTTTTCTGGGATGGGTCTATGCCTTAAACTGCTCTAAATTAGTTGCTAGACTGTATGCTGGAAGACTGTATGACTAATAGTTGTATGTTGTTAATTCTCAAGTGTCCATTTTGGTTGTTACTCCAAAAATTCAGGAGATCAAGTGTAAGAGCCTCTCAAATTTACTTTGTTTAAGGCAATGTCAGTACCAATATCGTCCAGCCCCACCAAAATCTATGGTTATGTGTTGATCCTGGTAGATGAAGGGAACAAACCAAGAGATCATCTGAATAGTTGTTTATCAAGTGACCTATTCATACAAATGCAATAAAAATACAAACTTGTAGATCTATGACCAGCTTTGCTCTTGAAAAGTCTTCAAAATCATAACAGATTAAAAATATTGAAATCTCTGTGACAGGACATTAGCTGTACCCAACAAATGACATCTATATTATTAGTCATTTACGTAGTTTTTAGATTGAATAAAAACCATAATTTCCCTTTTTGAGCAATAGTTTGGTCTGCCCAATCTGCCTGAATATATATATATATATAT
>MU551666.1:8019590-8049872 GCA_024362625.1 Silurus asotus
TACAGTGAGGAAAATAAGTATTTGAACACCCTGCTATTTTGCAAGTTCTCCCACTTAAAAATCATGGAGGGGTCTGAAATTGTCATCGTAGGTGCATGTCCACTGTGAGAGACATAATCTAAAAAAAAAATTAAGAAATCACAATGTATGATTTTTTAACTATTTATTTATATGATACACCTGTAGTTTTTTACCACGTTTGCACACACTGCAGGAGAGATTTTGATCTTCTCTAGATCAGTCAGGTTTCTGGCCTGTCGCCTGATTGACAGTCATGTTTAGTTCTCTCCATTTTCTAATGATTGCTCCAACAGTGGACCTGTTTTTCACCAAGCTGCTTGCCAATTTCCCCGTAGCCCTTTCCAGCCTTGTGGAGGTGTCCAATTTTGTCTCTAGTGTCTTTGGACAGCTCTTTGGTCATGGCCATGTTTTTTTTACATTTCTTTATTTTTTACTTGTTTTGGTCAAAAACACATGTATTACTATTAAATAGTTTTTAATGTATTTATTCCAGTAAATATTAATCTTGTAATATTGTTTGCAGGAACACGTTAAATGTTGCTACCCCAATAAAATGTTCATGTACATTATACAACCCTAATTCCAAAATGACACTGTACACTGTAACATGTTCATAAAAACAGAAAGCAATAATTTTAAAATGTCATATGGTAAATATTTTTTTAATTCACAATAAAACACAGAAAACATATAAAATATTTATAATGAATTGAATGATAGAATTAATGAATTACATCTGTTGCATCTATTGTATTATGCATTTTTTGGGTCAATTCATTTTTGTTACTGATGACAAAAATGTATTCATTTGTAAAACAGAAACTTTACTTTATCAGTATAGAGGGAATCATGCAGGTTAAAACCATAGAACCTTATAACTTTATATAGCCACATTTTGTAGGACAGAACATTTCATGCTGTATGTCAGAAAGTAGAGACCATAATTATATCCAAGGCCAATTAACACCAGCTGCAATTCTGCAGTAACAGTACTTCTTATGACATACATAAAACATGAGCCCACACACCCTTTCACATTAGTTTTACGCTCTATCTGTACTCAAGTTGCACTGAAACCCCATGTCTTACATACGGTGAAGTTTAATAGTATGATTTTAACAACATATAGCTCTTTGTGTATTACTGTACAGTCTCTAGCTAGGGAGGTGGTAGCTCAATGGTTATGGCATTGGCCTCTGGATCAGAACGTTACAAGTTTAAATCCCAGCACCACCAAGCTGGACCTTGTACATGTACAGAAAGCAATGATTTAAAAATGTCATATGGTAAATGATTTTTTATTTACAGAAAACATATAAAATATTCATAATGAGTAAGTAAACAATTTTAAGGAGAAATAATTAATTACACATTAATTGCACAGCTAGCTCCAAAAAAGTACAGGGGCAACTAAAGGCTTCTTTTTACAACTAATTAAGTTAAAAGGCAAAAGGTCACCAACATGAAGCGGTATAAAAAGAATCTGAGTAATCTGAGAAAAACTGTATATAACAGAATAAACTGTATGTAACAGAATAAACTGTATGTAACAGAATTAAACAGGCATGATTCTATAATGAAAATCACTACATGAGCTCAGAAACATTTTAAAGCTCTATCATGCAAAAATGAATCCATATATGAACATGATACAGAAATGCTGCCATCATCTCTAAGCCAAAACTACAAATAGACTACTGTATCAGACACGAATAGGACAATATTCCATCCCCCCCAAAATCTCCAACAATTGGTCTTCTCACTTCCTTAATTTTAACATTATATATGTTTTCTATTTTCTATTCTGCATGAAACTATACTTTAATTACATGGTGTACTGAAATATTTTTATGTCTTCTAGAAATGGCATTCATTATTTCCATGCTGTTGGCTAGCCTGAACAGTTGCTGTAACCCCTGGATCTACATGTTTTTTGCTGGCCACCTGTTCCGTGACCTGATGCACAACTGTCTAACATCATTACGCTGTAACTGTAACTGTGTGGGGCAGAAGAGTCCTAATGGCCATACAACAGGAATAGTGATGAAGGACACTGGCAGCCAGAGGAGCCTCACCCAAACATCAACTACATAACACACGGATTGAATGAGAAGACAAGGGGGTGCATGGTGACAAAATCTCTGTGATGGACCGGCATGTACAATAATAATAAGAATACATATGGACACATATTATCATTAAAACCTTGATAAAAAGCTCAGGCCAGTGTATTAAAAACATACAGATTACAATTTGACTCTCTAGAGAGACTGAAACTACCACTAACTGTTACCTCAAAGCACACTGGCAAGACACACATCAGTAAAATACTAAATGCTTTTGCATTTTGAATGCATTCATCTGCCCCATACCACCCTATTACACAATGTATTTTTTGAGGTTATTGGACTGAACTAATGGCAACAGTCAAAGCCTTACAGTGAAAGTCCTGTCATGGCTTTTATTACTAAACTACTAACCTTTGACACAGATTCTGTTCAGAGGCCCTCTAGAGATATTACTGGGTCATGTCAAGTTAAGTTCAGTCCTGGTTAACCTAAATGTATTGCTGAATAAATGTGTTTTGTGTATACTTCTCTTACCCATTTACTCAGCACTCGCTTTATAGATGAATTAGACACATTTACTTCTAAAATCATTTAATGTATCATGATTGTATGTGAATAAAATAAATAAAAAATATAACTATTTATTATTTTTATGTGCTCTGGTGTACAAAAATGACACTTTGAGATTTTTGTGTCATTTTCATTTACTACTTTGGCAAATATGTGACATACAGAACAACATACTAAACATTTTCCAAACACACCAAACACATAATTTTCATTATGGTTTTGTCGCATACAGATAGATGACAAATTGGGGAATGAACCAACATATTGTGTTAAGTGTTTGGGCACTTCAATCTATATAAACGATGACTAAAGTGTGTCTTGGTAAAGAGTTTACACCATTTGGAGGGAGCAACCAAATTTTTCTAAAATACATTTCTTTAATGTTTTGGAAATGAAGAAATATATTTCTATATTACCTACAGTTCCTTGCAACTGATGATCAATTACCATATATTTCAGAAAATTGTAATGCATCTTTAACATTGTGACAAACAAAGGCAAAGCCTAATATATGCTAAACAGTATGATTCATAAAATCATTCACAAAATTACTGAAAGAATTAGAGCAGTAGTATTATTATTTGGGGAAATGGTAGGTCAGAAGTGAAGGCTCTGGGTAACTGATCACAAGGTCGAGGTTTAAACCCCAGTAACATCAAGCTACCTCTTTTGGGGCTGTAAGCAAAGCCCTTAATTGTCTGTGCTCCAGGGGTGCTATAGCATTGCTGACCTTGCGCTCTGACCCCAGCTCCCTAAAATCGCTGAGATATGCAAAGAAAGAATTTCACTGTGCTGTAATGTATATGTGACAAGTAAATGCAGTTAAGGTATTATTGTTGTTAATATTGTTTCCCAGAACACTTCTATTAACAGCATTTTGTATTTTATCAAGGAGAATAGTGCGATCAGTGTAATCAAAAGCTGCACTAAGGTCAAGCAATGCAAGCAAGGAGACATCACCCTGACTAAAGGCCAGTAGTAGGTAATTTACTACTTTTATCTTTGCTGTCTCTGTGCTATGATGAGGCCTAAATTCTGATGTTATTTGTATGTAAACATGAGCATAACTGCTATGCTACAACATTTTAAATAATTTATTTTGGCCTATAGTTACAGTATAGGACATCTGATAAGGGTTGAGGTCAGGGGTTGATAACTACCAGTTTAAAGGATGTAGGTACTTTACCTAAAGTACCTACTAAAATTGTAATAATAGATAATTGTTTACTTAGTCACTTACCGGTCATTATGTTATAATGTCATAATGCTTTGACTGGTTGGTGTATATGCAAGATCCTGTTTTATAATGGCCTTCCAGTTTAATCTTCTAATATTTTATATTTACTCCAGGTTACAGTGTGCTGACATATAGGAAGTGTTTGCTGAGGTAGCCTTTCCACAGGCTTTATTGTCAGTTCTATGACACATTCCACAAACTGTGCTACATTCACATCAGCAGCTCAGACTTCATTAAGAATTGACTGTTGCAGTGTCTCAGTCTGCCATGTCCATGCCTGCTAAAGCTTTTAAGCCTGAGCTGCAGCTGCTACTGGGATCATCTCTTACACACCTCCTCACACACAAAGGAGTTCTTGGTTTTGATTATTTTGACAGTATATATAAATCTAGTCAAAGTATCACTGGAGTAATGACCTATATCATTGGAAGATCCTGCCACATGAAGTGTTAAAAAATACCTTACAAACATTCATAGAAAGCTCACCAGTCAGATTTATTAGAACTCTAAAAAGCAAGGGCAGATAAAATGCTACTTCTTACGTGCAAACTCGATAAAAAAGAGAAAAAGATCTTATGTATTTTAGAGCAAATTATAATTATAACAGTTTGACCATATTGTAGGTTTTAATCACAATTTATTTCTTATTTTTATTAGTACAAATGTGTATAAGTGATATGGATATTTAAGCTCTCCCAAGTTTCCTTTTTCAGTACCTTTAAATGTTTTGCTAATTGTTGGACCAGTATATCCATGATTTCTCTCACTCTTTTAAAGGTTTCAGATATGGTAAATATCATAATACATCATTATAAATGTTGTCCAGGGAGAACTTGTTAGTCAGCATTATGGACAGGAAATACATCTACCATCAGTAGTAACTACATCCCATCTGACCACTGCACCTCGCTGAAACATGTCACGTGATTGTTTACACATCTACTATATTTAATTATGTTTAAATTATTACATTTTTCAATTTATATATTTTTTAATTTTTTTCAATTGCCTTGCAGTCAAAAGAGATCCGCTTTTCTGCAATACCTAAACCATTCATCCGGCACCTTCATCCATGCCACAGTCAGTGTCACAGAGAGTACACAACTTCTCATTCTAATGTTTTATATGGAAATTTACTAACACTATTGACATGTTTCAGTAATTATATTGACACACAATTTGACAACCGTGTTAATGTGCAAGTGTACCAGTGTTCATATTAAAGTGAACGGTGAGTGCAAATGCACAATCTACTGATTTATTCAAATACATATTTATTTGGCAAGACTTAAGTGGTTTGTGCCAATGGCTTAAGCCAACAATTGTTCACCAAATTCTCTATACAGTTTACATATTATTTAAAAAGGGAAATACAGATCACTGAGCTTGATATTTAATGTCAAAGATACAATTGTGTCCTGTATGGTGCTATATGTTCAGCCTCACCACTCTTTATGCATTCTGCCAAACTTCGCAGACTTATTTAGAATCATGTGCTGTACACGCCTATGTTTTGTGTGCAAATTGAACCAGCCATAAAACAAAAAAGAATAAAAACAAGAGAGTTCCAAACACTACATGCTTGAACCCCCTTAGAATATTCTAACTCCCCTTAGAAGTTGCAATAATTTACACAACCCAAGGCCCTAGTAGAAAACAACTTTTACTTTTAGTATACAGTTTAACCCTGCCACCAGAGAAATTGCCACAGAGAGACATTTCTGAAGGTTGTTTGACCCAATAGATTTCAATAGATATAGCCTTTGGCTATATTATATTTTTACTTTCATGCTGAATTTTTTAACTTAAAAGAAAAAGAAAATCTATATTTTCTGCATTTACTTAAGGCAAGCCACAAAATGAAAACAGTTTTTTTCTCATGAATTCATAGGTTTTAAGAAAAAAATTGCACTAACCTTTTTAGAAATTGCAAGCATTTATTTTCAGAGTCCCTCAAAAGTAATTGGACAAGCTAATACAACTGCAAATCCTTTGCAGTTTTTGATTGCCTGAATCCTGGAATCCATGGACATCAACTAATGCTTTGCCATACATTTATTTACTGCCTTTTTGTGTATCTTTCAGCTTTAAAATTTGACTTGGGTAATTGAAAATCATGTTCAGTTAGATATACATTTAGGTGGATGACGAGGCCATTTAAAAGGTCTATGCATTGAATTTTCTCTGTTTTTTGTTTGTTAGTTTTTTTTCCCAGCCTAATGATAGTCTACTTCTATTAAGGTAATATATTGTGAGTTATCTTGCTTGGCTATCAAATAAAAAATCAGTGTTTTAAATTATGTCCAGACATAGTGTCAGTTTGTCTTGAAATATCCATTAAACTGCTTGTCCATCAATTGTCCAATTAAAAGGCTGTGAAAATGTAAGGACTATTGTAAATAGCTATAATTTAGAACAATTAAAACAATATTATTTGTTAAATGTCTTGAATTAAAGCTAAAAATCTACAGTACATGTCCATTTTTTAATTCTTTATGTTTTGAGGTGGTGTGCAGAGGCAAAATTACAAAGAAAATTGTGTGACTGAGCAAATAATTATTTAACCAATATAAACACTCACATGCTCAGTGCAAGTAATAACTTACACAGACGTTTTTACTAAAATTCAAACCTCCTTCCTTAGAACAACAAAGTAAATCCAAGCTTTAAACTGTTTCAATGCAATGTAAACATCTGTATTTTACATTTGCAGACAGATAAATAATTTCCTTTTATGCCAATTTATGCTTTCTGGCACTTACTGAGACCTGGATATCCCCACAGAACACTGCTGCACCAGCTGCTCTGTCTTCTGCCTATGCTTTTTCTCACTCAGCAATAGAAACCGGTTGAGGTGGTGGTATGGGTTTACTGTTGTCACAGAGATGGTGTTTCACACCTCTCCCTTTGTCTCATCTAACCATGTCTTCTTTTAAATTCCATGCAGTTTAATTTACCTCTCCAATCAACCTCTTCATAATTGTCATCTACCGCCCTCCTGGTCCCCTTTGGAGACTTCTTAGAAGAGATGGACACACTCCTCAGTACTTTCCCTTCTAACAGCACCCCTCTGACAGTTCTTGATGACTTTAACCTCCCATCTGACAAACTTCATTCATCTTGCTTCCTGACTTTTCTGAATACCTTCTCCTTGAAATTTAACATCTGCCCTCCAACACACAAGGTAAGAAATGTCCTGGACCTGGTTTTCACCTGCCCTAACCCAGCTACAGACATGACTGCCACTCCACTTTCAATTTCTGATCATCACCTAGTTTCCTTTTCAATCTCTCTTCCTATTCTCCCGAAAAACAATTTACATGTCTCTCTCATCCGTCCTAACCTTCACTCCATCTCTCCCTATTCTGTAGCTTCCTGTACTCTTTTATTACTTCCTAACCCTCTCTACCCTTGAACTTTGCTACTGACTCCTTCCTCTTATCTCTTTCCTCAACTATGGACCTCCTCTGCCCCTTGACTAAAAAACCCAAAAAGAAGACTTTTTGTCCCACACCCTGGCTGTCAGATGTTTTGCGCAGCAACTGCTCGACGAGATCAGCAGAGAGGAAGTGGAAAAAATTGCAACTCGGATGTAGACATCGCACCTTACCGTGCACTCCTGACCAAATTTTCTTCAGATGTGACCTGCTAAAACTGCCTTCTATAAGGAAAAGCTTAAGGCCTCCGCACAAGATCCTCGTAAGTTCCACAGCATCTTCTCTTCACTATTCAATCCCCCTGTCACACCTGCTCCATCCTCCCTGACTGATAATGACTTCGCCTCCTTCTATGATGAAAAGATTAAGGAAATCTGCCAGACATTCATGTCCTCAACAACAATGACTACACAAAACAGCCAGGAATCCACTACTTGTTTGTTGTCAAGCTTCTCAATCTAACCAGACGATAAGATACTGCAAGCCATCCAATCTTGCAATCCCACTACCTGTCCTCTGGATCCAATCCCTTCAACTATGCTTCAGACCATCAGAAAACATCTCCTGCCTATCATCTCCACAATCATTAATTGTTCTTTAACATTAGCCAATTACCTCCATCTACCTCTGTAGACTCTTGTCTACCCTCAAGAACCTCGGTATCTGCGAAACAGCATGGGAATGGTTTGCTTCCTACCTGAAAGATTGCTCATACCATGAAACATGGAGGGGTCTATATTTGATCAAATGATCCAAAACGCAACTGCACGACTTGTGTTTAATCTGCCCAAGTTCTTCCACACCAACCCACTGCTGCGCTCCCTTCACTGGCTTTCAGTAGCTGCACGTATCAGATTTAAAACACTGATGCTTGCCTACAAGGCCAAAAATGGACCAGCACCATCTTACCTCAGAGACCTCATCACACCTCACACTGCACCATGCGGTCTGAGATCCTCCAGCACTGCTCGACCTGCTACCAGTCGAGCAGTGCTGGAGGATCTTAGACTGCAGGAGATCCCTCTGAGGTGGCACCAGTCGAGCAGTGCTGGAGGAGTGCTGAAGCAGTGCTCTGATACCACCTGGTACCTTACCTTTTCAGCCCCTGTCTGACCTCTTGCCTGACCCTCACACTACAGTCTTCCACCTTTATTTTCCACCATCTTATTCTTTTTTCAGTCCTCACTTTCCTCCTCTTCTTCTTATTCACCTGTAAAGTTCTAGTTGTCCCCTGCCAACAGTCTCCAATCTCCTTCAGGTTGCATCTCATACAAAGAATATAGTCCTCCTGTGTGCACCTTCCTCCCCTCTTATACGTCACGCTATGATCCTCCTTCTTAAAATATGTATTCACCACAGACTTTTCCATGCTTTTAGCAAAATCTACCATGATCTGACCTTCCACATACCTCTCCTTAAACCCATATAATGTATTTAATGTGTTATAGTAACTTATATAATAATTGTGAAATTGTCGTGAATAGAAAAGCACCTCAGAAAACACAACACATCATATTTTGAGAATAGACAATGGGCAGAGCTCACCAAACTGGATAGCTGAAAAGAGGAAAAATGTAGCTTAGGCTAATGGACTTAAGACTAATGGATTTCTACTGAGGTACAGAGATAGTAAGATTAGAATTTGCCACAAATAGTCTAAATCAGGGGGGGGGGCAACCAGTCAGAGACAGAGAGCCACATTTTTTACTGTGTTACCGCAAAGAGCCACATCATACACATGGGCACACATGAACATCACCCATCCCTTTCTCTTACACACACACACACACACACACACACACACACACACACCTCTGCTCAGCCAGATTTATTGTAAATGTCACACACCAACATAATGACAGAAATTGACTCCTACAGTACTAAGACCACAGGACAGTCATTTTCAACAATGAACACTGCACTGCCTCACACACAAACTCTTAGTTTAACCAAGTCTACAAACTAAAATATAATATTTTACAATAGCGTTTTTCTTTTACTATGCATGTTACTTAGTGGGACTTTAGGCATTCCTTGCCTTAAACAATCCCCTTCAAATCTGCCTCGTATTCCGTTGTTGCCACTCGAAGCAATCCTTTCACATTTGTTTTAGTCAGAACAGATCGATGCTTTGATTTCACGTGTTTCAGAGTTTTCAGAGCATTAACAAAGATGCCGGCGCTGCAGTAGCTCGCAGCGGACTCTCCGGATGGTGCTTTCACCATAGTTAGCACGACCTGTTACAATACATGGACACCAGAGTCAACTGTGTTCATGTGTACGACCACCAGACATTGTTACGGTACAGGCATCATGCAACCAATAATTTGCATGATAAAGTTATTAATAACCTTCGCAACCTCGGCTTGCTGTAACCTCCGCCACAAAGACCAGGCCCCCAGCCCTCGGTGTCACCTGACGTCAAAAGCGCTGCTCGAGGAAACGGAAGCGCGGCAAGTGGGTGGGTGTCCGTGCTAGGCTAAATGCTAACCCTAGCCGGCCAGCTCTCCTTTTCATTTTTCTTTTAAACGTCTGCTCCCTGGACAATAAACTGGATTACATCTGACTCCAGCGGACCACACAGCAAGAGTTTAGAGACTACTGCGTCTTTCTGAAAGCCGCCATCCAGCTAGACCATGTTTCATGCCGACAGAAACGCAGCTCTGTGCGGTAAGACTCGCAGTGGTGGCGTGTGTTTATATCAACACAGAATGGTGCAAGAACTCTGTGCTTGTTTCACGCTATTGCTAATCGCTAGTGGAGTTCGTGGCTGTTAGATGCAGACCGTTTTATTTCCCATGGGAATTCACCACTGTTTTTATTGTCGGAGTGTACATTCCCCCCAGCGCTAATGCTAAGGAGGCACTTTGTAAACTCCACGGCGCTATTAGCGACAGATTAGCGACATTCTGACAGATTGTTTATTATCACTTAAATTTCAACCATGTGAATCTCAGAACTGTACTCCCTAAACTCCATCAGCATGTGGACTTTGCAATGAGAGGCTCTAACACGCTGGATCTTGTTTACACAAACATCCCCACCGTGTATAGTGCGACGCCCCGCCCCCATCTCGGCTACTCAGACCACAGCTCTCTGAGTGCACTGACTGGGACATGTTTAGAGAGGCTGCAACCAACGGCGATTCCATCATCTTGGAGGGGTACATATCAACAGTGACCAGCTACTGCGTTTATGATGTGACCATCTCCAAGACCATCACTACACGCTCCAACCAGAAGCCGTGGATGACTGCAAATGCACGTGTGGGGAAAAGATGGTCTTAAGAACAGCAAGGGCCAAACTGTGTCATGCCATCAGAGAGGCGAAGCGCGCACACGCAAAGAAAATCCACAACCACTTCGAGAACAGTGGAGACACCTGGTGCATGTGGCAAGGCATCCAGGCAATCACAAACTACAAGACAATATCACCTATTTGTTTCACCTACTAGTTTTTACCTAATATTTCCCTAAGGAAATATTATTAGAAGGCATGAAATTAGCTTCCATTGTTATGCTGATGATACCCAGCTATATATCTCATAAAGACCAGGCAATACAGCTCAATTAACTCAGATAACTGAGTGTGTTAAAGAAATAAGAGATTGGATGACCCATAACTTTCTACTATTAAATTCTGATAAGCTCATAGGCCCAAAAACCAGTAAACAACAGCTCCAGCATCTCAACCTGCATTAAACCTGTAACTACTACCTCAACGGTAAAAGACCTAGGAGTTATTTTAGACAGCAACTTGTCTTTCAAAAAATCACATCAACCAAGTTACAAAAACAGCCTTCTTTCACCTTAGAAATATTGCTAAGCTAAGAAACATGTTATCTATATCTGATGCAGAGAAGCTCGTCTTCAGTTAGTTTAGAATGCGGCATCCAGAGTTCTTACAATGTCAAAAAATATGATTATATAACCCCAATCTTATCGTCCCTACAATGGCTACCTGTCAAGTTTCGAATTGACTACAAACTACTGCTTTGTAAGCCCTTAACTATTAAGCCCTTAATGGTTTGGCTCCCATGTATCTATCCAGTCTTTTAACACGCTACAATCCGTCACGCTCCCTGAGATCTTAAAACTCTGGACTTCTAGTAGTTCCTAGAATAGCAAAGTCCACTAAAGGCTTTGGAATAATCTTCCTGACAGTGTTCGGGGCTCAGACACACTCTCCCAGTTTAAGTGTTGATTAAAAACTTATCTTTTTAGCAAAGCCTACACATAACATACGTCTCACATTATAACCTTGTGCGCCAGAACATTTAACACATTATCAACTTGTGCTGTTCATATAATGAACAGCAGCTACGCTAATTTCTCTCCACTGCTTCTCTTTCTCTTCCCATCCCAAGGCATCCTGAGGTTTGGCCAGTTCCATTCACGTCCCACCTCATGAAGTTAATGGACCTTTTGAAGAAGTAGATGCCGTACTCGCAAACATCCCAAACCATCTGGAGACGTACCAGTGCAAATTGGATCCCACTACATGTGTGGAGTTTTTACATTGGACCTCCTGGAGTGTTTAAAGGCTCTGGCATGGAGAAGCTGGTGCTGGATCTGTGATGATCACAAATGTTGAGCTCAGTAGCCCCTAGTTTTATAACCATAAAGACTGTTTAAGGCTGTAGAAAGAACATTACTTATAATCTTATACTCCAGTACCCAGTACCCATCTCCAGTGTTCTGTATTGTTGAAAATTTTTTATCAAACTCTTGATGTCACCCAAATTAGGATGGGTTCCCCTTTTGAGTCTGGTTCCTCTCAAGGTTTTTTCCTCATAACATCTAAGGGCGTTTTCTTTGCCACAGTCACCTTGGCTGCTCACCAGGGATAAATGCACACCGTCCCCTTGACTGTCGATTTCTGTAAAGCTGCTTTAAGACAATGTCTGTTGTCAAAAGCGCTATAGAAATAAACTTGACTTGTGACCGTGACACCTTCCTCCCAGATTCGCTAAACGATTACAGCGCCCGGTTTGAGGTACAGAACAACGTGAAGGCGAGAAAGACCACTCCTCCTCCCACCGACCAGGTGCTCTGTCTAATCACAGCTGAAGTAAGGAAAACTCAATGCGGAGTTAACCAACAGAGGTCTGCATGTATCTCCTATTAAAAGTAGGCCAAAGAAGTCTTTCAAAAAAAAAAAAAAAAGCAATCTTTTAAACAGGTCTTCTCAATTACCGTATATTCCAGACTATAAGCCGTTACTTTTTTACCACACTTTAAACCCCGCAGCTTAAACAATGACTTGGCTAATTTGTGGATTTTTCCTGGGTTTTCCCGGTTTCACAAGCTTCATGCCAAAAAACTGAGCCCCATAACATTAGACCAATAAAATTGCCGAACGGGTTAAGGTGAACCAATGAATTTATTTATATCAAATCAGGTGCGCTTTCACTGAATCGGGCTGCACCAAGTCATAAATATGAATAAGGTGCCTCTCACTCGGACTGTCAACAGTAAATGCGAAAACAACCAGGCATGAAAAACGCACTTCACCTGTGTTCTGAGCTTCACGGCATCAGGAGAAAAACTTCACTGGTGGTGATTTTTAAACGGCAAAAGAAAAACTCTCAAGACAAATTGTGAAAGAAAGGAGGAAGACGGTGAACAATGAGTTTCTTGGTAGGCTACTGTTTAGATACAAGCCGTGTAAAAATGTTACACTGTAACAACATGTAACACTGTTTTTCATTAAAGCCTGTGTAAAGTTCATTCATTTCAATGTTGGCACCTGCGGCTTATAGACAGGTGCGGCATATTTAGGATCAAAATAAAAATATTTATAAAATTTAGTGGGTGCGGCTTATATTTGGGTGCGCTTAATAGTCCAGAAATTACGGTAACAAATAGATTAGAATTTCTTTAACTTAGAACTTTAATAAACAAATAGATGTACAGTTTAACCTACACCTTACCCAATGAGCTATTAAATCTGACTGCTACAAGCAGTCAATAAGCATAATAAACCAACATGGTTTCTATTCCACACTTCAACACCATGTAACTCATATTAAAATTAGGCCAAACAAGTCTTTTAAAAAAGACAAAGAAATAAAGCAATCTTTTTAAACAGGTCTCTTTAATTAACAAATAGATTTACAGTTGAATGTCACAAAGTAGACAAACTATTAGATTTTACAAGAGAAATAAAGATTTTGCCTTGGCAATGCATGGGCTTAAACGCACAACCTTGTGGGGACCTGCTGATCGGTAAATCAACACCTTACCCACTGAGCTAACAGATCTGACTTGGGAAAGCAGGCAATAAGCCTAATGAACTACGATTGCTTCTATTCTATACTTCAACACCATGTAACTCATAATACAAGTAGGCCAAAAAAGTCTTTAAAAAAAGACACAGAAATAAAGCAATCTTTTAAACAAGTCTCTTTAATTAACAAATCGATTTACAGTTCAATGTCAAAAGTAAAAAAACTATTAGATTTCACAAGATAAATAAAAGTTTTAATGGCAGTGACAGAGATTGAACACAAAACCTTGTGGGTACCTGCTGATGGACAAACCTAAACCTTAACCACTGAGCTACCAGATTTGACTTCTGCTAGCAGTCAATGAGCCTAATGAACCAGCATGGCTTCTTTTCCATACTTCAACACCATGTAACTCATTAAAAGTGGGCCAAACAATTCTTTACAAAAGACAAAGAGAAAGAGCAATCTTTTAAACAGGCCTCTTTAATTAACAAATAGATGTACAGTTGTATGTAACAAAGTAAACAAACTATTGAATAAAAAAAGCAAAATTAAAACTTCAGTGTGGCAATACCAGGGGTTGAACCCACAAACTTGTGGGGACCTAGCTGAGCGGTAAACCAACACCTTATCCACTGAGCTATCCCTATGTGTTAGTGTAAGCAGTCAATAAGCCTAATGAAACAACATAGCTTCTTTTCCATACTTCAACACCATGTAAGTCATATTAAAAGTAGGCCAAACAAGTCTACAAAAAAGAGAAAGAAAAAAAACATCTTTTAAACAGGTCTATTTAATTATCAAATAGATGTACAGTTTTATGTAACAAAGTAGCCATGTTGGTTTATTAGGCTTATTGACTGCTTGTGCTAGTACCTAGAGATAGCTCAGTGGGGAAGGTGTTGGTTTACTGATCAGCAGGTCCCCACAGGTTCGGGGGTTCAAACCCCGGTGTTGCCAAGCTTAATTTTTATTTTGCTTTATTTTTATCTAATAGTTTGTTTACTTTCTGACATAAAACAGTAAATCTATTTGATAATTAAAGAGAAGTGTTTAAAATATTGCTTTTTTCTTTGTCTTTTTTTTAAGTCTTGTTTGGCCTATTTTTAATATGAGTTACATTGTGTTGAAGTATGGAAAAGAAGCCATGTTGGTTCATTAGGCTTATTGACTGCTTGCACTAGTACCTAGAGATAGTTCAGAGGGTAAGGTGTTGGTTTTCTTATCAGCAGGTCCCCACAAGGCTGTGGGTTCAAACCCCGGTGTTGCCAAGGTTAATTTTTATTTTGCTTTTTTTATCTAATAGTTGGTTTACTTTGTTACATAAAACTGTACATCTATTTGATAATTAAAGAGATGTGTTTAAAACATTGCTTTTTTCGTTGTCTTGCTTGAAAGACTTGTTTGGTCTACTTTTAATGAGTTACATGGTGTTGAAGTATGGAAAAGAAGCCATGTTGGTTCATTAGGCTTATTGACTGCTTGCACTAGTACCTAGAGATAGCTCAGTTGGTAAGGTGTTGGTTTACTGATCAGCAGGTCCCCACAAGGTTGTGGGTTCAAACCCCGGTGTTGCCAAGGTTAATTTTTATTTTGCTTTTTTTATCTGATAGTTTGTTTACGTTGTTACATAAAACTGTACATCTATTTGATAATTAAAGAGATGTGTTTAAATGATTGCTTTTTTCGTTGTCTTTTTAGTAGTCTTCTTTGGCTTATTTTTAATATGAATTGCATGGTGTTGAAGTATGGAAATGAGGCCATGTTGGTTCATTAGGCTTATTGACTGGTTCCACTAGTACCTAGAGATAGCTCAGTTGGTAAGGTGTTGGTTTACTGATCAGCAGGTCCCCACAAGGTTGTGCCTTCAAACCCCGGTATTGCCAGGGTTAACTTTTATTTTGCTTTTTTTATCTAGTAGTTTGTTTACTTTGTTACATAAAACTGTACATCTATTTGATAATTAAAGAGATGTGTTTAAAATATTGCTTTTTTTCTTTGTCTTGCTTGAAAGACTTGTTTGGCCTACTTTCAATGAGTTATAGGGTGTTGAAGTATGGAAATGAGGCCATGTTGGTTCATTAGGCTTATTGACTGCTTGCACTAGTACCTGGAGAAAGCCAGGTACGGTGTTGGTTTACTGATCAGCAGGTCCCCACAAGGTTGTTGGTTCAAACCCCAACATTGGCATGGTAAACATTTTTTTTCCTTTTTTTTTTTTAATAATGCTTTTTCTCCTTTGTGGTATTAAACTGTAAATCAATTTGGTAATTAAAGAGAACTGTTTAAAGATTGCTTTATTCATTTGGCTTTTTTTGTAAACCTGTGTACTGGTTAGCAGGTCCCCACAAGGTTGTTGGTTCAAACCCAAACATTGGCATGGTCAATTTATTTTTTATTTTTATCTATATTTTTTATAATGCTTTCTCTCCTTTGTGATGTTAAACTGTAAATCGATTTGGTAATTAGAGAGAACTGTTTAAAGATTGCTTTATTTATTTGTCTTTTTTTTTTGTAACTTGGTTTGCCTACTTTTAAACAGTTCTCTCTAATTACCAAATCGATTTACAGTTTAATATCACAAAGGAGACAAAGCATTCTAAAAATTAAATAAAATAAAAATTGACCATGCCAATATTGGGGTTTACACCAACAGTCTTGTGGGAACCTGCTGACCAGTAGCCCTATGCTTTACCTACTGAGCTATCAGATCTGTCCTGTGCAAGCAGTCAATAACCCTAATGAACCAGCATGGCTTCATTTCCATACTTCAACACTATGTAATTTATATTAAAAGTAGGCCAAAGAAGTTACAAAAAAAAGACAAATAAATAAAGCAATCGTTCAACAGTTCTCTCTAATTACCAAATCGATTTACAGTTTAATATCACAAAGGAGACAAACTATAAAAAAAAAAAAAAAAAGAAGGTGGACCATGTCAATGTTGGGGTTTGAACCCACAACCTTCTGGGGATCTGCTGACCAGGAAACCTATGCTTTACCCACTGAGCTATCAAATCTATCTTGTGCAAGCAGTCAATAAGCCTAATGAACCAGCATGGCTTCTTTTCAATATTTTAACACTATGTAAGTAGGTTTAGGGTTAGGGTTAGCATGGTCAAAAGAAATTGACCACGCCAATGTTGGGGTTTGTACCCACAACCTTGTGGGGACCTGCTGACCAGTTAAACTATGTTTTACCCACTGAGCTGTCAGATCTGTCTTGTGCAAGCAGTCAATAAGCCTAATGAACCAGCATGGCTTCTTTTCCATACTTCAACACTATGTAACTAGGTTTAGGGTTAGGGTTAGGGTTAGGGTTAGCATGGTCAAAAAAATAGACCACGCCAATGTTGGGGTTTGAACCCACAACCTTGTGGGGACCTGCTGACCAGTAAACCTATGCTTTAGCCACTGAGCTGTCAGATCTGTCATGTGCAAGCAGTCAATAAACCCAATGAACCAGCATGGCTTCTTTTCCATACTTCAACACTATGTAGCTCATATTAAAAGTAGGCCCACCAAGTTACAAAAAAAAGACAAATAAATAAAGCAATCTTTAAACGGTTCTCTTAAATTACCAAATCGATTTACAGTTTAATATCACAAAGGAGACAAACTATTATAAAAAAAAATAAATAAAAAAAAAATGACTATGTCAATGTTGGGGTTTAAACTCACAACCTTGAAGGGACCTGCTGACCAGTAAAACTATGCTTTACCCACTTAGCTATCAGATCTGTCTTGTGCAAGCAGTCAATAAGCCTAATGAACCAGCATGGCTTCTTTTCCATACTTCAACACTATGTAACTAGGGTTAGGGTTAGCATCGTCAAAGAAATTGACCATGCCAATGTTGGGGTTTGAACCCACAATTTTGTGGGGACCTGCTGACCAGTAAACCTATGCTTTTCCCACTGAGCTATCAGATCTGTCTTGTGCAAGCGGTCAATAAGCCTAATGAACCAGCATGGCTTTTTTTCCATACTTCAACACTATGTAACTAGGGTTAGCATCGTCAAAGAAATTGACCATGCCAATGTTGGGGTTTGAACCTACAATTTTGTGGGGACCTGCTGACCAGTAAACCTATGCTTTTCCCACTGAGCTATCAGATCTGTCTTGTGCAAGCGGTCAATAAGCCTAATGAACCAGCATGGCTTTTTTTCCATACTTCAACACTATGTAATTTATATTAAAAGTAGGCCAAACAAGTTACAAAAAAAGACAAATAAATAAAGCAATCTTTAAACAGTTCTTTCTAATTACCAAATCGATTTACAGTTTAATATTACAAAGGAGACAAACTATTAAACAAAAAAATGTAAAAAAATTTAAAATAATAGACCATGTCAATGTTGGGGTTTGAACCCACAACCATGTGGGGAGCTGCTGACCAGGAAACCTATGCTTTACCCACTAAGCTATCAGATCTGTCTTGGCTAAGCAGTCAATAAGCCTAATGAACCAGCATGTCTTCTTTTTAATACTTCAACACTATGTAACTAGGTTTATGGTTAGGTTAGGGTTAGGGTTAGCATGGTCAAAAAAAATTGACCACGCCAATGTTGGGGTTTGAACCCACAAACTTGTGGGGACCTGCTGACCAGTAAACCGATGCTTTATCCACTAACCTATCAGATCTGTCTTGTGCAAGCAGTCCATAAGCCTAATGAACCAGCATGGCTTCTTTTCCATACTTCAACACTATGTAGTTCATATTAAAAGTAGGCCAACCAAGTTACAAAAAAAAAGACAAATAAATAAAGCAATCTTAAAACAGTTCTCTCTAATTACCTAATCGATTTACAGTTTAATATCACAAAGGAGACAAACTATTATAAAAAAAAAAAAAAAAAAAATGGACCATGCCAATGTTGGGGTTTAAATCAACATCCTTGTGGGGACCCACTGACCAGTAAACCTATGCTTTACCCACTGAGCTATCAGATCTGTCTTGTACAAGCAGTCAATAAGGCTAATGAACCAGCATGGCTTCTTTTCCATACTTAAATACTATGTAATTCATATTAAATGTAGGCCAAACAAGTTACAAAAAAAAGACAAATAAATAAAGCAATATTTAAACACTTCTCTCTAATTACCAAATCGATTTACAGTTTAATATCACAAAGGAGACAAACTATTATACAAAAAATAAATAAAATTGAATAAAATTGACCAATTCAATGTTGGGGTTTGAACCCACAACCTTGTGGGGACCTGCTGACCAGTAAACCTATGCTTTACCCACTAAGCTAATAGATCTGTCATGCACAAGCAGTCAATAAGCCTAATGAACCAGCATGGCTTCTTTTCCATAATTCAACACTATGTAACTCATATTAAAAGTAGGCAAACCAAGTTACAAAAAAAAGACAAATAAATAAAGCAATCTTTAAACAGTTGTCTCTAATTACCAAATCGATTTACAGTTTAATATCACAAAGGAGACAAACTATTATAAAAAAAAAAAAGCAAAAAAATTGACCATGCCAATGTTTGAAAAAACAACCTTATGTGGACCTGCTGACCAGTAAACCTATTCTTTAACCACTGAGCTATCAGATCTGTTTCATGCAATCATTCAATGAGCCTAATGAACCAGCATGGCTTTTGTTCCATACTTCAACACTATGTAACTAGGGTTAGGGTTAGGGTTAGGGTTAACATGGTCAAAAAAAATTGACCATGCCAATGTTGGGGTTTGAACCCACAACCTTGTGGGGACCTGCTGACCAGTAAACCTATGCTTTACCCACTGAGCTATCAGATCTGTCAGGTACAAGCAGTAAATAAGCATAATGAACCAGCATGGCTTCTTTTCCATAATTCAACACTATGTAACTCATATTAAAAGTAGGCAAACCAAGATACAAAATAAAGACAATTAAATAAAGCAATCTTTAAACAGTTGTCTCTAATTTCCAAATCGATTTACAGTTTAATATCACAAAGGAGACAAACAATTATACAACAAATATATAAAATAAAATAAAATTGACCAATTCAATGTTGGGGTTTGAACCCACAACCTTGTGGGGACCTGCTGACCAGTAAAACTATGCTTTACCCACTGAGCTAATAGATCTGTCATGTACAAGCAGTCAATAAGCCTAATGAACCAGCATGGCTTCTTTTCCATAATTCAACACTATGTAACTCATATTAAAAGTTGGCAAACCAAGTTACAAAAAAAAAGACAAATAAATAAAGCAATCTTAAAACAGTTGTCTCTAATTACCTAATCGATTTACAGTTTAATATCACAAAGGAGACAAACTATTATAAAAAAATAAATAAATGAAAAAAAAATAAAAATAGACCACGCCAATTTTGGGGTTTAAACACACATCGTTGTGGGGACTTGCTGACCAGTAAGCCTATGCTTTACCCACTGAGCTATCAGATCTGTCTTGTGCAAGCAGTCAATTAGCCTAATGAACCAGCATGGCTTCTTTTCCAATCTTCAACAATATGTAACTAGGGTTAGGGTTAGGGTTAGGGTTAAGGGTTATGCTTAGGGTTAGCATGGTTAAAAAAAATAGACCATGCCAATGTTGGTGTTTGAACCCACAACCTTGTGGGGACCTGCTGAACAGTAAACCTATGCTTTACCCATTGAGCTGTCAGACCTGTCATGTGCAAGCAGTCAATAAGACTAATGAACCAGCATGGCTTCTTTTCCATACTTCAACACTATGTAGCTCATATTAAAAGTAGGCCCACCAAGTTACAAAAAAAAAGACAAATAAATTAAGCAATCTTTAAACAGTTCTGTTTAATTACCTAATCGATTTACAGTTTAATATCACAAAGGAGACAAACTATTATTAAAAAAAAAAAAAAAAAAAAAGTGGACCATGCCAATGTTGGGGTTTGAACCCACAAACTTGCGGGGATCTGCTCACCAGTAAACCTATGCATTACCCACTGAGCTATCAGATTTGTCTTGTGCAAGCAGTCAATAAGCCTAATAAACCAGCATGGCTTCTTTTCCATATTTCAACACTATGTAACTAGGGTTAGGGTTAGGGTTACGGTTAGGGTTAGCATGGTCAAAAAAATTGACCATGCCAATGTTGGGGTTTGAACCCAGAACCTTGTGGGGACCTGCTGACCAGCCAACCTATGCTTTACCCACTGAGATATCAGATTTGTCTTGTGCCCTAACCCTAACCCTAACCCTAAGCCCAACCCCAGATTCAATAATGTTTTGTTTTATTTTTCTTTATTTTGCTGATAATTGTTAACTCAATGTACCGTTCGTGTTGATGAAATTTCTTTCTTTTTGTTTCTTTTTTTTTATGTTGTCTTTATTGAACATGTTTATGTCTGTGTCTTTAATAAAACGGAGCTCTTTAGACAGGTGTTGGTAGAGAGCGCCCGCGCGAGAGCGCGGGATGCGGAAGTGCGGTTTTTCCACCTGATCCACGTTGAGTGCGAGAAATTGTTTTGCTAAATTGAAAAGAGTTTAAAATAAAACGAACCATATACTTTCATCCCAACACACTTGTGGACCTTGTGTGTAACAAAATTGGCTAACCAGCCCAGGAGATTTCTTATACGAGCACAGAAGAACGCTAAAAAAGGAGATGGATCTTCGGCAGCTGCAAGAGCAGCTCAGCACGGATTTACCGCACCTGACGTGGGATCAGCTTAAAGAATTGACTGTATTTGCAAAAGTGCCCGTAGATAAGGTAAGGAAAAGAACGTTATCGTTCATGCAATCAATGAAGAGATTGATGGAGTTATTGAGAAGGAAGATGAGGATGCAGCACGTCAGTTCATGGGCGATGTTTTTGAATTAATTAAACGGATGAAAAATGAGAACTTTCCGGAGGCAGAAAAGAGTTTAAGCGAGGACGAAAATGAGCTGGCAAAGTTAAAAAAACAATATGCAGACCCCAGTTGATGTTTCAGAATTCCACAAAATCTTTGGAGAGTGAAATTACGAGGCTGAGTGATCACGGGAAGAAAAAAGAGAACAGGTCAGCCCCAGCTATACATAGGGATGCCAAAACTCAGCCATCAGGAGTGTCAGAAGTGACCATAAGACGTGATTTTAAAATTTGGGGACAAATAGGTGAGAGAGGTCAAAAGGATCGGCTGTCATACACAAATTTGATGCATCAGATAGACAGTGGAGTTAAAAAAGGACATGCTGAGACAGAAATTGTGGATGCTGTTGTAAGATCTATTACTCCCGGCCTCAGCCTTCGAGACATGCTTGAGATTAAAAGCAATTTTACGCTTCCCCAATTAAAAATCATTCTAAAAGGCCATTTCAAAGAAGATGGGCCCACAGATTTGTATTACAAACTGGTAAACATCACACAAGATAATCGTGAATCACAGCAAAACTTCTTGCTCAGAGCCATAGAACTGAAAGAGAGACTTCTGATTGCCTCCAGAGACGGTGAGGCTGAGGAACAGTATAGTGCTGAGCTCGTTCAAAAGAAGTTCTTACGGTCTGTCAGTACTGGCCTCATCAGCGGCCACATAAAATTTCAGTTGAAAATTACCTGGAAAACCAAGGTATTACAGACGAAGAGCTCATTGAGAGGATGAACGATGCGGCAGGTATTGAAACTGAGAGACAACAGTAACAAAAGAAAAATGCAGGTGCAAAAGTGACAAAAGTAAATGAGCTTCAGGCTGATGTACAGGCACTACAAAGACTTGATAGACAGGGAGAAGCAACTGATAATAGACATAAACTTTTGGATGGGGCAGCAGCTAGAGGAAAAGAACACAGGATTCAGAGCACCTCCTCTAAACGAGAAGCCGAGTTGTATGAACTTGTCAAACAGTTAAAAGAGGAGGTAGCAGAAATCAAAAAGAGCATCCAGTAAGAGGCACAGAGGAAATTCTCGGACTGGGGACATTGACGGGCAGGGCTGTGAATCAGACAGACATTCCCTTCAGCGGATGAATTGAGGTCAAGTTCCAGCTGGATGCCTCTGATACATCCAACACAGAGCTGCTTGTGCCACTGTTGGTCTCAAAGACACCTGGTGTGGCAGAAGAGCCAATCATTGGGTATAATGTTTTTGAACACCTCTTGCAGCAAGAGAAAGAACAACCATCTCAAGCTACCATAAAAACACTGACTGCAGCTTTTTCAGTGGATTGTAAAAGGGCTGAGGGGCTCATACGACTGGTCAAGCAGGGAGATTCCAACACTTGTGAGGGAACAGTTAGAGGGAGCCGACAAAGAACAAAAATACCACCTGGTGAGACAAAAGTAGTAAAGTGTTAAGTGCGAACTGTTCTTCTGACATGTTACCAGGAGATGTTGTTTGTCCCACTGGAGAGCCCTGAGTGGCCTGAAGGACTAACAGTCACTGAGAATGTAGTCAGGCTCCAGAGAGGCACCTGGTCAAAGGCCCTTATTCCAGTAGGTAATGATACATGCCATGACATTACACTTCAACCACGCACCGTGTTGGGCCATGTACAGAGTGTAAAAGCGGTCTACCCTGCTGCTGCAAAACCTGTGGATATAGAAGATTCAGTAGTGCACAACATGGAACCACCATCAGTAGAAAACCAGATAATAACCAAAAATCTAAATTCAGGATCAAAGGCCCAGTGTAATAGAGATCTCTGGGACCCACCTGTTCTAGTTAACCACCTATCACCTCAACAACAGGAGAAAGTGAGGAAACTGCTAAGAGAGGAATGTGCTGCTTTCTCCAAAGATGATCAGGATGTAGGTTGTATTCCGTCGCTGGAGTTAAAAATCAGACTTAAAGACACAACACCAGTGAAGCGAACGTACATGTCTGTGCTGAAACCACTTCATAAGGAAGTCAAAGAGTATCTGAAAGATTTCTTAAACCGCGGCTGGATCACAAAATCAAGATCTGAATATTCTTCGCCCATTGTCTGTGTGAGAAAAAAAGATGGAAGTCTGCGACTGTGTTGCGACTATGCCAGACAAAACCTAAAAATAAAGTAAGAGCCCTAAAGAAAGGGAACAGCCAGGGACAGCTCCCCTCAAACCATCCTATTGTCTGGAACCCAAAACATCAGGAGGTTCTGTCCCAGTTGATCAGTCTTCTTTTACAACCACCTATACTGGGTTATCCTAATTTTGAAGAACCATTCATCCTTCACTGTGATGCGTCCCAAGAAGGCCTGGGGGCGGTTTTATATCAAAGACAGGAGGGCAAGCTACGGGTCATTGCTTATGGATCAAGAACATTAACAGCCCCAGAGAAAAATTACCATCTTTATTCTGGAAAACTCGAATTTCTGGCCATGAAGTGGGCAATATGTGAACGCTTCAGAGACTACCTCTACTATACTCCTTCATTTGTTGTCTACACCGACAACAATCCACTAACCTATTTGCTCACGACGGCCAAACTAAATGCCACCACACATCGCTGGGTCGCTGAGCTGGCCGATTACAATTTTGTTATTAATTATCGTCCAGGAAAAAACAACTCAGATGCAGATGGTTTGTCTCGTATGCCATTGGGAATGGAGGAATATATGCAGGGGTGTTCAGAAGAAGTAAGTCCAGATGTTATAAATTGTGTAACCAAAGCCCTAAGTATCCAGTCAAAAGAACACACTCCTTGGATGTGTCCAGTAACTATTGAAACAGCGCTGTATGAGGAAAGTGATGACCCATTGGCGTTCAGCTGGGTGACGTTAAAAGAAGCCCAAAAAGAGGATCCAGTGATCGAAGTGCTGGGATGGGTAGAGAAGGGCAAATGGCCAAAAGATAGGGAATGGAGTGGTCATGATAGCCGGTCAGTACTGATGAGAGAGAGGAAAAAGTTGATCCTGGATGAGAATGGAGTTTTGTACCGGAAAACAGCAACTCGTTCACAGCTTGTGTTGCCCGAAAAAATTTCACAGTTTGGCTTTTAAGGAGTTGCATGAGAACATGGGTCATCTCGGTGTTGAGCGGACGCTCCACCTGATAAGGGACAGATTTTACTGGCCACATCTGCAAAAGGACGTTGAACATCATGTCTTAAGAGTTTGTCATTGTTTGAAGACAAAACGTCCCAACAAGCCAAATCGAGCACCACTCACCACCATTGAAACAACACATCCCTTTGAGCTGGTTTCAGTTGACTTTCTTCACCTGGAAAAATGCAAAGGTGGATATGAGTACATCTTGGTCGTCATGGACCATTTTACACGCTTTGCTCAAGCCTATGCATGCCTCAACAAATCAGCCAAGACAGCAGCCCAAAAGATCTTTGGGGATTTCGTGTTAAAGTTTGGTTTCCTACAAGACTTCATCATGATCAGGGGAAGGAGTTTGATAATCAGTTGTTTGCACAACTTCAGCAGCACAGTGGTGTTAAAGGCTCCCGAACGACACCATACCATCTACAGGGAATGGACAAGTCGAACGATTCAATAGAACACTCCTATCAATGTTACGGAATTTGACTGACAGGGAAAAAGCTGATTGGAAAAACTCACTTGCTCAGGTGGTTCATGCATACAATTGCACACGCAATGAAGCAACAGAATTTGCACATTACTATCTGCTGTTCGGACGTCACCCAAGGCTTCCAATTGATATAATGTATAACCTGACTCCTGGGGACCAGTCAACATCTCATCACGAATATGTGAAAAATTGGAGGAAACGAATGGATCAGGCGTATCAGCTGGCTTCAGAAGCATCAAAGGTGGAGGGTGTTAAAGCCAAGAACAGGTATGACAATAAGATCTATGGGGCAGAGTTACAGCCTGGGTGCAGAGTTCTTATTAGGAATATGACAGAAAGAGGGGGCCCAGGAAAACTCAGATCCTATTGGGAGGAACGTGTCCATGTGGTCCAGAAAAAGAGATTAGAGTGCCCAGTCTACGAGGTGCGTCCTGAAACAGGACAGGGGCGAGTTAGGGTCCTTCATCGTAACATGCGCCTTCCTTGTGAATTTCTGTCAGCGGAAGATGCCAAAGTCATTTAAAAAAAGGCAGAAAAATGGAAAAACAGCAAACATGACACTAAGCAACAGGCTATAGAAAGTAGTTCTGAGGATGAAGGTGACTGGATAGGATTTCAAGGAACTTTTAGTGCTGGTCAGTTTCACAAACAGCTCCTTCCTGATGCTAAAGAGTTCTACCCAAGAACAACAAATGAACCTGCAGAAAAGGACAGCTCATCTGCTGAATCAGCCGAGCATCATGTGGGAGGAATGAAAGAGGGAGAAGAGGAAGGAATAAGTGTAACGGAAGAAGAACAGTCCTCAGAGTCAGAGGAAGTGGAGAGATTTGAGAGGGAACCAGAACTGGCAAGGACTGAATCAAATGAAGACATCTATGAGCTGGATGGAGATGGGGTCCAGAGGCCAGAACCTACATTGCCACAGAAGTCATATCCATCTAGAAAAAGAAAGCAAAAGCAGATGTTCACATACCACACACTAGGTCAACCTACACTGGAATAGTATAAATCACAAGCATTACATAAATACACATTTTCAGGAAGGGATACATGTGTAGAGAAAAAAAAACATTCATTTGACTTATTTATGTTATATGATGAATACCATTTTTTGAGTTACAGATGCAATTTATGTGTTAGGAAATAAATTGGTGAATTTTCCGTTGACCCCGTTTAAACAGATATGACGATGGCATACCGGTAAAAGTATGGCAATTGCAAGTGTTGTGCAGGAGAAAGACTTGGAAGAAGTGCCATAAGAGACTGAATTGCATTGAAAAGTGTATAATACAGGTGATTAATATAGTAGGGTTGTTTGAGTTGATGGTATAATTGACCAGCAGAAGGATTTTTTATATGTTTCAAAAATAGACAATGTAGCTGATTTCATGGTGCACAATGATGTGAGCTACAGACGCATTACAAGAACACAGGAGATACTTGTAAATGTGATTTTGGGTAAGCCAATATTGTATCCTTGCGTAAATGTAACTGACTCCTGTGGCTCAACCTACACGTCTCAAACATGGGAATTAAACTGGGGACATCATTTTTTTGGAGGGGAGAATGTAAGGGAATAAGTGATGAAATTTCTTTCTTTTGGGTTTTGTAATGGTTCTGTTTTTTTTATGTTGTCTTTATTGAACATGTTTATGTCTGTGTCTTAAAAAAACAGAGCTCTTTAAACAGGTGTTGTTAGAGAGCGCAAGAGCGCAGGATGCGGAAGTGCGGTTTTTCCACCTGATCCACGTTGAGTGCGAGATGTTGTTTTGCTAAATTGAAAAGAATTTAAAATAAAACGAACCATATACCTTCATCCCAACACACTTGTGGACCTCGTGTGTAACACAAGCAGTCAATAAGCCTAATGAACCAGCATGGCTTCTTTTCCATACTTCAACACTATGTAATTTATATTAAAAGTAGGTCAAACAAGTTACAAAAAAAGATAAATAAATAAAGCAATTTTTAAACAGTTCTGTCTAATTACCAAATCGATTTACAGTTTATACCACAAAGGAGACAAACTATTAAAAAAAAAAAAAAAAAATTGACCATGCCAATGTTGGGGTTTGAACCTACAACCTTATGGGGACCTGCTGACCAGGAAACCTATGCTTCACCCACTGAGCTATCAGATCTGTCTTGTGCAAGCAGTCAATAAGCCTAATGAACCAGCATGGCTTCTTTTCCATACTTCAACACTATGTACCTAGGTTTAGGGTTAGGGTTAGGGTTAGCATGGTCAAAAAAAATTGACCATACCAATGTTGGGGTTTGAACCCACAACCTTGTGGGGATCTGCTCACCAGTAAACCTATGCTTTACCCACTGAGCTGTCAGACCTGTCATGTGCAAGCAGTCAATAAGCCTAATGAACCAGCATGGCTTCTGTTCCATACTTCAACAATATGTAACTAGGGTTAGGGTTAGGGTTAGCATGGTCAAAAATAATTGACCAAGCCAATGTTGGGGTATACACCCACAACCTTGTGGGGACCTGCTGACCAGTAAACATATGCTTTACCCACTGAGCTATCAGATCTGTCATGTGCAAGCAGTCAATGAGCCTAATGAACCAGCATGGCTTCTTTTCCATACTACAACACTATGTAACTAGGGTTAGGGTTAGGGTTAGGGTTAGTGTTAGCATGGTCAAAAAAAATTGACGATGACAATGTTGGGGCTGGAACCCACAACCTTGTGGGGACCTGCTGCCCAGTAAACATATGCTTTACCCACTGAGCTAACAGATTTTAATTTATATTAAAAGCAGGACAAACAAGTTACACAAAAAAGACAAAAAAATAAAGCAATCTTTAAATAGTTCTCTCTATTTACCAAATAAATTTACAGTTTAATATCTCAAAGGAGACAAACTATTAGAGAAAAAGACAAACAAAAAAAATGACCATATCAATGTTGGGGTTTGAACCCACAACCTTGTGGGGACCTGCTGACCAGTAAACCTATGCTTTACCCACTGAGCAATCAGATATGTGTTGTGCAAGCAGTCAATAAGCCTAATGAACCAGCATGGCTTCTTTTCCATACTTCAACACTATGTTATTTATATTAAAAATAGGCCAAACAAGTTACCAAAAAAAGACAAATAAATAAAGCAATCTTTAAACAGTTCTCTCTAATTACCAAATCGATTTACAGTTTAATATCACAAAGGAGACAAACTATTAAGCAAAACAAAAAAAATAGACCATGCCAATGTTGAGGTTTGAACCCACAACCTTGTGGGGACCTACTGACCGGTAAACCTATGTTTCACCCACTGAGCTATCAGATCTGTCTTGTGCAAGCAGTCAATAAGCTTAATAAACCAGCATGGCTTTTTTTCCATGCTTCACCACTATGTAACTAGAGTTAGGGTAGGGTTAGCATGGTCAAATAAAATAGACAATGCCAATGTTGGGGTTTGAACCCACAACCTTGTGGTGATCTGCTGACCAGTAAACCTATGCTTTACCCACTGAGCTATAAGATCTGTCTTGTGCAAGAAGAAAATAAGCCTAATGAACCAGCATGGCTTCTTTTCCATACTTTAACACTATGTAATTTATATTAAAAGTAAGCCAAACATGTTACAAAAAAAAAGACAAATAAATAAACAGTTCTCTTTAGTTTTAACAGTTTTCTCTAGTTACCAAAATCAATTTACAGTTTAATATCACAAAGGAGACAAATTATTAAACAAAAAAAAAGAGTTCTCTCTAATTACCAAATTGATTTACAGTTTAATATCCCAAAGAGACAAACTATTAAACAAATAAAAACAAACAAAAAAAAAATAAGGACCATCTCAATGTTGAGGTTTGAACCCACAACCTTGTGGGGACCCACTGACAAGTAAACCTATGCTTTACCTACTGAGCTATCAGATCTGTCGTATGCAAGCAGAAAATAAGCCTAATGAACCAGCATGGCTTCTTTTCCATACTTTAACACTATGTAATTTATATTAAAAGTAGGCCAAACATGTTACAAAAAAAGACAAATAAATAAACAGTTCTCTCTAGTGTAAACAGTTCTCTCTAGTTACCAAATCAATTTACAGTTTAATATCACAAAGGAGACAAATTATTAAACAAAAAAAAAAAGAGTTCTCTCTAATTACCAAATTGATTTACAGTTTAATATCCCAAAGAGACAAACAGTCAATAAGCCTAATGAACTAAAATGGCTTCATTTCCATACTTCAACACTATGTAACTAGGGTTAGGGTTAGGGTTAGGGTTAGCATGGTTAAAAAAATAGACTATCCCAATGTGCGGGTTTAAACCTACAACCTTAGTAAAAGGGTTGGGGTTGGGGTTGGGGTTAGCATGGTCGAAAAAAATTGACCATGCCAATGTTGGGGATTAAACCCACAACCTTGTGGGGAGCTGCTGATCAGTAAACCTATGCTTTAACCACTGAGCTGTCAGATCTGTCTTGTGCAAGCAGTCAATTAGCCTAATGAACCAGCATGGTTTCTTTTCCATACTTCAACACTATGTAACTAGGGTTAGGGTTAGGGTTAGGGTTGGGGTTAGGGTTGGGGTAAGGGTTAGCATGGTAAAAAAAAAAAACCATGCCAATGTTGGGGTTTGAACCCACAACCTTGTGGGGACCTGCTGTCAGTAAACCTTTTGCTATACCCACTGAGCTATCAGATCTGTCTTGTGCAAGCAGTCAATAAGCCTAATGAACCAGCATGGCTTCTTTTCTATACTTCAAAACTATGTAACTAGGTTTAGAGTAAGGGTTAGCATGGTCAAAAAAAATTGACCATGCCAATGTTGAGGTTTGAACCCACAACCTTGTGGGGACCCGCTGACCAGTAAACCTATGCTTTACCCACTAAGCGATCAGATCTGTCTTGTGCAAGCAGTCAATAAGCCTAATGAACCAGCATGGCTTCTTTTCCATACTTCAAAACTATGTTACTAGGGTTAGGGTTCGGGTTAGCATGGTCAAAAAAAATAGACCATGACAATGTGGGGGTTTGAACCAACAACCTTGAGGGGAACAGCTGAACAGGAAACCTATGTTTTACCCACTGAGCTATCAGATCTGTCTTGTGCAAGCAGTCAATAAGCCTACTGAACCAGCATGGCTTCTTTTCCATACGTCAACACTATGTTACTAGGGTTAGGGTTGGGGTTAGGGTTAGGGTTAGGGTTAGGGTTAGCATGTTCAAAAAAACTAGACCATGCCAATGTTGGGGTTTGAACTCACAACCTGGTGGGGACCTGCTGACCAGTAGACCTATGCTTTACCCACTGAGCTATCAGATCTGT
>MU551667.1:0-11469 GCA_024362625.1 Silurus asotus
AAAAACTTTCCAAAGTACAATACATAAACTAAAAAAAAAATCTGATATTTCATGTAAGTATTTTTGTTCACTTTCTGCACCCTTTTAAGTTTTTTTTTCCCCTGAAATTATGATTCTGAATATGAGAACTCATTTCCTACTTTTCTCATTACTCTGTCTATCCCACTTCTGTTTTGCCAACCTCTTTCTCCTTTTGCTCTCCTGCACTTCATCGTTCCACCACCACGTCTCCTTGTCTTGCTTTCTATTTCCAGATGTTACACCAAGTACTTTTCTAGCTGCCTCCCTCATCACTCCTGCAGTAGTTGCCCAATCATCCAACACCTTCGAGCCTCTGTCTGACGTCTTCCCTGATCCTCATGCTACACTCTTCCTCCTTCAGTTTCCACCATCTTATTCTTCTTTCAGTCCTCACTCTCCTCCTCTTCGTTTTCGCCCCCAAAACCATCCTACAGACCACCACCGATGCTGTCTAGCTACACTGTCCCCTGCCGACACCTTACAGTCTCCAATCTCCTTTAGGTTGCATCTCCATAGTCCACCTGTGTGCACCTTTCTCCACTCTTATACGTCACCCTATGATCCTCCTTCTTCTTAAAATAAGTGTGCACCACTGCCATTTCCATCCTTTTAGCAAAATCCACCACCATCTGCCCGTCCACATTCCTGTCCTTAAAAACATACTTACCCATCACCTCCTCATCACCTCTTTTCCCTTCACCTAAATGTCCATTAAAGTCTGCCCCAATCACCAATCGTTCTTTCCCGTGTACACCATGTACCACTTCATCTAAATCATTTCAGAATCTTTCCTTCTCCTCCATCTCACAGCCAACTTGCGGAGCATAGGCACTAATTACATTTATCATCATCCCTTTAACTTCCACCTTCACGATCATCACCTTACTCCCTTTCCACTTGGTCTCCTGAACACATGGTATATCTACCATTGTCCTCTCCATCATATCAGCTACCTCTCTCACTTTACCCGTCATAGTACCAAGATTTAAAGTACCAACCTGAACCTCCACTCTCCTCCACTTCTCCTTTCCCTGCCGTCTCTGTAGACATCTTCCTCCTCACCTTCGGCCAACAGTAGCCCGATTTCCACCGGTACCCTGTTGGCTAACGATACCCTTGGCTTGCATCCCTTGGCTTGCACCCCACTTGGCTTGCATCCATAATGGATGGGTTTGCTAACTTAACAAATTCACATTTTCATAAATACTTTCATTCATGTATAACAAAAGTGTCGTTTTATTTTTACTTTTTAACATTCTTTAATGTAAATATGTTTAAAAATAAGAAATGTATAAATATTTTTTTCCGTTAACTTATTGCTGTTTAAAACTGTTGTCTAAGAAATTTTTATTTTTTTAGCATATTTTTATGAAAAAGACATATTTTTGTCAAAACATGCTTGGTAGTGCCACCTTTTTGTTTTTTAACGGGTTTAAAAGAACTTATGCAACTTAAAAAATGTAAAAAAAATTAATAATTTTTGTGAAACATGGTCATAACAAATTTTTCATTTTTTGCTCGCATATTGCACGTTTTTGACGGGTTTAAAATAAGTTTTACAAATGAAAATCTTCATAACAACTATCATATTTTTTATGAACGAAATTATATATTTTTTTGTCACCTTTTCCTTTCGTCCTGCGAGGCTGAGACTTGCGGAATCCGATGTTTAAGTTTTGAGAAGATCATTCTTTACAGCACATACACGGCTTGGCCAAACATGTGGTGGTGATATATTTTTGATAAGTTATAACTTTCTACAACTGATGTAATCACATTTGACAGTTTTTAACACGTTTTCATAAAATTTTGACAAGGAATATGAAAATTTCATATTTTTATAATAACTATTATATTTTTATGAAACAAGTGCTATTGTTGTCAAAAAATGTTTTATTGTGTCCTATTTCATCATTAACATGTAAAAACATTGTGGTAAAGTGCATGCGATATGTCCAAATATAACATGGTTCGAAAAACCGTTTTCCTTTCGTCCTTGGCTAAACATGTGGTGTTGATATGTTTTTAATGAATTATGAGTTTCTACAACTGATTTATTAACTTTTAACACTTTCTCATCAAAATATGACTATGAATAATGAAAATTCATATTTTCATAATAACTATCATATTTTTACGAAACAAGTGCTATTTTTGTCAAAATATGATATATATTGTCCTACCTCATCATAAATATGTAAAAACATTGTGGTAAAGTGCATGCGATATGTCCAAATATAACATGGTTCGAAAATCCGTTTTCCTTTCGTCCTGCGAGGCTGAGACTTGCAGAAACGCATTTTTCAGCGCTTAGGAAACGCATTCATTACAGCACATACACGGCTTGGCTAAACATGTGGTGTTGATATATTTTTGATGAATTATTACTTTCTACCACTGATTTTTTCACTTTTTACAGTGTTTCATCAAATTATGACTATGGATATAAAATTTCATATTTTTATAATAACTATTATATTTTTATGAAACAAGTGCTATTTTTGTCAAAATATGATTTATTTTGTCCTATTTTATCATAAACATGTAAAAACATTGTGGTAAAGTGCACGCGATATGTCCAAATATAACATGGTTCGAAAAACTGTTTTCCTTTCGTCCTGCGAGGCTGAGACTTGCAGAATCGCATTTTTCAGCTCTTAGGAAACGCATTCATTACAGCACATACACGGCTTGGCTAAACATGTGGTGTTGATATGTTTTTGCTGAATTATTACTATCTACAACTGAGTTGTTTACTTTTTACAGTTTTTTTTACACTTTTTCATCAAAATATGACTATGAATATGAAAATTCTTATTTTCATAATTATCACATTTTTCACAAAAAAAGTGCTATTTTTGTCAAAACATGATTTATAATGTCCTATCCCATCATAAACATGATAAAACATTGTGGGAAAGTGAATGCGATATGCCCAAATATAACATGGTTCAAAAAACCGTTTTCCTTTCGTCCTGCGCGACTGAGACTTGTAGAATCGAATTTTCACGTTTTGGGAAGGTCATTCATTACAGCACATACACGGCTTGGCCAAATATGTGGGGTCGATATATTTTTGCTGATTTTTTTTGTCATGAAATTTTGATTCTGAATATGAAAATTTGGAAATTATGCTTAATAATTCATATTAACTAGTATAATTTTATGAAAAGAGTTCCTTTCTTGTCAAAACCTGATTTGTCGTCAGCTTTATCGATCCCTTTTTCTTTTTTTTTTTTTTTAAATGATTTTTTATAATATTTTTCTTAGGAGTATGAACATTTATATTTTCATTATAACTGTCCTATTTTTTCTGAGACAAAATACATCTATTTCGTAAAACATGAATTCTCATGATTTTGCACTCTTTGCAAAAGGTTGCACACACGCACTTTTTGTGGCGAGGATCTTTCTACTTGCCGTCACCTGAAGTTTTGCACTTTTTAATGTTTTTTCCTGAAATGTACCTTTGAAATACAAAAACTTATATTTTCATAACAATAATACATTTTTTCATCATGCTTAAGAGTATGAATTTATATTTTCATAATAACTATTATAACATATTAAAACACTAATAACATAAAACCCTTTATAAAAATAAACCAATCTATTTTCAGAAACATATCTTGTTAAATTTTATTTTTTTCTTGTTGTTCGTCAATTTTTTCCTTATTTCACATTTTAACGGTTTTCATTTAAATTATCCTCCTGAATATGAGAAATCATATTTTCCCAATAGATGAAAAAAGACGAAAATGTTTTTTGGTTTTTGTGTAATTATTGTACCATGTAACGTTTTTTCATGAATTTTTGCTAATGGAAATAAAAATGTTTATATTTAGAATGTTTTTATGTAGAAAACTCATATTTTTGTCAAAATGTTATTTGTCATGTCATGTTGACTTTTTGCACTTTAAAAAAAATAATTTTCGAAAATGTTGCTTCTGAATATGAAAATTTGTATTTTTATAATAACTATCATATTTTCATAACAATAGACATTTTTGTCAAAACATGATATTTCATGTCAGTATTTTCCTAAATTTATTGTACCATTTCAATTTTTTTCATGAAATTATACCTCTGAATATAAACATCATATTTTCACAGTAACTCTAACATTAAAAAAACAACTTAATTTTTCTCACAAAAAATCTGTTGTCACCATCATCAATAACTTTTGCAATTTTAACAGTTATTTAATGAAATTAAGCTTAAAAAAATTCATATTTTCATATTATCTATATTTTTATGAAAAAAAAAATCCAATTAAAAAAAAAAACTGGCGTCAATTTCTTTGTTCGCTTATTCCATATTTAATGGTTTTTAATAAATTTTTACTTATGAGCATGAAAACTCATGAAAACTTTTTTTGGAAAACGTCAACGTTTTGTCAAAACAGGATATATCAATTTGTAGGTTTTTTTGTGTTCACAATGCCTTTTTAATGGTTATTCATACAATTATGCTAATTGATATATAAATTCACATTTTCATTCAAAACATTATTTTTGAAAAGTCATGTTTTTGACAAAACCAGATTTTTTAATGATGTTATTTCCCCTCATTCCACTTTTTTAACGGATTCTAATTACAATTTGCTTATGAATATGAAAATTCATATTTTCTAACAGATTAAAAAAACTGTATAAAATCATGAAAAACATATTTCTATCAAAACATTAGATGACGTAACATTTTTTGTTTGTTTGTTTATGCATTGTATATTGTAACAGTTTTTCATAAATGTTTCTAATGAAAATGCAAATCCATATATTTATAATAAAAAAATAAAAAAAACTCTTATCAAAACTTGTCAAAACTTTGTCATGTGTTTCACTGACTTCTAGCACTTTTTAATTTTTTGTCCTGAAATGTACCTTCGGAAAACGAAAATTAATTTTTTCATAACAATAATAATTTTTGTCAAAACGTGATATGGCCGTTTTTTTCGTTCACTTACTGCACTCATTTACGTTTTTTTTTTCCAGACATTATGATTCTGAATATGAAAACTTATATTTTCACCATAACTATCATACATTTTCTGAAAACTTTTTGTTTTTTTTAAAACAAATTTATCATGTTACCATCATCATTCACTTTCTGCTATTGTTATCTCTTTGTTATGAAATTATGCTGAAAAAAAATCATATATTTTTTTAAAATAGTATATTCTTGTCAAATCTTGATTTGTTCTCACCTTTTTGTTTTTAATGAAATTATGCTTATGAATATATAGCGAATTTATCTCGCAAAGAAAAAGGGAATATTTATAAGCAATTATAACTGGTTATAGTTACTCATAAATAGTTCAATTAAGTTGAATTGATGGTAATGGAATTAACGTTACACTTATTCGGTCTGTTTGTCCGCTGAACAGACAGTATAACCCTTTAATTTATTTCAATAAAAGAGGTTTCTCCCCGGCCATGAAAGATGCAATCCCCCCTTTACTTTATACCATACAATTACTAGAGCATGTAGTTTAGATCGAATGTTGAAGGAACCATAAAATGTGAGCGGCACTCAGAGACAATACGAGAAATGAGAAATATGAGAAATACGGCGTTTAATGAATGAGACAAACACACCATATAACTCACTTGATTAGTTGGGTTCAAGATGTTTTAAAGGTCCTGAACCCCACCCATTTTTGGGGGAATGGCAAATGCTATGGCCTGAAATTTTGGAGGGAGAGACTCCCTTTGTTCATGTGTTTGTGGGCATGGTTTCCAAGTTATACCTGCTTAGGAGAACTTAAAGTTTTATCCAAAGTGTATTACAGTTTTTTCAACTGCTTTCAGTCATTTCTCAGATCAGAATTGAAGTTTGCAGATCTCCAAGTGCATTTCTCAAAACAACACGTGCAAACAATAGGTTACTTTCGTAATCCGGTTCTCTGAAACATCGAGTGGAGTGTTTCAGAGAACCAGCATTCAACCTCTGGTCCACCGCAGAGGAAAAAGGAGGGGGGTGAAAGGCGGAGAGCTCAATCACCACACCAGTGAAAGCTGTAAAGCAATTAGGCATGAAGGCTGGATTAGGCCTAAGTAAAACCCTATCTCCATTGAATGAGAATTTGATGCACAAGGAATGAACCGAGAGTGCATGCAAATCACTGACACCTTTGGCGGAAGCCAAAGCTAAGAGCAGGGCCGTCTTGAAGGAGGGAGATATCCCCCAGGGGCTCGAAAGGCTGTTGGGCTAGCTCCTCCAGCACCATAGAGAGCTCCCAATCCGGAACTACACTTTTGGTGACCGGAATAGGACGGCGCGCGCCCTTCATAAATCTACGGATAAGGGGGTGCTGCCCTACTGTAGTGTCGCTGAACCCGACGTGACACGCAGTGACAGCTGCTTAATTGACCTTAATTGTCGAAAAAGTTCTGCCACGATTGATAAGGTCCTGCAAGAAACCCAGAATGTCAGCGACTGAACACAGATATGAAACGAGCTGGCGTTCTTCACACCACTCCTCAAACACCCGCCACTTGCAGTCATAGAGAGAACGAGTGGAAGGGGCCTGGCATTCTGAATCGTGGCAATAACACGCGGGGGAAGCCCCAAGGTGTTTAAATTCGCCCTCTCACGGGCCAGGCCCAGAGAGCCACCCTGTCTGGGTGAGGATGGTAGATTTCCCCGTTCGCTCCGGCCAGGAGGTCCGTGCACCACGGGAGGGGCCAAGGCTCCGCATATAGAAGAGGAATTATCTCTGCTAGCCTTGGCGAGAGGGTGGCCTAACTGTGCCTTGGGCCACCTGGGATCTATGAGAATCAAAGACAACCCCTGCACCGCGACCCTGGCCAGGGTTGGGGTTATCAGGCGGAGCGGCGGGAAAGCGTAGAGCAGCGTGTTGGGCCCTGGATGAGCCAAAGCGTCCACGCCGAGGGGGGCGTCCTCGTCCCGAAGCGAGAAGAACATAGGACAGTGCGCGTTTTCGCGAGAGGCGAGGAGATCGACGGTAGCCTGGCCGAACCTCTCCCATAGCAGTCTCACTATCTGCAGGTGGAGACACCACTCTCCGAAAAGCGGGTTTCCCCTCGACAGAAGGTCTGCGCCCCTGTTTAAAACGCCCAGGACGTGAGTCGCCCGTAACGACAGGAAATGCCGTGTGCTGCCATACCAACAACTTGTGAGCCAGAGCGTGAAGCTTGGAGGAGCGCATGCCACCTTGACGGTTGATATGTGCTACAGCTTTTGTATTGTCGCAGCGCACCAGCACATGGTGCCCCTGAAGGTGGGGCAAAAAAATGCCTTAGAGCTTTCAACACAGTGAGGAGCTCCAGATAATTTATATGGGCTGAATGAAGTGTGTTCGGCCATACATGGTTCACCGACCTGCCCTTCTGAGTGGCTACCCACCCCGTTAAGGAGGCATCTTTCGTCACCACTTTCCGCAGCATGATCGCCCCGAGAGGGGTCCCATACGCATAAAATCCCGCAGCTCTTCAGTGGCGCAGCGCGTCACCATGACATAGTGGCAACGATCGCGCAACGGGCTGAGATGAAGGGACAGAATCCACCTTATATGAGCTCTCATTTTCAGAAGACCCAGAGGCAAAACATGGGTAGCCGAAGCCATCTGACCCTGTAATCTGAGACATGTGTGATACTGTATGCGCGCTTCTTCCCTGAACCGAGCGAGACAGTTCATGAATAAGGAAAATGCGCTTCTATGACAGGCGCATGCGCATCGTAACGGAATTCAGCTCCAAACCCAAGAAAATCACCTCCTTGGCTGGAGTGAAATTGCTCTTGTTTACATTGACTCTGAAACCGAGCGCAGCGATGTGTGAGAGCCAGCAGAGAGTGTTCTGAATCACTTTCTCTCTCGAATCGGCTATAATAAGCCAAACGTCTATGTACGTCAGGATCCTGAATTCTGCTGATATCAGTGGCGCAAGCCCCGCCTCCACACACAGACAGAACCTCCTCGGACTCAAAGCAAGACCAAACAGAAGAACTGTGAATTTATAACACACGCCTTGGTAGGCAAAACGAAGAAATTTCATGTGAGGAGGATAGATGCTTATGTGGAAAAAAGCATCGCTCCGATCGATCGAGCAAAACCAATCGTTCTGCTTTATCGAACGAATGAGAGAGCCGTGTGATAACATTCTGAAATTGTATTTCCTTAAATGTTTGTTCACACTCTGAGATCCAGAATAGGACGGAGAGAACCGTCCTTCTTTGGGACCAGAAAATAGCGAGAGTAAAACCCTGATTGCTGAGATGCTGGGGTACGACTCGAATCGCTCTCTTCTCGAGAAGAGATGAGATTTCGTCTCTCAGAACGTGAGCGGAGACTTCGTCCGTACGGGACCATACCACTCCATTGAACCACGGTGGTGTTTTGGCAAACTGAAGCCTGTAACCCCTCGTGACTGTGTGAATCACCCAATCTGGGGCTGAGACAGACAGCCAGCCTGTCACGTGACCAGTCAGAGGAAGTGGCACCGCGGGAGGCCCCTGGGTGCGTCGCGGCGTCGCCTTTTCCCCCCCTCCGAATCGGAGAGGTCGAATTCGACACATTGGGAAGTGGCCATAATGAGTCTGCGATGCAGGAGCTTTTTTGGGAGCGCCAAGCAATGGCCACAGTGCTCCGGTAGGAAAAAAGCTTCCTGCGCATGCTTGAGACCCATATAGACAACGCAGAAGGGATGGGCATCCCTGGCGGCAATTAGAGAACCGCACGTGGCCGGGCAGGCTCGTGATAGGTTGTTCACCGGTTTCGCCATGATATAAGGTAAAAAAAAGGCAGGCGGGCAGCCTATAGATGAAAAGGGGGTAGCAAGCGTGGGCGGCTCAAGAAGGTAACCTGGCTGAGGAACGTGCACGTCCGGTGTAGGCTGATCAGACGATATGTCCTCCTGAAGACTAAAAAGTGCAGTCCAAGGACCAGGGAGCTGTGATGTAGGATTGCAGAAGTCGCGAGAAGCGAATGTTAACTGAGGAGATTTAGCGCGTGCAGGTGCCTTATGCACTCGGGTAAGGGGCATTGCCTTACCTGCCATTGGCACGCGCTCCTGTCTGTCAAGCCAGACTTGTTGCAATTGGATGCTTCTGCAGAGGTCAGGTACGGATGTCCCTCCCATAGGTGGATCTCGAACACGAGATGGTGAAAGAGAACTGCACAACATAGTGGATAACCGGAAAATACGCGTCACCTGCTTAAAATGCTTTGTCTATCGTGCAAAAGCGTGTTTTTTATTTATCAATCACTGTGTCAGAGGCAACAGAATCCCATGTCATTTTTTCAACAATGTGAACGTGACAGGCAAAATTATTAGTCATGTTGTCAGTAGAACATCATATTTAGTTTTAGTTATTTAAATTATACTCAAGTCAGGTTTTGATGACTAGAAACCACTAAATTACCGTACTGGTGTGTGCCATAATTTAAAGTGTCCCTCCGGTAAAAATAGAAGTTACTCTTGCAAACCATTGTGCATCAACCAGGTGTTACAGTAATTTACATGGTATGAATAGATAATTTTTGTGATTGATTCCATCTAACCATATCTATCCAATCAACATCGATCCACGTAACAGTATATGGAAGAATCGAAACAGAAGAATGTATTCACATTTTTACTGTACTGTCAATAGTGGTACCTACATACAGAAAACAAAGGAAACTAAACATAGGCTATTTACTGACAAATGGAAAACTGAAAGTGGGAAAAACTATTCATGTACAACAGAAGGTAAAGGTGAAAATACGTGGCAGTTTTCCTATGCGTCATGTCGGTCCCGTGTGTTGGGCCACAGATTCTCATCCACATCACAAAATGTATTTTCCCTTGTAATGAACGATGGAAAGAATATTCTTGAGTGCCTAATCCAGCCTCTGCATGCATCTGCTGAGATGTCCTCACATGCTGCATCCATGGTAGCCAGCAGTGTCATCCGCGTATGTGGCTGATGATCATAAACCTCCCACCTCCAAGCTGAGAAAAACTCTTCAATTGGGTTTAGGAATGGGGAGTAGGGTGGAAGGAATTCAATCAGCATCCTGCGGTGGTGGACAAACCACTGCCTGATGTTGTCAGAGTGATGAAAACTGACACTGTCACAAATTACTACATACTTTGGTAGATCATCTCTATTGAGGTCCTTCTCATGCTCATGCTCATGCTGAGATGCTGTGAAGACTCACCTGAGAGCAATTTCTCAATTCTGGACATATTTCTTAGCAAACATGTACTCACAATTTGAAGAACTCTGTATAAACATACAATTCTGAGAACATGTTCACTCATTTTGATAGTACAGACTTCCAACCTAAGAAAAAGACCAATTGGTTTGGTGGTTGTGATATTTCAGCTGAGAACCAGGAAAAGTTTTTTTGTACAGCAGGACAAAAGCAACAAGAATTGTCAAAAGCAGCTGACAGATGTACAGAACCATTTGCATGTTGTCCAAAAGCAATTGCAATTTAATGAAAACAACAAGAGAAATGACTGAAAGCAGTTGAGAAAAACTGTAAGACAGTATGACACATTTCATGATAAAATAAAATGCACCAAATAAGGGAACAGATAATTTTGGTGATCATTTTGATATTAGACATGGAAAGCAAGGCCAGCATTAACACAGAGGTACATTAAATACCAGCTAATATTTAACATACTATTAACATACCAGTATTTAAGGAATGACTTATGTTAATACAACATTATATTCTGGTGTATACAATGCACGCTTGTTAGGAAAGAAAGAATAAAGAAAAGATAATTTTACCTTGACAAGGTCAAGGTAAACTTGGCAATCAAAAAAAGAGACCACATTAAAACAGAGGTATATAACAAAAATTTTTAGAGTGTAACTATTATTGAGGTAGAGTTAAACACCTGATTTATTTATAGGAGAAGATACAAACAAGATGTATATTTTTGTCATGTGAAGTGGAACATGAGGATTTCTATTTATTATTTAATTAATAAAAGAATGGTCCCTTTTGGTGGGTGTGTGTGTCACAAACAGACGTACAGGGGCCGAGTTCTGAGAGTGAATTGTTTTGTGATGGTTTGAGGGTCCCTGTGAATTCAACCATAGAGACCAGGGGGTTATCTGGCTTTCATGGTGGGGTGTGTGTGTGTGTGTGTGTGTGTGTGTGTGTGTGTGTGTGTGTGTGACACTGTGGAATGCACAACCTCCAGGACACTTGGGACCATTTTGTTTCAACACAGAGGATAAAATATCTAAAACTTTTTCCCAAAAACATTCAACTTGGGGGCATTTTTATATAAACAGTGATATAAAGTTCCATTCTCTAAATTACATTTCATACATTGATTGGGAAAGTTAGGATTAAATTTGTGTAGCAATTTGGGAGTGATGTAGACAGACAGACAGACAGACAGACAGACAGACAGACAGACAGACAGACAGACAGACAGACAGACAGACAGACCGACAGATAGATAGATAGATAGATAG
>MU551667.1:12863-77863 GCA_024362625.1 Silurus asotus
TATATATATATATATATATATAAATGTTTTGTATTACCATTGTCTTGAAATTATGACAATTGATATAAAAAAAAAAATTTCATGATGACTATCATTTTTGATTGAAAAATAAATCATAATTTCACACCACGATTTATGAAAATTTTTATCAGATGTTTTAGAAGAAAGTTATTTTATAAAAATGTGATATTTCATGTCAGTATTTTCGTTCACTTGCTGCACCCTTTTAAGTTTTAAATTATTATTCTGAATATGAAAACTCATTTTCAATATAACTTTCATACATTTAAAAAAAAAATTCAAAACAAATTTGTCATCACCATCATCGTTCACTTTTTTGCCATTTTTACAGTTTTTATGAAATTCTTCTTCTTCTTCTCCTTCTTCTTCTTCTTCTTCTTCTTCTTTCGGCTGCTCCCATTAGGGGTCGCCACAGCGGATCATCCATCTCCAAACCACCCTGTTCTCTACATCTGCCTCTTTCACACCAACTACCTGCATGTCTTTCCTCACCACATCCATGAACCTCCTTCTTGGCCTTCCTCTTTTCCTCCTACCTGGTGGCTCCATCCTCAGCATTCTTCTACCAATATAATTCATGTCCCTCCTCTGCACATGTCTAAACCATCTCAATCTTGCCTTCCTCACCTTGTCACCAAAACATCCTACATGCGCTGTCCCTCTAATAAACTCATTTCTAATCTTATCCATCCTCGTCACTCCCAACGAAAACCTCAACATCTTCAGCTCTGCTACCTCCAGCTCCACCTCCTGTCTTTTACTCAATGCCACTGTCTCTAAACCATAGAACATCGCAGGTCTCACCACAGTCCTATAAACCTTCCCTTTCAATTTTGCAGATACCCTACTATCACATATCACTCCTGTCACTCTTCTCCACCCACTCCACCCTGCCTGCACTCTTTTCTTCACTTCTCTAACACACTCTCCTTGGCTTTGCACTGTTGACCAAAGGTACCTGAATTCCTCCACCTCCTGAAGCTCTTCTCCCTGCAACCGCACCGCACCGCACCGCACCACTCCAGTGCCCTCCCTCTCATTCACACACATGTATTCTGTCTTACGCCTACTGAGTTCCATTTCCCTTCTCTCCAGCGCATATCTCCACCTCTCCAGACTCTTCTCAACCTGCTCCCTACTCTCACAACAAATCACAATATCATCCGCAAACATCATAGTCCAGGGAGACTCCTGTCTGATCTCGTCCGTCAACCTGTCCATCACCACTGCAAACATGAAAGGGCTCAGGGCCGATCCTTGATGCAGTCCAACCTTCACTCTAAACCAGTCTGTCGTACCTACTGCACACTCCACTGCCGTCACACTGTCCTCATACATGTACCTCATACCACCCTCACATACTTCTCTGACACACCTGACTTCCTCAAACAATACCACAACTCCTCTCTTGGCACCCTGTCGTACGCCTTCTCTAAATCCACAAATACACAATGCAATTCCTTCTGTCCTTCTCTATACTTCTCCATCAAAATTCTCAAAGAAAATAAGGCATCTGTGGTGCTCTTCCTTGGCATGAAACCATACTGTTGCTCACAGATGGTCACCTCTTCTCTCAGCCTGGCTTCCACTACTCTTTCCCATAACTTCATGGTGTGACCGATCAACTTAATTCCCCTGTAGTTACTGCAGGTCTGCACATCTCCTTTATGCTTAAAGATCGGTACCAGCACACTTCTTCTCCATTCCTCAGGCATCTTCTCACCTTCCAAAATCCTGTTAAACAATCTGGTCAAAAACTCCACTGCCATCTCTCCTAAACATCTCCACGCTTCTACCGGTATGTCATCTGGTCCAACCGACTTTCCACTCTTCATCCTCTTAATCGCTGCTCTCACTTCCTCCTTACTAATCCTATCTACATCCTGCTTCACCAACTCCACATCATCCAACATTCTCTCTCTCTGATTTTCCTCATTCATCAGCTGCTCAAAATACTCCCTCCACCTTCTCAACACACTCTCCTCACTAGTCAACACATTTCCCTCTCCATCCTTTACTGCTCTAACTTGCAGCACATCCTTTCCAGGTTGGTCCCTCTGCCTAGCCAATCGGTACAAATCCTTTTCTTCTTCCTTAGTGTCCAACCTCTCATACAGCTCCTCATATGCCTTTTCCTTGGCTTTCGCCACATCCCTCTTAACCTGCTGCCGCATCTCCTTGTACTCCTGCCTACTTTTCGCATCACTCTGTCTATCCCACTTCTGTTTTGCAAACCTCTTTCTCCTTATGCTCTCCTGCACTTCCTCATTCCACCACCACGTCTCCTTGTCTTCCTTTCTATTTCCAGATGTCACACCAAGTACTTTTCTAGCTGCCTCCCTCATCACTCCTGCAGTAGTTGCTGAATCATCCAACACCTCCTTAACACCACTGAGCCTCTCTCTGACCTCTTCCCTGAACCTCACACTACACTCTTCCTCCTTCAGTTTCCACCATCTTATTCTTCTTTCAGTCCTCACTCTCCTCCTCTTCTTTTTCGCCTCCAAAACCATCCTACATACCACCATCCTATGCTGTCTAGCTACACTGTCCCCTGCCAACTCCTTTTTTCCTTTTTTCCTCTTTCCTGATGGCTGCATCCTCAGCATTCTCCTACCAATATAACTCATGTCCCTCCTCTGCACATGTCCAAACCATCTCAATCTCGCCTCCCTCATCTTGTGACCGAAAACGTCCAACATGCGCTCCCTCTAATAAACTAATTTCTTGTCCATCCTCGTCACTCCCAACGAAAACCTTAACATCTTCAGCTCTGCTACCTCCAGTTCTGCCTCCTGCCTTTTACTCAATGCCACTGTCTCTAATCCATACAACATCGCAGGTCTCACCACAGACCTATAAACATTCCCTTTCATTCTTGCAGATACCCTACAATCACATATCACTCCGGTCACTCTTCTCCACCCACTCCACCCTGCCTGCACTCTTTTCTTCACTTCTCTAACACACTCTCCATTACTTTGCACTGTTGACCCCAGGTACCTGAATTCCTCCACCTTCTGAAGCTCTTCTCCCTGCAACCGCACCACTCCACTGCCCTCCCTCTAATTCACACACATGTATTCTGTCTTACTCCGACTGAGTTTCATTCCCCTTCTCTCCAGCGCATATCTCCACCTCTCCAGGCTCTTCTCAACCTGCTCCCTACTTTCACAATAAATCACAATATCATCCGCAAACATCATAGTCCAGGGAGACTCCTGTCTGACCTCGTCCGTCAACCTGTCCATCACCACTGCAAACAGGAAAGGGCTCAGGGTCGATCCTTGATGCAGACCAACCTTCACTGTAAACCAGTCTGTCGTACCTACTGCACACTTCACTGCCGTCACACTGTCCTCATACATGTCCTGCACCACCCTCACATACTTCTCTGACACACCTGACTTCCTCATACAATACCAAAACTCCTCTCTTGGCACCCTGTCGTACGCCTTCTCTAAATCCACAAATACACAATGCAATTCCTTCTGTCCTCTATACTTCTCCATCAACATTCTTAAAGCAAATAAGGCATCTGTGGTGCTCTTCCTCGGCATGAAACCATACTGTTGCTCACAGATGGTCACCTCTTCTCTCAGCCTGGCTTCCACTACTCTTTCCCATAACTTCATGGTGTGACTGATCAACTTAATACCCCTGTAGTTACTGCAGGTCTGCACATCTCCTTTATGCTTAAAGATCGGTACCAGCACACTTCTTCTCCATTCCTCAGGCATCTTCTCACCTTCCAAAATCCTGTTAAACAATCTGGTTAAAAACTCCACTGCCATCTCTCCTAAACATCTCCACGCTTCTTCAAGTATGTCATCCGGTCCAACCGACTTTCCACTCTTCATCCTCTTAATCGCTGCTCTCACTTCCTCCTTACTAATCCTATCTACATCCTGCTTCACCAACTCCACATCATCCAACCTTCTCTCTTTCTGATTTTCCTCATTCATCAGCTGCTCAAAATACTCCCTCCACCTTCTCAACACACTCTCCTCACTAGTCAACACATTTCCCTCTCCATCCTTTACTGCTCTAACTTGCAGTACATCCTTCCCAGCTCGGTCCCTCTGCCTGGCCAATCGGTACAAATCCTTTTCTCCTTCCTTAGTGTCCAACCTCTCATACAGCTCCTCATATGCCTTTTCCTTGGCTTTCGCCACATCCCTCTTAACCTGCTGCCGCATCTCCTTGTACTCCTGCCTACTTTTCACATCACTCTGTCTATCCCACTTCTGTTTTGCCAACCTCTTTCTCCTTATGCTCTCCTGCACTTCCTCATTCCACCACCACGTCTCCTTGTCTTCCTTTCTATTTCCAGATGTCACACCAAGTACTTTTCTAGCTGCCTCCCTCATCACTCCTGCAGTAGTTGCCCAATCATCCAACACCTCCTTAACACCACTGAGCCTCTCTCTGACCTCTTCCCTGAACCTCACACTACACTCTTCCTCCTTCAGTTTCCACCATCTTATTCTTCTTTCAGTCCTCACTCTCCTCCTCTTCTTCTTCGCCTCCAAAACCATCCTACAGACCACCATCCTATGCTGTCTAGCTACACTGTCCCCTGCCAACACCTTACAGTCACCAATCTCCTTCAGGTTGCATCTCCTGCATAGCATATAGTCCACCTGTGTGCACCTTCCTCCACTTTTATACGTCACCCTATGATCCTCCTTCTTCTTAAAATAAGTGTTCACCACTGCCATTTCCATCCTTTTAGCAAAATCTACCACCATCTGCCCTTCCACATTCCTCTCCTTAAAACCATACCTACCCATCACCTCCTCGTCACCTCTGTTCCCTTCACCTACATGCCCATTAAAGTCCGCCCCAATCACCAACCGTTCTTTCCTAGGTACACCATCTACCACTTCATCTAATCCACTCCAGAATCTTTCCTTCTCCTCCATCTCACAGCCAACTTGCGGAGCATAGGCACTGATGACATTTATCATCATCCCTTCAACTTCCACCTTCACGATCATCACCCTATCAGAAACTCTCTTCACCTCCACTACACTCCTACTGTACTCTTCCTTCAGAATCACCCCTACACCATTTCTCTTTCCATCTACACCATGATAAAACAGTTTAAATCCACCTCCAATGTTCCTGGCCTTACTCCCTTTCCACTTGGTCTCCTGAACACACAGCATATCTACTTTTCTCCTCTCCATCATATCAGCTACTTCTCTCCCTTTACCCGTCATAGTACCAACATTTAAAGTACCAACCCTAACCTCTACTCTCCTACACTGCTCCTTTCCCTGCCGTCTCTGTAGACGTCTTCCTCCTCTCCTTTTCCTCCTTCGTCCAACAGTAGCCCAATTTCCACCGGTACCCTGTCGGCTAACGATACCTGTGGCGGTCGTTGTTAACCCGGGCCTCCTCAATAGAGATGATCTACCAAAGTATGTAGTAATTTGTGACAGTGTCAGTTTTCATCACTCTGACAACATCAGGCAGTGGTTTGTCCACCACCGCTTGATGCTGATTGAATTCCTTCCACCCTACTCCCCATTCCTGAAGCCAATTGAAGAGTTTTTCTCGGCTTGGAGGTGGAAGGTTTATGATCATCAGCCACATACGCGGATGACACTGCTGGCTTCCATAGATGCAGCATGTGAGGACATCTCAGCAGATGCATGCAGCGGCTGGATTAGGCACTCAAGAAGATTCTTTCCATCGTTCATAACAAGGGAAAATACATGTTGTGATGTGGATGTGAATCTGTGGCCCAACACACGGGACCACATATTGACCCCTATTGAGGACATCTTCAGGAATTTCTATAGAGATTGTCTAAGAATGTACGGAGATGCTGTGAAGACTCACCTGAGAGCAATTTCTCAATTCTGGACATATTTCTTAGCAAACATGTACTCACAATTTGTAGAACTCTGTATAAACATACAATTTTGAGAACATGTTCACTCATTTTGATAGTACAGACTTCCAACCTAAGAAAAAGACCAATTGGTTTGGTGGTTGTGATATTTCAGCTGAGAACCAGGAGAAGTTATTTTGCACAGCAGGACAAAAGCAACAAGAATTGTCAAAAGCAGCGGACAGATGTACAGAACCATTTGCATGTTGTCCAAAAGCAATTGCAAATTGATGAAAACAACAAGACATTGCTGATATGATGTGAAGAACTGACAACAGGTTCTGACGGTGGGACAAGTAGTTTTGAGAAATGCAGTTCTGTTGTGAGAAATGACTGAAAGCAGTTGAGAAAAACTGTAAGACAGTATGGTACATTTCATGAGCCAGCATTAACACAGAGGTACATTACATACCAGCTAATATTTAACATACTATTAACATACCAGTATTTAAGGAATGACTTATGTTAATACAACATTATATTCTGGTGTATACAATGCACGCTTGTTAGGAAAGGAAGAATAAAGAAAAGATAATTTTAAATCAACTTGGCAATCAAAAAGAAGAGACCACATTAAAACAGTGGTATATTACTAAAATATTTAGAGTGTAACTATTATTGATGTAGAGTTTAACACCTGATTTATTTATAGGAGAAGATACAAACAAGATGTATATTTGTGTCATGTGAAGTGGAACATTCTATTTATTATTTAATTAATAAAAGAATGGTCCCTTTTGGTGTGTGTCACAAACAGACGTACAGGGTTGTCTGGCTTTCGTGGTGGTGTGTGTGTGTGTGTGTGTGTGTGTGTGTGTGTGTGTGTGTGTGTGTGTGTGTGTGTGTGTAAGGTATAAAGACTGGCTTGTTTTATCAGTTGAATGCTGCTTTGGAGCTAGAGGGGTCAGGGTTTGTCCTGCTTTGTGTGTCTTTAGGGTTGGGGGTGTGACACTGTGGAATGCACAACCTCCAGGACACTTGGGAACATTTTGTTTCAACACAGAGGATAAAATATCTAAAACTTTTTCCCAAAAACATTCAACTTGGGGGCATTTTCAAATAAACAGTGATATAAAGTTCCAATCTCTAAATTACATTTCATACATTGATTGGGAATGTTAGGATTAAATTTGTGACAGACAGACAGACAGACAGACAGACAGACAGACAGACAGACAGATAGATAGATAGATAGATAGATAGATAGATAGATACAACTTTATTGTCATTGCATTGTACAGGTACACAGCAATGATATGCAGTTTGGCATCAACCAGGAGTGCAAAATGTAGCAATCGTGCAAAAGTGCAGATATATATGTTGCATATTTACAGCAAGTCATATATATATGTAAGCATATGTACAGTGAATAAATATAAAGGCTATAACAATGCAGTGATGTGTGGACATCATAAGAAATACAGAAAATCTAAGGCTATGGCATTAAAGAGCAAATGTGCAAAAGTAAAAGATCATAAGATTATGGTAATAGAGAAATGTGCAAGCTGAATAAACAGTCTACTGTTGGTGGATTTCCGAAAGGCCACAATGAGCTCTTTTAGTCTTTGTGGCGTTGAGGGTCAGGTTGTTGTTGGCACACCATGCTGTAAGATTTTGGATCTCTTCCCTGTAGGGCGATTCGTCCTTGTGGGTTGAGGATACCTGGTTGCCCATCCTAAGAGATTGATGTCTATTGGTGATAAAGTCCAGAATCCATCTGCAAGTGGAGTTGCAGATACCCAGGTAAATAACCTTAGTGATCAGTACAGTGAGGAGGAGTGTATTGAATGCAGAACTAAAGTCAATAAACAGCATTCTGTTGTAGGTGTTCCTTTTATCTATGTGGGTGAGGGCTGAATGAAGGGCTGTGGAAACTGCATCCTCTGTTGACCTGTTTGGGCAATAGGCAAACTGGTGTGGGTCCAGTGTAGGTGGTAGGCCCGCAGTGAGGTGATTCAGTACCAGCTTCTCAAAGCACTTCATAGCGATAGGGGTGAGTGCAACTGGGCGAAAGTCATTCAGGCATTCGGCAGCTGAGTGCTTAGGCACAGGTATTGCCTTAGGTCAGGCATGTATGAACCGTGGCTTGGTTCAGTGACAGGTTGAAAATGTCAGTGAAAACCTGTGCCAGTTGTCCAGCGCATGCTCTGAGAACATGTCCTGTGGGTTCTTGTGGTACAGGCATTTTTGTGGTACAGGCATTGCTGCCTTGCGTGCATCCACTCTGCTAAACGCTGAATAGACGTCCGTTGTTTAGTGTGAAAGTGGGCTGCAAGCTGTAAAAGAGTCAGTGGTTGAGGTGAAATGTCCTGTGCTTTGATCGAAATGAGCAAAAAAGCAATTGAGTTTGACCAGTTGGAACGCACTGCTGGTTGGCTGAGCTGTACATTTGTAGTCTGTGATGGTCTGGATGCCTTTCTACATGCGTCTGGTGTCAGAGTTGTGGATGTGCTCTTCTTTGTGTAGTTTGAATATGAGTTTTGCTCTCCTGATGCCTCTTTTCAGGTTGGCCCTGGCTCTGTTGTAGTCCTCTACGTTGGCAGATTTAAAGGCAGCATCTCTTGCCTTAAACAGAAGATGGACTTCAGAGTTCATCCACGGCTTCTGATTAGGTAGTGACATTGTCAATGCACATGTTGATATGGTCCAAAACAGATGAAGTGTAAATGTCCATGTTTGTGTGAGCATCCAGTGTGGCCTGTTAGGCAAACATGTTCCATTCAGTATCCTGAAACTTTAATGTTCTCACAGCTGGTTTCACCAGTTTGCTCAGTGGTGCGTATTTAGGTAGCATGAACAAAGAGAGGTGATCAAACTGATCCAAGTGGGGGAGGAGAATGGCCATGTATGCCCCAGGTATGTTTGTGTACACCTGGTCCAGTGTTTTGTCCCCTCTGGTAGAGCAGGAGTCATTGCAGTACAATTTTGGAAAAACAGATCTCAGGTCGGAGTGGTTGAAATCTCCAGCAACAATGATAGCTCTTTTGGGATGAGCAGACTGCTGTTTGCTAATAGCAGCGTGCAGTTCCTCCATAGCTAGTTTAGCATTATTATCCGGTGGAATGTACACCACAGTCACAACAATGGCTGAGAATTCTCTCGGTAAATAAAAGGTCTGCACTTAATCATCAAATACTCTACATGAACAGAGCAATGACTTTTAGTAACAGTAGAGTCCGTGCACCATGACTTGGTAACATAAATGCACAGACCGCCCCTCTACGCTTACCAGAGTCCTCTGCCGTCCTGTCCGCCCAAAAAACACTGCGACCCCTGAGCTCAATGTCGCTGCTGGAAATGTTGTCGTTGAGCCATGTTTCAGTAAAATTCAGTGTTTCAAGCCTGTTCTGAGTAAATAAACTTGCTGTTGATGGGGAAATTGCTACTAAATCGCAAAATTTGGAGTGACGATAGGCCTCGCGTTGTGCACGCGCCGCCATCTTGGTCGCTGATCCGGCAATAAAGAGAAACGATGTTGTATCTTGGTAATAAAATTTCTAATTTCAAGATATTTAAAAAAAATTTGTTTTAGGTAGATCAAACTTTCATTTAGTAATGAATCTATGCTTAATTTCCAGGAATTAAAACAAATCTTCCACCTTACACAAACTTTTTGTTGCCCAAAATTTAAATCCATCATCGTGTGTCCCAGGTGTAAAGTTAGTATTACACCAAATAGTGGTAAATTGTGATAATTGAGGTAACCTCCCCAAGATGTTTCAGAAATTCATACTATATCACAAAGTATTTTTAACAAATGGATTGGAAGTAGCATTTTTCAATTTTTTGTATTAACAAGTTTTGTATTACCATTGTCTTGAAATTATGACAATTGATATAAAAATTAAAATTTTTATAATGATTATCATTTTTGATTGAAAAAAAGATCATAATTTCACACCACAATTTATAAAAACTTTTATATCAGATTTTTTAGAAACAAGTTATTTTATAAAAATGTGAAATTTCATGTCAGTATTTTCATTCACTTGCTGCACCCTTTCAAGTTTTATTTTTTCTCTGAAATAATGATTCTGAATATGAAAACTCATTTTCAATATAACTTTCATACATTTTATAAAAAACTTATTTTTTTTTAAACAAATTTGTCATCACCATCATCGTTCACTTTTTGCTATTTTTACAGTTTTTATGAAATTATGTTGAAATATTCATAATATGTATTATGTATATATTATTAGTAGAAAAAGAGTTAACTCTCGTTGAACCTGATTTGTCTTTCCCTTTTTCATTCCTTATTCCTTTTTTAAAATGTTTTTTGATAAGATTTTGCTTATGAGTAAAACAATTTATATTTTTCCAATAACTATATAAAATAATGGTTATTCATGCAAAAAATATTTTGACAAAATATGACGTCATGTAACGATTTCATTTGTCATTCACTTAGTTCACTTTTAAGCTGTTATTCGTGAAACTATGCTAATTAACATAAAAATGTATTTTTAAATGGTTGTTCATAAAATTATTATAATTAATATTAACAAATATTTTCATCACAACTATCACATTTTATAACAAAAGTAATATATTTGTAAATATAGATTAATATGAAAAAATCATAATTTTATAATAACTAGAATTTCTGTCACAAAAACATCATGATTTGTCATGTCACCTTTTACTATCATTTAACAGTTATTCATTAAATTATGCAAATTAATATAAACATTTATTTATTCATAATAACTATCATTTATCGAATGGAATCATGGAATGAAAATTATTTTTTATGAAATTATGAAGATGAATATGAAAATTATTCTTAAAATAAAATTTTTTTAAAGAAAAAAAATCATATTTTCGATAAAACTTGATTTGTCATTGATTTGTTTAATTCCTCTAATTCCACTTTTTACCAGATTGTAATGAAATTATGATTATGAATACAAAAATGTATATAATAGATATGTTTTGGTAAAAAAGTCATATTTCTGCCAAATCAAGATTTATAACGTTTGATAAAGTTATAGATAGAGATTGATAACGTTTTTATGAAAGACTCATATTTTTATGAATTAATGCTTATGAGTATGAAAATTCATAATTTCATAATAAATTTGTCATGTCATGTTTCATTGACTTTTTACACATTTTAATATTTTTTTCTGTAATGTAGGTTCGCAAATATGAAAATTCATATTTTTATTATCACTATTATAGCAGTGTTCAGCGGATCATCCGTCTCCATACCACCCTGTCCTCTACATCTGCCTCTTTCACACCAACTACCTGCATGTCTTCCCTCACCACATCCATGAACCTCCTCCTTGGTCTTCCACGTTTCCTCTTTTCTGGTGGCTCCATCCTCAGCATTCTCCTACCAATATAACTCATGTCCCTCCTCTGCACATGTTCAAACCATCTCAATCTCACCTCCCTCATCTTGTGACCAAAACGTACAACATGCGCTGTCCCTCTAATAAACTCATTTCTAAACTTGTCCATCCTCGTCACTCCAAACGAAAACCTTAACATCTTCAGCTCTGCTACCTCCAGCTCCACCTTCTGCCTTTTACTCAATGCCACTGTCTCAAATCCATACAACATTGCAGGTCTCACCACAGAATTATAAACTTTCCCTTTAATTCTTGCAAATACCCTACTACACACTCTCCATTACATTGCACTGTTGTGGAGTCTAGGTACCTGAACTGCTCCACCTTCTCCACCTCTTCTCTCTGCAACTGCACCACTCCACTACTCCTGTCTTACTCCTACTGACTTTCATTCCCCTTCTCTCCAGCGTGTACCTCCACGTTTCCAGACTCTTCTCAAACTGCTTGCTACTCTCACCACAATTCAATATCATCCGCAAACATCATAGTCCAGGGAGACTCCTGTCTTACCTCGTCCGTCAACCTGTCCATAACCACTGCAAACAGGAAAGGGTTTAGGGCTGATCTTTGATGCAGTCCAACCTTCACCTTGAACCAGTCTGTCATTTCTACTGCACACTTCAATGCTGTCACACTGTCCTCATACATGTCCTGCACCACCCTCACATACTTCTCTGACACACCCGACTTCCTCATACAATACCAAAACTCCTCTCTTGGCACCCTGTCATACGCTTTCGCTAAATCCACAAATACACAATGCAATTCCTTCTGTCCTTCTTTATACTTCTCCATCAACATTCTCAAAGCAAATAAGGCATCTGTGGTGGTCTTTCTCGGCATTAAACCATACTGTTTCTACAGATGGTCACCTCTACTCTCAGCCTGGCTTCCACTACTCTTTCCCATAACTTCATGGTGTGACTGATCAACTTAATTCCCCTGTAGTTACTGCAGGTCTGCACATCTCCTTTATGCTTAAAGATCGGTACCAGTACACTCCTTCTCCATTCCTCAGGCATCTTTTCACCTTCCAGAATCTTGGTAAACAATCTGGATAAAAACTCCACTGCCATCTCTCCTAAACATCTCCATGCTTCTACCGGTATGTCATCTGGTCCAACCGACTCTCACTTACTCTTTACTAGTCCTATCCACTTCCTGCTTCACTAACGCCACACCATCCAACCTTCTCTCTCTCTTTCTCTCTCTCTCTCTCTCTCTCTCTTTTATATTCCTTATTCATCAGCTGCTTAAAATACTCCCTCCATCTTCTCGACACACTCTCCTCACTAGTCAACACATTTCCATCTCCATCCTTTTAGAGCACCCAACTTGCAGCAACATACTTCCCAGCTCATTCCCTCTGCCTGGCCAATCAAACAAACAAATCCTTTTCTCCTTCTCTAGTGTTCAACCTCGCATACAGCTCCTTGTATGCCATTTCCTTGGCTTTCGCCACATCCCTCTTTACCTGCTGCCGCATCTCTTTGTACTCCTGCCTACTTTTCTCATCACCCTGTCGATCCCACTTCTGTTTTTTGTTAACCTCTTTCCCCTTATGCTCTCCTGCACTTCCTCATTCCACCACCATGTCTCTTTCTCTTCCTTTCTATTTCCAGATGTCACACCAAGTACTTTTCTAGCTGCCTCCCTCATCACTCCTGCAGTAGTTTCCCAATCATCCAGCACCTCTTCACCACCACCAAGCCTCTGTCTAACACCATCTTATTCTTCTTTCAGTCCTTACTCTCCTCCTCTTCTTCTTTACCTCCAAAAAAATCCTACAGACCACCATCTGATGCTGTCTAGCTACACTGTCCCCTGCCAACACCTTACAGTCTCCAATCTCCTTCAGGTTTCATCTCCTACATAGAACATAATCCACCTGTGTGCACCTTCCTCCACTCTTATAGGTCACCCAATGATCCACCTTCTTCTTAAAATACGTATTCACCACTGCCATTTTCATCCTTTTACCAAAATCTACCACCATCTGCCCTTCCACATTCCTCTCCTTAAGGCCATACCTACCCATAACCTCCTCATCACCTCTGTTCCCTTCACCTACATGTCCATTAAAGTCTGCCCCAATCACCAATCGTTCATTTCTAGGTACACCATCTACCACTTCATCTAATTCACTGCAGAATCTTTCCTTCTCCTCCATCTCACAGCAACTTGTAAAACATAGGCACTGATGACATTTATCATCATCCCTTTTTCAGAACTCAGAGCCCGTCTCCTAAGTGACACATTGGGGTGGATTCTCTGCTCAGAGGATTCCTGATGTTGTTCAGCCAATCTAGTAAAAATATAATAAACACAAACCGCCAATAATAGACACAAACTGCCAATGAAGGATCCTTAGACTTGGATGAGTAAAAGCAAAACTTCTTTAATCCATGCACGTTCCAATGAGCTCAATAGAAAGTGGGTACTTCACATCAAAATGATCAGCACATCAAAATGATAAAGCACACCTGCTGTCTGCTCGTGCTTGTATTTAAACCCTGCAGACACTGTGTCTTACTGGTTTTTTTTTATTTCTTCATCTTGACTAATTCCCCTTATTTTCTGACTTTGCCCTCTTTTTTTTTTTATTACCCTTATCTTTGGCCTTTGTGTTCACTCATCCCATACAATACCATATTTGGAGTTCCTGCTTTTCTCCATTCCTTTTTATTCTTCGGCTTTTGTCTGGTTTTATATTTTTTTGTATAATGAGTATGTATAAAGCCTTTATTCTCTCTAAATCCAACCATACATTGCTTCAGTCTTTCAAGTGTGAACAACCATTTTTGCGGCCTTTTTTTGTCTTCCTGCATCTGCAATGGGTAAGTGTTAAGCTTTTATCCCTTTTTATAATGCTATTTGCTATCCTATTTTTATTGAATTTGGCTATAATCAATGTATTAGATTGTCTGTTTACATGTGCTTGACAATATTACTCTAATTTGATACCTGCAAGTGCCAAGGTTATAATTTATTTGTGTATTCTGAACTGACCGTTACATAGTGTGTGGAATCTTCTGTTGAATGTGTGTTATTCTTGCATGCACCTAGCAGTTTATACTTTTGTCACCGTGATATCACCCTGTTATCTCTGTTGGTCTCTTTTGCTCAGCTTCATCACGCAGACGTTCTGGAACATCTCCTAAGAGTGGTCTTCGCAGACAATATCGCCAATTCCAGCTCTCCTCACTTGCTACTGAGATTGCTCGATTTATTAAACATCTCTCTAGCCCAACTGTTCCAGAGAATCCCTGTCTGCCTCCTCGCATCGTGCAGAGCATCTCTACATGTGACATGGGCACATAGACCTCATCTGATCTCTCTGCTACCTTTAATCAACAGACCCAAACTTATGATGACGATACAGTGATAGCACCTGCTTTCCTGAAACAATACCACAGTTTTCTCTCTATCCCTCATGCTGGTCTCCCACTGATTATACTCCTACCTCTCCGGCCGCTTTACCCGGTTACCGTGCTCCTATGACCTCGCCTGACTCTGAGCCAAAATACTCCCTTGCGTCTTCTGCACCTGCAGAAAACCACAATCTCTTTTATCCCAATAAACATGCTTAACTCCCTTCAATGGTTGTTCTTTGTTCTTTGTATTTTCATCACACTCATAACATCAGTCAGACTCTATTCTTCTCTCACACATTAATGCCTTATTATTATTATTATTTTACTTATACTTGCTGTAAATAGGGTCTATAAGTTTGATTAACATATAGGCTAAATGGGTTTTATTAAACTACTTCTATTGTATCTAATAAGTTCTACATTAATTATTAGGTTAATTTTGTTGGATTAATTGGTTTGATTATAATACACGCCAGATAAGGTTGATTAGAATATTTTTTTTTCGACATTACTCCACCCTCTGAGACTTTATAGGCCCACACTCTGCTTATTTCCATGATTACCCATCACCAATGATACATGTCATATAATACAGCAGTAAAACAAGATTAAAGTTTTTTTTTTTTCTTTCACATGTAGTTCCATAATAATTCAGTGTTAGACTACTAGAGTATTTAAAATCCGTGAAATCGGCAAGCAAAACCTAAATTGAAAGATGAAACAAACTGATCATTATTAAAACCTCAACATTAAACCTTCAAAACCCGTGATCAAGTATTTAAGATCACATTAAAGAAAATAAAATTAAAATGTAAAAAACTTAAATAAAAATTGACATTAATCAATTTAAAACTTAAAAAAAAATGACATTAATCAAACTTATTAATCAAATTTAAAATCAAAATCGACAAAAAAACTATCAAAATTAAAATCAAAATCAAAATCGATAAAAGATAAAAATAAAAGATAAAAATTGAAAATAAAATCGACATTGAAAATTAAAATCAAAATCGATAAAAGATAAAAAATAAATGATAAAAATCGAAAATTAACATCGACATTACTCCCACCCTCACAGCAGTGGTTATGCCTAATCACAACACAATGAACTAGGAGTGGGCGAAAAACCCTGTTGTCAGCCAATTAGCAGGGAAAATTCCCACTCTGCCTGCCAATGGCACGACAGTGGACTTACCACCAAGGTCATCCTTAGTTGTGATTGTACATGCAGCTAAATATGAGACATGTGAAAAGGAATGAAAATGAAAACAAAACAATATAGTTTGTGTAAATGTGGCAGAGCTATGGACCAGGAGACAAACATTTAATAAATTGCGGCAGGGAAGCGGATATACGGCGGCCAGTCCGCAATGCAAACCACACAGCGTTGTGCCATTTAAGTTGAGAATGTTTACCTCGCGTCGAGACTACCTCTGTGTCTATGCCATGTGTGTGGCATCTGCGCACAAGGACAGGCCGGCAGTGGCAATCCCAATGTTTTTTTGGTTCCGTTGTCCATACAACATATCCTTAGAAAGTGATGTTAAAGTACATTACAGTAGTGCGTTGCATGACAAAGTTCGTGATCAGGAAACTGTGGGTGCTTGGGGCTCTTGGTGAGCGAGGCAGAAAACCGAATGATTCGGCCAGGGAGATTTCGCGACGTATAATGAAGACAAGGGTGACCAGCTGGATTCCCTTAGGAAGATCAGAGACAGAGTTCTGAATGGAGTCTAACCACATTTCCTCTGGAGAAAACATGTTAGCATGGCGTACAATGTCTACGCTGGTCCTCATCTGTTACCCAAACAAATTCCTCCCTTTGTGGAGGTAAACCGAACCATTCGCGGGGTCCATCATAGCACCGTTCACCCAGTAGACCCGCCCCGGCACCACAAGCAATGTGTCTGAAGGTCAAAGGCGAGGACATCACACGCATCACAGGGACCCCTGACTGTGTCGAAGTCAAAACGATATCCCTCATTACATGTGTCAATGAATGCACACACGCAAGGGAACATCCGCAGATTTGGCAGTAGCCACCTGGGTCCTCCAGTGGCCATGTTCCTGCACACAACATGAAGTACTCACAGCAACAACATGGTTTATACAACATAATTAAAACAACAAGCATGTGAAGCAGTTTTAATGAAAGTGGGAAATATGAAGTTAAGACTCAGTAGTCATGTCATCATTATCAATATCAATAATCAAACACAGATATATAGAAAGCTAGATAGATATATACAAAGGATATCTCTGGTGAAAGTTATTTATCTTCTTTGTCAAGGGCCAAAAGCCCTAGGTCCATTTTCACAAGTCAAGTCAAGTCAAGTTTATTTGTATAGCGCTTTTCACAACAGACATTGTCTCAAAGCAGCTTTACACAAATCAACAGTGATGGTGAATGGTGCGAATTTGTCCCTGATGAGCAAGCCGTGGCGACTGTGGCAAGGAAAAACTCCCTTAGATGTTATGAGGAAGAAACCTTGAGAGGAACCAGACTCAAAAGGAGAACCCATCCTCATCTGGGTGACATCAAGAGTTTGATCATAAATTTTCCAACAATACAGAACACTGGAGAGTGAGAACTAACATGAGTACTGGAGTATAAGATTATAAGTGATGTTCTTTCTGCAGTCTTAAACAGTCTTTATGGTTAATAGCTCCTAGTTTTATGAGCTCAGCATTTTTGATCACCACAGATCCAGCATCAGCTTCTCCATGCCAGAGCCTTAACACTCCAGGAGGTCCAATGTCAAAACTCCACACATGTAGCGGGATCCAATTGACACTGGTACGTCTCTAGATGGTTCGGGATGTTTGCGAGTTCGGCATCTACTTCTTCAAAGGTCCGTAATCACCAAGAGGGGGAGGTGACTGGAGCTGGCCACCTCAGGGTGTCTCGGGATGGGGAGAGAAAGAGAAGCAGTGGAGAGGAATTAGCGTAGCTGCTGTTCATGATATTAACAGCACAAGTTGATAATGTGCATGTGATCAGATGTTCTGGAGCACAAGGTTATGATGTGATGTGTGTTATGTGTAGGCTTTGCTAAAAAGATATGTTTTTAATCTACACTTAAACTGGGTGAGTGTGTCTGAACCCCGAACACCGTCAGGAAGACTATTCCAGAGTTTAGGAGCTAAATGTGAAAATGCTCTACCACCTTTAGTGGACTTTGTTATTCTACGAACTACTAGAAGCCCAGAGTTTTGAGATCTCAGGGAGCGTGGCGGATTGTAGCGTGTTAAAAGACTGGATAGGTAAATGGGAGCCAAACCATTTAGTGCTTTATATGTGAGAAGTAATAATTTGTAGTCTATTCGAAACTTAACAGGAAGCCAGTGTAGGGACGATAAGATCGGGGTTATGTGATCATATTTTCTTGACTTTGTAAGAACTCTGGCTGCTGCATTCTGGACTAACTGAAGCTTGTTTATTAATGACGCAGGACATCCACCTAGTAACGCATTACAGTAGTCTAATCTGGAGGTCATGAACGCATGAACGAGCTTCTCTGCATCCGATATGGACAACATATTTCTTAGCTTAGAAATATTTCTAAGGTGAAAGAAGGCTGTTTTTGTAACTTGATTAATATGATTTTTGAAAGACAAGTCGCTGTCTAAAATAACACCTAGGTCTTTTATCGTTGAACTAGTGTTTACAGAACATCCGTCTAAATGCAGGTTAAGATGCTGGAGCGTCTGTATACTAGTTTTAGGGCCGATGAGCAAAATCTCAGTCTTATCGGAATTTAAAAGTAGAAAGTTATGGGTCATCCAATCTCTTATTTCCTTAACACACTCAGTTATCCGGGTTAATTGAGCTGTATCGCCTGGTTTAGATGAAATATATAGCTGAGTATCATCAGCATAACAATGGAAGCTAATTCCATGCCTTCTAATAATATTTCCTAACGGGAGCATGTATATTGTGAAGAGCAGGGGTCCTAGAACTGAACCTTGCGGCACACCATAATTTACTTGCATTAGCCTGGATAGCTCTCCATTTAAATCTACGAAATGGTAACGATCGGACAGGTAGGATTTAAACCAGCTTAATGCCTGTCCCTGAATGCCGACGTAATTTTGTAAGCGATCTAGGAGGAGATCATGATCTATAGTGTCAAATGCAGCACTAAGATCTAGTAAAACCAACAGCGAGATGAAGCCTTGGTCTGAAGCTAAAAACAGGTCATTAGTTATTTTAACTAGGGCAGTTTCTGTGCTATGATGGGGTCTAAAACCTGACTGAAATTCTTCAAATATATTGTTCTCTTGCAAGTAGGAACATAACTGGGCAGCGACAATCTTTTCTAAAATCTTAGACATAAATGGGAGATTTGAAATTGGTCTGTAATTTGATAACGTGTTTGGATCCAGATTAGGTTTTTTAATGAGGGGCTTAATAACTGCTAACTTGAGGGATTTAGGGACGAGTCCTAACGATAGTGAGGAGTTAATAATATTCAGAAGTGGTTCACCAGTCGTATATAACACTTCCTTCAGTAGTTTAGTAGGAATTGGATCTAACTGACATGTTGTCGATTTAGCTTTGGCAATAACATTATACAGCTCTTCCTGTCCTATACATGTAAAACAGTGGAGTTGTGGAGTTGAGGGTAACACTGTCTCAGGAGATGCTGTCAGAGGTTGAACTGCCACAATTGTTTTTCTAATGTTCTCTATTTTTTCAGTGAAGAAAATCATAAAGTCCTCACTACTAAACTGTGATGGAACACAATTTCCAGAGCCCTGATTTGTTGTAAGCTAAGCTACAGTACTAAAAAGGAACCTGGGATTGTTTTTGTTATTTTCTATAAGTTTGCTCAGGTGTTCAGCTCTAGCAGCTTTTAGCGCCCGTCTGTAGCTAAGCATACTGTCCTTATATGCAATTCTAAATACCTCCAATTTAGTTTTCCGCCATTTTCTCTCCAGAATACGTGCTGCTCTCTTGAGGGCATGCGTATGACTATTATACCAAGGTGCAGGTGCTTGTTCTCTAACCTTTTTTAACCGGATAGGGGCAACGGTGTCTAATGTGCTAGTGAGGATAAGGTCTATGTTGTTAGTTATTTCATCAAGGTTATTAGCAGTTATGGGTTTAGTGAGAAATTGAGATAAATCAGGCAGGTTATTTATGAATCTGTCCTTAGTGTTCTGAACAATAGTCCTACCAAGTCGATAACGTGGTGCAACACGGCTAATCTGCTCTACCGGTAGTGTGAACAGTATGAGGTAATGGTCTGTGATGTCATCACTCTGAGGTAAAATATCTATATCAGTGACGTCTGCTCCGTGGGATATTACTAAGTCTAATGTGTGGTTAAAACGGTGAGTTGGTCCAGTGATGTTTTGTTTAACCCCAAATGAGTTTAATAAGTCAACAAATGATAATCCTAGAGCATCATTTACATCATCTACATGAATATTAAAATCTCCTACAAGCAGCACTTTATCAAAATTGAGCAAGAGATCTGTTAGAAAACAAGCAAACTCTTGAAGAAAATCAGCGTAGGCTCCTGGGGGTCTGTACACGGTTACCAGAGCGAGTTTTATATGTATGTCTGAAAGTACAACTTTAAGAACCAGCACTTCAAATGATTTAAAGCTGAATCCTAACATCTGACTAACATTAAGAGAGGCAGTATAAATGGTTCCTACACCCCCCCCCACGACCAGTCTGACGCGGCTCATGCTTATAAACATATCCTGACGGTGTCGACTCGTTTAGACCCATATAATCACCTGGTTTAATCCAGGTCTCAGTGAAACAGAGTGCTGAGAGATTATTCTCTGTGATCATCTCATTTATAATCAGTGCTTTGGGTGCAAGTGATCCATTGTTTAAAAGACCAAACTTTAAAACTTTTTGGTGTTTGTTTATCTTGCATTTTTCAGTTTTAACTTCAATCAGATTATTTCTGGATCTTATGTATTTACTTCTTGGTTTTACTACACGAGGAATAGACATTATGGTCTATAGCAGCCTGGATGTGGTCTGCAGAAGATTCCTGCTCTGTAACAGCAGAAATTGGGAGCTGTACAAATTGTCCAAACAGTGAGTGCAAAGTCTTGCTGATAAGCACGGAAACAGGGAATTTCACAACAGACAAAACACACCACAGTTACAACAATAATACGTGTAGTTCCAACACGCACCAGTCCTGCCATCCAGTTGGAAGAAAAAAGCCAACTAAGCCACCTGGACGCAGCTGATTCTTTTGCATTGTTTGAGACCATCTCATCACGTGTAGCGTACCTGCAGGACTAGTGTGGAATGGAATAACAGCGCAACAGTCCTCCCCAATAAGTTGACATACACCTTGGTCTGGGCCATGCATTTTGTCAATCGCAAACCTATTCTGTACAGCCATTAAGGTAGTGGCATGGAGCTGTTCTGATATCAGTTTTAAGGCTTCAATTGTGTGATTTATAAAACGTTGTTGGTTATACCAAATACAATTTATCTAGGCCATATTACGATCTACCTGGATCCAAGGGAGAAAACATGTTAATGCCTTTGAGGCGGCTCTATCCAAAGCAACAAAGTCAGCTGGAATATCTACTGGTGTGCCTTTCCAACCCTGTGTTGGGGTCTTGTACTGCACCTCGTTTCTTCCACCTCTCTTTCTCTTCCCCACTTGCTACATCCTGATATTCCCTAAGATCTTCTTCTGTCACCTGCCCTCGTACTTCCTCATGCTCTTCATCCTGCACCATCACTTTCACACAATCTTCGCCTACGGCTGCTCTCTTCGCTGCCTTATCTGCTGCTGCATTACCTCTACTGACTATCTCACCATCAGATTTGTGGGCTTTACATTTCACAATGGCTAACTCCTTTGGAAGCATCATTGCTTTGAGCAAATCAGAAATTGTGGGACCATGCAAAATGGATGATCCATCAGCTCTCTGAAAACCCCTTTGTTCCCAGATAGGTCCAAATGTGTGACATACCCCATGTGCATAAGCTGAATCAGTGTAGATAGTACACCTTCCCCTTGCTCCCAACCTACATGCTGCTGTTAAGGCTTGTATTTCTGCCAATTGGGCAGAACAAGGTCTTAGAACACACTTACACTAGCTAGTACTCGAAACGAGTCATCTTCCTCATTGTGCATGACCACAGCATATTTGGGCATTTTGCAATGGTTGGTTCTTTAGGTCTTCTCTGGCTTTTAGAAATTTCTCTGCTTCTGTAGAGCATTCATGGGGAATTCCCTTATCTGGTAAGACTACTCGATCAGGTGGGTTGATTTTAAAGCAACTCTCAATTGTTAGTTCTGGTGCAGACAGAATTACATCATACCCTGTCCTACGCACATTTGTGAACACAAACATTTGATTTGTCAGCAGAGCATGTAATGCATGAAAAGTGTACAGGGTCACTGCATGACCCATCGTGATTGTTGATGCTTTTTGATAGGCAAATGCTGCCGCTGCCAATCCTCTGTAAGAAGGTGGCATGCCTTTTTCCACATTATCAAGAGCTGTACTGTAGTATGCAATTGGCTTCTTTCCCATACTCTGTTGTTGTTGTGCTAAAATGGCTGATGCAAAACCTCGCCTTTCTGACACATAGAGGTGAAATGGTTTTGTATAGCCTGGACAGGCTAGTGCTGGGGCAGATTTTAGATCACTTTTGATTGTCTCAAAGGCCTTTTTGCCTTCCCCTGTCCAGATGTGCGCTAGATTTTGTCTGGTCTGCTGCTTTCATCATGTCTCTGAGAGGTTGTGTTTAGTGTACAATTTAGTCTATTCAGGGATGTTTGTTAACAAAGTGTGTGGATCAGGTACTACAGGATTTTCTGCTATCACAACACGATTTACTGGTCTTAAATCATGGACCAATCTCCATTTGTCTTGATTAGGTTTTCTGACTGGAAAAATGGGTTTGTTGCTAGGGCTGTTTGTTGGAATCAACACTCCTGCTTCAACTAGTCCCTCAATGGTTGATTTTATCCCCTCTATCGCTTGTTGTGATAATGGTTATTGTTTCTGGTAAAGAAATTGCACCTTGGGTTTTAGTTGAATTTTCGCCAACCGTGATGACTTAACTAACCCCACATCTGTCTGATGTTTAGTCCATAGCTTTTCTGGAACCTGTCTCAGTACCTGTTCTTCTTCTAGTTCAGTTTGTTCTACCTCCTGCTGCCACTGTCCTTCCTGCCCTATTTGCGTTCTCACCTGCACCTGTCTGTTGATCAACACAGTGTGAGCTACCACACTATCTTCAGCTGTTAGCTTTATGTTGAGATATTTCCTGTCTGACGACACACTCATATTTTCTTCCACTGGTATCCACTCAGTTACACGACTTGCTTCTCTGACCATTGGCCCTAAGTCTTTTGATTTAAAATTTTGCCCGATCATTAGGAAGACATGAGGAACAGAGTTCTTGACTGAATACCACTGAGCAATGTGGTCTGGTAGTTGTACTGTTGCAGCTAAACCCCTTCGGGGAACAATGATCACGTTTTCTGCTTTGAGACTGTACTGGTTTCCTTCTACATGTTCTCCCCACAAAGTCTCATATTCTTCATCTTGTCCCCCTCATCATACCTTATGGTACAATGCCATGGTTTTCTGGTTTCCACACAATCTGGACGCATGTTCGTGAACCATGTTTTCCAGTGGTCATACAGGTTGTGAATTTCTGGGGATGTCTTGTTGAGTTCCAGCCAATAGACTTTATCCAGTGTCTGTTGTTCTATTTTTCTTTCCACCATCACATACTGTTGAGCTAGGCATTCAGGAAGTTCGACCCACACGCCCTGGAGGGCCACCTCTGAAGTTTGCTTAAGTTTGCTGATTTTGTTGATTCTGTCCCATCCATGGTCCTGCCCAATTTCCAGGATCCTGCCAGCTTTGGTTTTGTTGTTGGTTACCTTGCTGTTGTTTAATTGGATACGGGCAGTTTCTCATCATGTGATTGGGATCTTGGCAGTTCCAGCATCTTCCTCCTCTTAGTGGTTGAAAATTTCTTGGTCTTGGTTGAAACATTCCTCCTCTTCCTCTGCCTCTTCCTTGTCCCCACACTCTGTTTTGTGGTGGATATTGTTGATTTGTTGGATAGGCCATCATTGGTTGTCCCATAGGAATTAGTTGCTGATTTCCTTGATCTGGTGTGGTTTGACCAGCTGGATCCTGCTGCGCAGTGGTTGGTGCCATCATGACTGCTGCTTGTTTAGCTAAATTTTTCTCTTTTTTGCGTTTTTCTTGATTCTCTTGTTTGCTCCGTGTTAGCTCTCCGAGCTGTGCTTTGTGCAGCAATGTTAATAAATCTTCTGCTGCTTGTTTAGTTGCTTCCTTTTTTTCCTATGCATTTCCACAGCATGTGTGACATTTGCCTGGAAAGATGCCCAGGGCATGGCATTAAGCCCTACAACTGATTCAAGCTTCTTATGTACTTCACTTGGAAGTGCCCTCTTCACCATTATCCTGAACAATGTGATGTTATCTATTTTTTTTTATCCCATGCTGACCCCATCTCTTCAGCCCAAGCTTTCTGTAACCCAAGGATGAAGGCAGCAGCTCCCTCTTTTTCGTCTATTTTCAGATTTTCACCTCGGTTGTATCAGATTGAGTTGGGTATGTGGATCAAAGTACATTCCATACATCATTTATTTTCGATCCAAATGACCAGCGATCATACTTTTGATTTTTTCCCAACGTCTCCTAGTTTTGCTTGATCCAATATTTTTATCATCTTAGCCTTTCCTAATTACTGTATCAAAATTGCCTTGATGTCCCCCATGGCCAGCATCTGCCCCATAGTTTGTTGTTCAAAACGTGTTATCCATTTTTGTGCTCCTTCACATATGTTAGGCAGTCTGCTTATCAGTCCCGTAAGATCTATTGGTTCTGCTCCTTTTATAATGACTGGCATTTGCAAAGGTTTTTGGTGTTTGGGACTTATCTCTTCTTCTTCTTCGGTGTCGTCCTCTTCATCATCGTTTATTCCTTCTCTCTACTTGTGACCTTGTTATCCTGCGTTCGTGTGGAAAATTCATTATCGTTTCTCTTGTTGTTTTCTGATTTTTCTTTCTCCCGTCCTTTGCGCTGTTTCTCGGCTGATTCATTGACAGTTGGAGTTCTAGGTATGCCATCCGGGCCAGCTGCCTTGGGTGCATCCACTCTGCTGAACGGTAAATAGACGTCTGTTGTTTAGAGTGAAAGTGGGCTGTAAGCTGTAGAAGAGTCAGTGGTTGAGGTGAAATGTCTTGTGCTTTGATTGAAACGAGCAAAAAAGCAATTGAGTTTGTCAGGTTGGAACGAGCTGCTGGTTAGCTGAGCTGTACATTTGTAGTCTGTGATGGTCTGGATGCCTTTCTACATTGCGTCTGCCATCAGAGTTGTGGATGTGCTCTTCTATGTGGAGTTTGAATATGAGTTTTGCTCTCCTGATGCCTCTTTTCAGGTTGGCCCTGGCTCTGTTGTAGTCCTCTACGTTGGCAGATTTAAAGCAGCATCTCTTGCTCCTCAACAGGAGATGGACTTCAGAGTTCATCCACGGCTACTGATTAGGTAGTGACATTGTCAATGCACATGTTGATATGGTCCAAAACAGATGAAGTGTAAATGTCCATGTTCATGTGAGAGTCCAGTGTGGCCTGTTAGACAAACATGTTCCAATCAGTATCCTGAAACTTTGCTGGTTTCACCAGTTTGCTCAGTGGTGTGTATTTAGGGAGCATGAACAAAGAGAGTTGATCAAACTGATCCAAGTAGGGGAGGGGAATGGCCATGTATGCACCAGGTATGTTTGTGTACACCTGGTCCAGTGTTTTGTCCCCTCTGGTAGAGCAGGAGACATTACAGTACAATTTTGGAAAAACAGATGTCAGGTTGGAGTGGTTGAATTCTCTCTGTAAATAAAAGGTCTGCAATTAATCATCAAATACTCTAAATGAACAGAGCAATGACTTTCAGTAACAGTAGAGTCCGTGCACCATGACTTGTTAACATAAATGCACAGACCGCCCCCTCTACGCTTACCAGAGTCCTTTGCCGCCCTGTCCGCCCGAAAAAACACTGCGACCCCCAACCTCAATGGCGCTGCTGGGAATGTTGTCGTTGAGCCATGTTTCAGTAAAATCATGACATTACATTCCTTAATCCGCTTGTGTGATTTTATCCGGAGCAGCAGCTCATCCATTTTGTTTTTCGAAAGACCGTACATTGGCAAGGAAGATGCTTGGAATCGATGGTTGATGTGGGTTTAGCCTTAGCCTAGCTTTGATGCCGCCTCGCATCCCTCTCCTTCGTTTACGGTTCCGCAGCCGGCACCATGGTCTCGCTGTCGGCCGAGCTGGATCAGCGGTCCGCGGTGTTCAGGGGATTTCCCGAGGGAGTTCAAAGTTTGTTGCTTGCCCATATCTTGTCGCTTGTCGGCTGCATGAGATGTGTGCAAGCCTTTTCCGAGTGAATAAACTTGCTGTTGATGGAGAAATTGCTACTAAATCGCAAAATTTGGAAAGACGATGGGCCTCGCGTTGTGCGCACGCCGCCATCTTGGTCGTCGATCCAGCAATAAAGAGGAATGATATGGTAACTTGTTAATAAAATTCCTAATTTAAAGATATTTTTAAGAAATGTGTTTTAGGTAGATCAAACTTTCATTTCGTAATGAATCTATGATTAATTTCCAGGAATTAAAACAAATCTTCCACCTTACACAAACCTTTTGTTGCCCAAAATTTGAATCCATCATCGTGTGTCCCAGGTGTAAAGTTAATATTACCCCAAATAGTGGTAAATTGTGATAATTGAGGTAACCGCCCCAAGATGTTTCAAAAATTCATACCATATCACAAAGTATTTTTAATAAATAGATTGGAAGTAGCGTTTTTTAATTTAGGTAGGGGTTTTATTCATGAAAAACCGTTCCAAAGTACAATACGTAAATAAAAAAAAAAAAGAAAAATGTTTAGTATTACCATTGTCTTGAAATTATGACAATTGATATAAAAATAAGAATTTTCATAATGACTATCATTTTTTAATTGAAAAAAAATCATAATTTCACACCACGATTTATGAAAATTTTAATATTAGAATTTTAGAAAAGTTTTTTTTATAAAAATGTGATATTTTATGTCAGTATTTTCGGTTACTTGATGCACCCTTTTACGTTTTTTTTTCTCTGAAATTATGATTCTGAGTATGAAAACTCATTTTCAATATAACTTTCATACATTTTATAAAAAACTTTTTTTTTTCATGAATAACAATTATTTTATATAGTTATTCGGAAAATACAAATTGTTATACTATTGTTTACTATCATTTAACAGTTATTCATTAAATTATGCAAATTATTATAAACATTTATTTACTCATAATAACTATCATTTATCGTATGGAATTATAAAATGAAAATATTTTTTATAAAATTATGAAGATTAATATGAAAATTATTTTTAAAATAAAAAATTTTTAAAGAGAAAAAAAAATCATATTTGTGATAACACTTGATTTGTCATTGATTTGTTTTATTCCTCTTATTCCACTTTTTATTTTTATGAAATAATGTTTATGAGTATGAAAATTCATAATTTCATAATAACTTTGTCATGTCATGGTACATTGACTTTTTACACATTTTAATATTTTTTTCTGTAATGTAGGTTTGCAATACAAAAATTCATATTTTTATTATAACTATTATGTTATGAAAATAGTCATTTTTCACTTTAAATTTCTTCTTTTTCTCTCGGCTGCTCCCATTAGGGGTCGCCACAGCGGATCATCTGTCTCCATACCACCCTGTCCTTTACATCTGCTTTTTTCACATCAACATCCTCCTTGGTCTTCCTCTTTTCCTATTTCCTGGTGGCTCCATTCTCAGCATTCTCCCACTAATATAACTCATGTCCCTCCTCTGCACATGTCCAAACCATCACAATCTCGCCTCCCTCATCTTGTCACCGAAAACGTCCAACATGTGCTGTCCCTCTAATAAACTAAGTTCTAATCTTGTCCATCCTCGTCACTCCCAACGAAAACTGTAACATCTTCAGCTCTGCTACCTCCAGCTCCGCCTCCTGCCTTTTACTTTTACTATGCCACTGTCTCTAATCCATACAACATCGCAGGTCTCACCACAGACCTATAAACTTTCCCTTTCATTCTTGCAGATACCCTACTATCACAAATCACTCCGGTCACTCTTCTCCACCCACTCCACCCTGCCTGCACTCTTTCTTTACTTCCCTAACACACTCTCCATTACATTGCACTGTTGTGGAGTCCAGGTACCTGAACTCCTCCACCTTCTCCACCTATTCTCCATGCAACTGCACCACTCCACTGCTCTCCCTCTCATTCACACACATGTACTCTGTCTTACTCCTACTGACTTTCATTCCCCTTCTCTCCAGCACGTACCTCCACGTCTCCAGACTCTTCTCAACCTGCTACCTACTCTCACAACAAATCACAATATCATCCGCAAACATCATAGTCCAGGGAGACTTCTGTCTGACCTCGTCTGTCAACCTGTCCATCACCACTGCAAACTTCACTGCTGTCACACTGTCCTCATACATGTCCCGCACCACCCTCACATACTTCTCTGACACACCTGACTTCCTCATACAATACCACAACTCCTCTCTTGGCACCCTGACATATGCCTTCTCTAAATCCACAAATACAATATGCAATTCTTTCTGTCCTTCTCTATACTTCTCCATCAACATTCTTAAAGCAAATAATGCGTATGTGGTGCTCTTCCTCGGCATGAAACCATACTGTTGGTCACAGATGGTCACCTCTACTCTCCGCCTGGCTTCCACTACTCTTTCCCATAACTTCATGGTGTGACTGATCTACTTTATTTCCCTGTAGTTACTGCAACACTGCACATCTCCTTTATGCTTAAAGATCGGTACCAGCACACTTCTTCTCCATTCCTCAGGCATCTTCTCACCTTCCAAAATCCTGTTAAACAATCTTGTCAAAAACTCTACTGCCATCTCTCCTAATCATCTCCACGCTTCTGACGTATGTCATCTATCCACTTCCTGCTTCACCAACTCCACATCATCCAACCTTTTCTCTCTCTGATTTTCCTTATTCATCAGCTGCTCAAAATACTCCCTCCACCTTCTTAACACACTCTCCTCACTAGTCAACACATTTACCTCTCCATCCTTTACTGCTCTAACTTGCAGTACATCCTTCCCAGCTCGGTCCCTCTGCCTGGCCAATTGGTACTAATGCTTTTCTCCTTCCTTAGTGTCCAACCTCTCATGCAGCTCCTCATATGCCTTTTCCTTCTGTTTGCCAACCTCTTTCTCCTTTTGCTCTCCTGCACTTCCTCATTCCACCACCACGTCTCCTTGTCTTGCTTTCTTTTTCCAGATGTTACACCAGGTACTTTTATAGCTGCCTCCTTTATCACTCCTGCAGTAGTTGCCCAATCATCCAACACCTCTGTCTGACGTCTTCCCTGAACCTCACGCTTCACTCTTCCTCCTTGAGTTTCCACCATCTTATTCTTCTTTTAGTCCTCACTCTCCTCCCCTTCTTCTTTGCCCCCAAAACCATCCTACAGACCACCATCCGATGCTGTCTAGCTACACTGTCCCCTGCCAACACTCTCCTTTAGGTTGCATCTCCTGCATAGCACATAGTCCATCTGTGTGCACCTTTCTCCACTCTTATACGTCACCCTATGATCCTCCTTCTTCTTAAAATAAGTGTTCACCACTGCCATTTCCATCCTTTTAGCAAAATCCACCACCATCTGCCTTTCCACATTCCTCTCCTTAAAACCATACTTACCCATCACCTCCTCATCACCTCTGTTCCCTTCACCTACATGCCAATTAAAGTCTGCCCCAATCACCAATCGTTCTTTTCTGTGTACACCATCTACCACTTCATCTGATTCACTCCAGAATCTTTCCTTCTCCTCCATCTCACAGCCAACTTGTGGAGCATAGGCACTGATGACATTTATCATCATCCCTTCAACTTCCACCTTCACGATCATCACCCTATCAGAAACTCTCTTCACCTTCACTACACTCTTACTGTACTCTTCCTTCAGAATTACCCCTACACCATTTCTCTTTCCATCCACACCATGATAAAACAGTTTAAATCCACCTCCAATGTTCCTGGCCTTACTCCCTTTCCACTTGGTCTCCTGAACACACAGCATATCTACCTTTCTCCTCTCCATCATATCAGCTACCTCTCTCCCTTTACCCGTCATAGTACCAACATTTAAAGTACCAACCCGTACCTTCACTCTCCTACACAGCTCCTTTCCCTGCCGTCTCTGTAGACATCTTCCTCCTCTCCTTCTCCTTTGGCCAACAGTAGCCCAATTTCCACCGGTACCCTGACGGCTAACGATACCTGTGGCGGTCGTTGTTAATCTGGACTTTGTAACAGTTTTTCATAAATGTTTCTAATGAAAATGTAAATCCATATATTTAATAAAAAAATTTAAAAACTCATATTTTTGTCAAAACTTTGTCATGTCATATGTTTCACTGACTTCTAGCACTTTTAAACATTTCTCCTGAAATGTACCTTCGGAATACGAAAATTTATATTTTCATAACAATAATCATTTTTGTCAAAACATGATATGGGCGTATTTCGTTCACTTACTGCACCCATTTACGTTTTTTTTTCATGACATTATGATTCTGAATATGAAAACTTATATTTTCACCATAACTATCATACCTTTTCTGAAAAACACATTTTTTTCAAAACAAATTTATCATATTACCATCATCATTCACTTTCTGCTTATTGTTCTCTTTTTTATGAAATTATGCTGAAAAAAAATCATATATTCTTTTTAAATAGTAAAATTCTTGTAAAATCTTGATTTGTTCTCACCTTTTTGTTCCTGTGTTCCTTTTTTAAACGTTGTTTTTTTAAATAAAAATTTTGCTTATGAGTATGAAAATTTAATTTAACAACTATTCTACTTTTTGAGAATAAAGCCATCTATTTTTTAAAACATGATTTCTTTTTTTTTTTTTCATTTTTTCTTAATTTACTTATTGCCTTTTGTAACAGTTATTTATTTAATTATGCAAATTAATATAAAAAATTCATTCATAATTACTTGGATTTTTGTATGGGAAAAAAAATCCATGTTTTTGACAAAACTTGATTTTCACTGTCATGTTTTTTCTCCTTATTCCACTTTTTAACGGTCTTTAATGAAATTATGCTTATGAATATGTAGCGAATTTAGCTCGCAAAGCAAAAGAAAATATTTATAAGCAATTATAACGGGTTATAGTTACTCCTAAATAGTTAAATTAAGTTGAATTGACGGTAATGGAATTAACGTTACACTTATTTGGTCTGTTCGTCCGCCGAACAGACAGTATAACCCTTTAATTTAATTCAATAAAAGAGGTATCTCCCTGGCCATGAAAGACACAACACCGCCTTTACTTTATACCGTACAATTACTAGAGCATGTAGTTCAGATCAAATGTTGCAGGAACCTTAAAATGTGAGCGGCACTCAGAGACAATCACTTATGAGAAATACGGCGTTTAAGGAATGAGACAAACACAACATAAAACTAACTACACAAACAACAAAGAGAAATTAAGAAAATAAAAATGAAAATAAAAATAAACAAATAGTTAAAAATAGGAAAAGGAGGAAGAAAAAGGAAAAAAAGAAATACTAATTCACCTTAAGATTTAATAGAGGGGTTTACACTTAAATACGCATCTAAATTGGTTGGTAAAATGGTTACTTGCATTGGCTTGTTGCACAAGAGTCCGGATGTGACAAAGAGATCTTTGAAGAGTCAATTAGGATGGAGTCAGATGTTCTTCCAGGTTCTCCTGAAGATCAGAGCAGTTGTTGTTCTTGAAAGAGAAGCTTGCTGGAAGATCTTGAAGGAAGAGAGTCGTTTCCAAGCTGTTCCAAACGTTTGACCCTCTGGGCCTTTGGGCCCCCGGGCCCTCAGGCCCTTCCCTCATGTGTTTGTGTGTATGGTTTCCGGGTTATACTTGCTTATGAGAACTTAAAGTTTTATCCAAAGTGTATTACAGTTTTTCTCAACTGCTTTCAGACATTTCTCAGATCAGAATTAAAGTTTGCAGATCTCCAAGTTCATTTCTCAAAACAACATGTACAAACTGCACAACATAGTGGATAACCGGAAAATACGCGTCACCTGCTCAAAATGCTTTGTCTATCGTGCAAAAGCGTGTTTTTTCATCAATCACTGTGTCAGAGGCAACAGAATCCCATGTCAATTTTTCAACAATGTGAACATGACAGGCAAAATTATTAGACATGTTTTCAGTAAAATATCATACTCAGTTTTAGTTATTTAAATTATACTCAAGTCAGGTTTTGATGACTAGAAAACACTAAATTACCGTACTGGTGTGTGCCATAATTTAAAGTGTCCCTCTGGTAAAAATAGAAGTTACTCTTGCAAACCATTGTGCATCAACCAGGTGTTACAGTATTTTACATGGTATGAATAGATAATTTCATCCAACTTTAGATTCCATCTAACCTCATCTAACCAATCAACATCGATCCACGTTACAGTATATGGAAGAATCGAAACAAAAGATCAGAATGTATTCACATTTTTACTGTACTGTCAATAGTGGTACTCACATAAAGAAAACAAAGGAAACTAAACATAGGCTATTTACCCACAAATGGAAAATTGAAAAAGACAACGTGGGAAAAACTATTCATGTACAACAGAAGGTAAAGGTAAAATTACGTGGCAGTTTTCCTATGCGTCATGTCTGTCCTGTGTGTTGGGCCACAGATTCTCATCCACATCACAACATGTATTTTCCCTTGCTATGAACGATGGAAACGATCTTCTTGAGTGCCTAATCCAGCCTCTGCATGCATCTGCTGAGATGTCCTCACATGCTGCATCCATGGTAGCCAGCAGTGTCATCCGAGTATGTGGCTGATGATCATAAACCTTCCACCTCCAAGCCGAGAAAAACTCTTCAATTGGGTTCAGAAATGGGGAGTAGGGTGGAAGGAATCCAATCAGCATCCTGCGGTGGTGGACAAACCACTGCCTGATGTTGTCAGAGTGATGAAAACTGACCTTGTCACAAATTACTACATACTTTGGTAGATCATCTCTATTGAGGTCCCTCTCATCTTCAGGAATGTTTATAGAGATTGTCTAAGAATGTACGGAGATGCTGTGAAGACTCAACTGAGAGCAATTTCTCAATTCTGGTCATATTTCTTACCACACATGTACTCACAATTTGTAGAAATCTGTATAAACATACAATTCTGAGAACATGTTCACTCATTTTGATAGTACAGACTTCCAACCTAAGAAAAAGACCAATTGGTTTGGTGGTTGTGATATTTCAGCTGAGAACTAGGAGAAGTTATTTTGCACAGCAGGACAAAAGCAACAAGCATTGTCAAAAGCAGCTGACAGATGTACAGAACCATTTGCATGTTGTCCAAAAGCAATTGCAAATTGATGAAAACAACAAGACATTGCTGATATGATGTGAAGAACTGACAACAGGTTCTGACGGTGGGACGAGTAGTTTTGAGAAATGCAGTTCTGTTGGAGAAATGACTGAAAGCAGTTGAGAAAAACTGTAAGACAGTATGGTACATTTCATGATCAAATAAAATGCACCAAATAAGGGAACAGATAATTTTGGTGATCATGTTGATATTAAACATTGGAAAGCAAGGAAAGCATTAACACAGAGGTACATTACATACCAGCTAATATTTAACATACTATTAACATACCAGTATTTAAGGAATGACTTATGTTAATACAACATTATATTCTGGTGTATACAATGCACGCTTGTTAGGAAAGAAAGAATAAAGAAAAGATCATTTTAAATCAACTTGGAAATCAAAAAGAAGAGACCACATTAAAACAGAGGTACAGTGGAACCTGGTTATGTCGATGTCGTAGGGGGTCGCCAAAAAGCATCGAGGTAACCGATGATCGAGATAAACAAAAATCAAAATGGCGGCAGTATATTAACGTGCTTGAAATTTCTTTATGTACATGATGTGCGTTAATAAATGAGAATGTGCATGCACGTGTTTTTGGAGGGTTTTTTTACACAACAGCGTTGCTGTGATTTGTTTGATGAAGGCATGCTATAAAAATGGACATGTTTGTTAACAACAAAAGGCATAAGTGCACCAACTAAAAGCAGAGATTCACCAGTATACAATACAAACCACCGTCCATTCTCCATACGAACCTTTATTTTATTCTCCAACATTATAAACACACAGATCGTTAAAAAAATAAAATAAAAAAACAGCGGCTGCACAGTGCCGTCTCACATTTAGTCCACATGTGGAAAAAAAAGAAAAATAAACAGTAACTAAGTTTCTGAAAACTTATGACCATCAGGCTGAAGTAATCCGCACAAACACACAAAGCAAAGTGTCCGAAAAAACTTACGTCCGCGATGCCGAGGGGGAGAGAGAGAGAGAGAGAGAGAGAGAGAGAGAGAAAGTTTGTGAATGGAAATAAAAAAATACCGCGAGGGACAGAAAAGTCTCAAACGTGAACGGCTGAAGGGGGCGTGGCAGGTGCTTTCTCAGCCGCTTTCTCTGAAGTTCCCAGCTTCAACTCCTTAAGGAGCACGGCTCTCTCGGTAAGGAGTGACGCGCGCGCGCTCGGTAAGGAGTTGAAGTAGGGAGCGCCGCGCTCCCGTTCATCGCATAACATTTAACAAAAAAATGCATATGTGCACTTACTAACAGCAGAGATTCACCAGTATACAATACAAACACCTGTAGTATCTGTAAGATTCGATTTTTCCGCCACTTTCGCAAGTTCTTCTGCGGCTGCACAGCGCAGATCAACATGACTGACGTTATAATTTCTAATTTTTCCCCCCTTGTGCTCGAGATATTAGGGTTCCGCAACATAAAAAAGTCGACATAACCGATAAAAAATGCTAAGAAAAAGCGATTCCACTTCAAAAACGTCGAATTAATAGGGTTGTCGAGGTAACCGAGGGCGAGATAACCAGGTTCCACTGTATATTACTAAAAAGTACAGTGGGGAGGAGTGTATTGAACGCAGAGCTAGAGTCAATAAACAGCATTCTGATGTAGGCATTGCATCCTCTGTTGACCTGGTTGCACAATAGGCAAACTGGTGTGGGTCCAGTATAGGTGGTAGGCCCACATTGAGGTGATTCAGGACCAGCTTCTCAAAGCACTTCATAGTGATAGGGGTGAGTGCAACTGGGCAAAAGTCATTCAGGCATTTGGCAGCTGAGTGCTTAGGCACAGGTATTATGGTTGTGGTCTTCAGGCATGTAGGAACTGTGGCTTGGGTCAGTAACGGGTTGAAAATATCAGTGAAAACGTTTGCCAGTTGTCCAGTGCATGCTCTGGGAACATGTCCCATGGCTACTTGTGGTACAGGCATTGATGTGCTTTTTTAACCAGGGCTGAAGTGTACTGCTGCCATGACAGATCCTCATGGCCCGGTATGCCATCCAGGCCAGCTGCCTTGTGTGCATCCACTCTGCTAAATGCTGAATGCTAAGAGTGAAATTGGGCTGTAAGCTGTAGAAGAGTCAGTGGTTGAGGTAAAATGTCCTGTGCTCTGATCGAAATGAGCAAAAAAGCAATTAAGTTTGACCAGTTGGAACGCACTGCTGGTTGGCTGAGCTTTACGTTTGTAGTCTGTGATGGTCTGGATGCCTTTCTACATGCGTCTGGCGTCAGAGTTGTGAAAGTGCTCTTCTATGTGGAGTTTGAATGAGTTTCGCTCTCCTGATGCCTCTTTTCAGGTTGGCCCTGGCTCCGTTGTAAGTCCTCTACGTTGGCAGATTTAAAGGCAGCATCTCTTGCCTCCAACAGAAGATGGACTTCAGAGTTCATCCACGGCTTCTGATTAGGTAGTGACATTGTCAATGCACATGTTGATATGGTCCAAAACAGATGAAGTGTAAATGTCAATTTTCATGTGAGCGTCCAGTGTGGCCTGTTAGGCAAACATGTTCCATTCAGTATCCTGAAACTTTACTGTTCTCACAGCTGGTTTCACCAGTTTGCTCAGGGGTGTGTATTTAGGTAGCATGAACAAAGAGAGTGATCAAACTGACCCAAGTGGGGGAGAGGAATGGCCATGTATGCCCCAGGTATGTTTGTGTACACCTGTTCCAGTGTTTTGTCCCTTCTGGTAGAGCAGGAGACATTACAGTACAATTTTGGAAAAACAGATCTCAGGATGAAGTGGTTGAAATCTCCAGTAACAATGATAGCTCTTTTGGAATGTGCAGACTGCTGTTTGCTAATAGCTGCGTGCAGTTCCTCCATAGCTAGTTTAGCATTATCATCCGGGGGAATGTACACCACATTCACAACAATGGCTGAAAATTCTCTCGGTAACTAAAAGGGTCTGCACTTAATCATCAAATACTCTAAATGAACAGAACAATGACTTTCAGTAACAGTAAAGTCCGTGCACCATGACTTGGTAACATAAATGCACAGACCGCCCCTCTACGCTTACCAGAGTCCTTTGCCGTCCTGTCCGCTCGAAAAACACTGCGACCCCTGAGCTCAATGGCGCTGCTGGAAATGTTGTCGTTGAGCCATGATTCAGTCAAATTCAGTGTTTCAGGTGATTTCCCGAGGGAGTTCAAAGTTTGTTGATTGCCCATATCTGTCGTTGTGGCCGATGTCTAATAATGCTTGTCGGCTGAATAAAATGTGTGCAAGCCTGTAATGAGTAAATAAACTTGCTGTTGATGGAGAAATTGCTACTAAATCGCAAAATCTGGAGTGACGATGGGCCTCGCGTTGTGCACGGGCCACCATCTTGGTCGCCGATCCGGCAATAAAGAGAAATGATGTATCTTGTTAATACATTTTCTAATTTCAAGATATTTAAAAAAAATGTGTTTTAGGTAGATCAAACTTTTATTTCGTAATGAATCTATGCTTAATTTCCAGGAATTAAAACAAATCTTCCACCTTACACAAACCTTTTGTTGCCCAAAATTTGAATCCATCATCGTGTGTCCCAGGTGTAAAGTTAGTATTACCCCAAATAGTGGTAAATTGTGATAATTGAGGTAACCTCCCCAAGATGTTTCAAAAATTCATACCATATCACAAAGTATTTTTAACAAATGTATTGGAAGTAGCTTTTTTCAATTTAGGTTGGGTGCTGAGTACAAATATAGATTCAAGGGCAGTTGTCCGGATGTACATGCCTTAATCCGTAGCCATACATAGAATTCCTAATCATGAAAAAACGTTCCAAAGTACAATATTTAAACTAAAAAAAAGAAAAAATGTTTTGTATTACCATAGTCTTGAAATTATGACAATTGTTATAAAAATAAAAATGTTCATAATGACTATCATTTTTGATTGAAAAAAAAAAAATCACACCACGATTTATGAAAATTTTTATATCAGATTTTTAAGAAACATTATTTTATTAAAATGTAATATTTCATGCCAGTAATTTCGTTCACTTGCTGCACCCTTTTAAGTTTTTTATTCTCTGAAATTATGATTCTGTATATGAAAACTCCTTTTCAAAATAACTTTCATACATTTTATAAAAAACTTAATTTTTTTTCAAAACAAATTTGTCATCACCCTCATCGTTTACTTTTTGCCATTTTTACAGTTTTTATGAAATTATGTTAAAATGTTCATAATATCTATTATGTATATATTATTAGTAGAAAAAGAGTAAACTCTCGTTAAACCTGATTTGTCTTTCCCTTTTTCATTCCTTATTCCTTTTTTAAATGTTTTTAATAAGATTTTGCTTATGAGTATAACAATTTATATTTTCCCAATAACTATATAAAATAATGGTTATTCATGAAAAAAATATTTTTACAAAATATTCACTTAGTGCACTTTTAAGCTGTTATTCGTGAAACTATGCTAATTAAAATAAAAATTCCTATTTTCCTAACACTATCATATTATTTTAATGAATTTTATTTTTATTTTTGCCAAAACTTGATCTGTCATAAACCTTTTTTTATTCTTGTATTCCACATTTTGTAATACAATTTTGCTAAAGAATATGAAAAATCATATTTTCATAACTATCTATTTTTTTCATTCTTCATTTTGTCAAAACATTTTGCAGTGTCACTTTTTTGTTCACTTATTGCCATTTTAAACTCCACTACTCCTGTCTTACTCCTACTGACTTTCATTCCCCTTCTCTCCAGCGTGTACCTCCACGTCTCCAAACTCTTCTTAACCTGCTCACTAATCTTACCACAATTCACAAAGTCCTCTGCAAACATCATAGTCCAGGGAGACTCCTGTCTGACCTCGTCCATCAACCTGTCCATAACCACTGCAAACAGGAAAGGGCTCAGGGCCGATCTTTGATGCAGTCCAACCTTCACCTTGAACCAGTCTGTCATTTCTACTGCACACTTCACTGCTGTCACACTGTCCTCATACATGTCCTGCACCACCCTCACATACTTCTCTGACACACCCGACTTCCTCATACAATACCACAACTCCTCTCTTGGCACCCTGTCATACGCTTTCTCTAAATCCACAAATACACAATGCAATTCCTTCTGTCCTTCTTTATACTTCTCCATCAACATTCTCAAAGCAAATAAGGCATCTGTTTGCTCGTTCTCGGCATGAAACCATACTGTTGCTACAGATGGTCACCTCTACTCTCAGCCTGGCTTCCACTACTCTTTCCCATAACTTCATGGTGTGACTGATCAACTTAATTTCCCTGTAGTTACTGCAGGTCTGCACATCTCCCTTATGCTTAAAGATCGGTACCAGTACACTCCTTCTCTATTCCTCAGGCATCCTCTCACCTTCCAGAATCTTGGTAAACAATCTGGATAAAAACATCACTGCCATCTCTCCTAAACATCTCCATGCTTCTACCGGTATGTCATCTGGTCCAATCGACTTTCCACTCTTCATCCTCTTAATCGCTGCTCTCACCTACTCATTACTAGTCCTATCCACTTCCTGCTTCACTAACGCCACATTATCCAACCTTCTCTCTCTTCTTTTTTTCCTCATTTATCAGCTGCTTAAAATACTCCCTCCATCTTCTCAACACACTCTCCTCACTAGTCAACACATTTCCAACTCCATCCTTTATTGCTTTTACTTGCAACACATCCTTCCCAGCTCGGTCCCTCTGCCTGGCCAATCGGTACAAATCCTTTTCTCCTTCTCTAGTGTTCAACCTCTCATGCAGCTCCTTGTATGCCATTTCCTTTGCTTTCGCCACATCCCTCTTTACCTGCTGCCGCATCTCCTTGTACTTCTGCCCACTTCTCTCATCACCCTTTTGATCCCACTTCTGTTTTTTGTTAACCTCTTTCCCCTTATGCTCTTTTGCACTTCATTTCACCACCATGTCTCTTTCTCTTCCTTTCTATTTCCAGATGTCACACCCAGTACTTTTCTAGCTGCCTCCCTCATCACTCCTGCAGTAGTTTCCCAATCATCCAGCACCTCTTCATCACCACCGAGCCTCTGTCTAACTCTTCCCTGAACCTCACACTACACTCTTCACCATCTTTACTCTTCTTTCAGTCCTTACTCTCCTCCTCTTCTTCTTCACCTCCAAAAAAATCCTACAGACCCCCATCTGATGCTGTCAAGCTACACTGTCCCCGGCCAACACCTTACAGTCTCCGCTCTCCTTCAGGTTGCATCTCCTACATCGAACATAATCCACCTGTGTGCACCTTCCTCCACTCTTATAGGTCACCCTATGATCCACCTTCTTCTTAAAATACGTATTTACCACTGCCATTTCCATCCTTTTAGCAAAATCTACCACCACCTGCCCTTCCACATTCCTCTCCTTAAGGCCATACCTACCCATAACCTCCTCATCACCTCTGTTCCCTTCACCTACATGTCCGTTAAAGTCTGCCCCAATTACCAATCGTTCATTTTTAGGTACACCATCTACCACTTCATCTATTTCACTCCAGAATCTTTCCTTCTCCTCCATCTCACAGCGGACTTGTGGAGCATAGGCACTGATGACATTTATCATCATCCCTTTGTCGGAACTCAGAGCCCGTCTCCTAAACGACACATCGAGGGTGGATTCTCTGCTCAGAGGATTCCTGATGTTGTTCAGCCAATCTAGGAAAAATATAATAAACACAAACCGCCAATAATAGACACAAACCGCCAATGAAGGATCCTCAGTCTTGGATCAGTAAAAGCAAAACTTCTTTATTCCATGCATGTTCCAATGAGCTCAATAGAAAGTGGGTACTTCACATCAAAATGATCAGCACATAAAAAATGATAGAGCACACCAAAATGATAAATCACAAGCCCCCCTCTGAGACTTTATAGTCTCACACTCTGCTTATTTCCATGATTACCCATCACCAATCATACATGTCATATAATACAGCAGTAAAACAAGATGAACGTTTTTTTTTTTTTTTTTTCTTTCCAGTTCTTTGGCACATGTAGTTTTCTTCTGACCCAGATACTTTGCTCTTGTTGGAGCCCTGGAAGAGGTTACTAGCACTTTACCAGGCACTTGTGTGTTGACATCCATGAGAGAATAAAATTCTAGGCCATATTAATATCTACCTGGATCCAAGGAAGAAAACATGTTAATGCCTTGGAGGCGACTCTATCCAGAGCAACAAAGTCAGTCGGAATACCTACTGGTGTGCCTTTCCAACTAATAGTGATCCGAGGGTCTGGGCCCCATGAGGGTAATTTAGATCCATTAGAGACCGTGACATACTTGTCCCTATAATTGTCCATGACACTGGATAAAATGGTTTTCTTAATGTCACCCACAGAAGTGCTTCGATGTTTTCTTGACCTAAACAGGCCATTTAAACGGGTCTCATTTACCGCCATTACAACGAGGCGTCCTTCTAGAACTACTAGTGCACAGTGACCATGCCACAGGTTAGGTAGAACCTGCAGCACTCCATTTTCACCACAATACCAGAATATGTCTGCTAGAGGCAAAGTGCCCTTCTCAAGTTTGGGACATTAAATTGTCTATTTGTTTTAGGGTCAAAAGACAAATATCCAAGTCCTTACTCAAACATAGCACAGAACCGTTGTGCAGGGTAATCTTTTAAAACACTAAGTAATACTGAGTGACGTCCGCTTGGTCCAAACTGTAACCCAACAAGCTAATTCGGGTTTATGAAACGGTGTGTAAGTGCATATACGAAACAGCAGCTAAACAGCAAGAAACAGCAGGAAACAGCAGCTAGCTCTCTTTGGCCGCACCTAAAATAACCCCCAATAAAGTTGCTTACCTCACAAACGGGGTTAAACTATTATCACTATATGCTACCTACATTAATGCACACCTCCCTACAAACACACATTCAGACCATAATTAGCAACTGAAAATAAAACAAACGACTTACCAGGGGAAAGCAACAGGAGAGTAGAAGAATAAACACCTTTTCTAGCCACCCAGCCTACAGATCGAAAAGGAATCAAAATGTCCCACTCAACTGTGCTTTTTATAAAGCCACAAACACGCTGACAATTACGTGGCACAGGTGTGCTCAATGTCAAAGCGCGACTCCACAGCAGTGGGCGTGTCTTCAGATTTAAAATGCACCCGTTACTTATGCATGTCTATTGGTCTTCATTTTAAAGACATTCAACCGGTCACATTCTACCCCATAGTTTTAGATTCGCTGACCCGACGACATTAACTCCAAGGCCTAAAAAGGGTGGAAGCACTGTTAGTTACAGTCATCCGAGAGCTCACTATACCCACCCTATGCAACATTGTCTCTGGCAAATGATGGACATTGGGATGGTAACCTGCAGTTGTTCGGGTAGTCCGACATAATGGTGCTCGTACAGTAGGCACTTTGTCCTCTGCTGCCACGGAAGGATCACTAGGTGAGGAATCATGAATTAGAGGAGGCTTAAGATCAGGGAGACTATTAGGTGAGATGGAAATACCCGCAGGGGCTCGAGGCCAGGACGAAGTACAAATAGGAGCTGGCGGTGAATTAACAATTGGTACTATAGCCAGAGGGGAATCTGCTTGCCTTGACACCACTAAACATAATCATCCGATAGATCTTCACTAGATTCCATAGAGGCTTGATCAGATTCTGATAGGGGGTCAGCCGGCTCTGCCAAATTTCGCCCGGCTGGTTGAGCTCTTACCAGAGTATGATGCACATGTCTCACCTTTTCCAAATCATCAATGGGGGCAATGGTGTACACAGACCCACCAGATGTTGGAGCTCGCGACACTTTGTAAACCACAGAACTCCAGTAGTCTTGAATCTTGGCCCGACCTCGCACACCAAGATCCCGCAGATACACCAATTGGCCTTGACCTAAAGGATCATCTTGAACTCTATGGTCCGCTGCAGCCTTTATGTGACTTCTAGCCCCATCAAAGGCCACTTGAAGTCTAGTCTGGTGGTCATAAATCCAGTCATGAACACTACCTTGAGTGGGAGCCTCAATTCGACCCAAAAGAAAGTCGACAGGTAGTTGTGGATCTTGCCCGAACATTAAGAAGTAGGGAGATTGGTTTGTAGACTGATGTGGGGTGGTATTATAAGAGAAAACCACTTGAGGGAGATATACAGCCCAGTTTTTCTTCTTACAAGAGGGTAAAGTGCGCAGCAAATTGTGCAGTGTGCGATTAAATCGCTCGCATTGACCATTTTCGGTTGGATGAGCTAGAGTGGTTTGACTCCGGGCAATGCCATACAACTCGCACAATTGATGAATAAGGATACTCTCGAAGTTCCTTCCCTGGTCTGAGTGGATGCGACTAGGAACGCCAAATTTGTAAAACCACTCATGACCCAACACCTTTGTCATGGTAGATGCTCTCTGGTCACGAGTTGGCACCGCCTGGGTGTATTTAGAAAACACATCAGTCAGGACAAGGACATTCTCCATTCCATTCTGTGAGGGCTCAATTAATGTAAAATCAATCGCCAGAATTTTATTAGGCCTTGAAGCTAACAAATGGCCTATATAGGTCTGGGCGCGTGGAAAGACATCCCTAGCAGCAACACAGCGTTCACATTGTTGGCACCATTGTAACGAACTCTTAGAAAAGAGTTAGTAAGGTAATCCTTTTGAACTCCATTTTGTTTGGTCTCTTCCGCCCTATATGGTATAGTCATTTAAGTCCGCCCTCATACGGTATATTCTTTAACCCTGCCCCTATACGGTATAGTCTTTTAACCCTACCCCCATACGGTATAATCCTTTGACTCTGCCCCCACTAGTTAGTGTGACGCACACCATGGTAAAGGAAAGTCATGTCGCTTAAATGCTCTGAAATCATACAAGGTTCTTAAGGAAAGTAAGGGATAATTAAGCACCTAGCTGGAACGGGAACAAGGTACTATGATTGATTTGTTTAATGTGCATATGTATTAATAGTTGGGTTAATCTATTTAACTGTAAAGAAGTGTTTTAATGTCTTATTACTTATGTCATGTAATACATTAGTATCACATGACACTCACATCTGTGACATCACATCTGTGACATCACAAAAGGGTTTCATTTAAATGGCTATTCATGTTTATGTTTGTAAGAGCTGATTGTATTATTTGTTATTTATCTGTTCTGTAGCTCTTACGGTGTTTTACTAAGAAAAGGTTTCTCATCAAGGAAAGGTAAATTTTGTGTTTCCCAAAGGAAAGGCTGACGGCTGAACACAAAATAAAGGCTTTTTGAAACATCAGTACACTTCACCATTGTCTGGCTAGGGGTTAGCTACAACCATCGCGTAATGTCAGAAGACATACCTGGCCAAAAACATCTTTGTCGGACCAGCTCTATTGTACGTTCCACTCCCTGATGACCATGTTCATCATGAAGCTGCTGCATCACTACAGTCTTTAAAAGAGGCTGGGAGCAGAAGCTGAAGAAAGGCCTCACCACCCTGGGAATGGTGACACTGGCGATACAATATGCCATCCTTCCTCCTTAGCTGTTTCCACTGTTTCAGTAGTCTACTTGTATCCGTGCACAACCCCTGACGCTCTTCACTTGAAGGATACTTCCCCCTCCTACACAACTGTAGCAACACTCCCAATGCTGCATCTGCTTGCTGCAGCCCACGCAAATCTGCAGAAGTATGACCAGGAAAAGCTGTAATCGATGCTTGTACACATCATTCTGTGGTCTGATGGAAGAAACCTGTTGAAGAGGCTCAGGGAGAGAACTTCCTGGAATCATACCTTCCAGTACAGACCCAGCAGGGTGCTGTCGTGCTAGTGCATCAGCATTGCGATTGCTGCGTCCAGAAAGATACTTGATGCTGAAATCAAAAGCAGCAAGTTGAGCAGCCCACCTCTGCTCTAAAGCACCCAATTTTGCAGTATTAAGGTAACTCGGAGGGTTATTGTCAGTGTATACCACACACTTATGCCCAAGTAAATACTCACTGAATTTCTTACTCATTGCCCATTTCAGGGCCAAGAATTCCAGCTTCATGGAACAATAATTGGACATATTCCTCTCTGATGGCCCTAACCCTCGACTCGCATACGAAACTGGTCGAACTCTGCCTCCCTGTTCCTGAGACAGGACTGCTACCAATCCGCTGTAACTTGCATCCACTTCTAAAATGAATGGCAATGAAAAGTCTGCATAGGCCAAAAGAGGGGCACTCACCAACCGCTGCTTCAAAGTATCAAAACTTTGTTGACACTCCTCTGTCCAAGCCTCCTTGCAAGACTGAGCTGTATTCTTTCTCTTGGCCCCAGTCAGGTCAGCTACTAGACAATGAAGGGGGGCAGCCAGCTTAGCAAAACCCTCCACAAACCTTCTGTAATAACTAGCAAAACACAAAAAGGTCCGAAGTTCTGAGACGTGCTGAGGAGGCTGCCAATTAGCAACTGCCTCGATTTTCTTAGGGTCAGTCGCCACCCCCTGGTTAGAAATCAAGTGCCCCAAGTAACCCACCTCGGGCCAGAAGAACGAACACTTCTCCAGTTTGGCCTTTAAGCCATCTTGTTTTAAACGCTTCAGGACCACCTTTAGTCGTTGCAAATGCTCAGACACTGTGGAAGAGAACACTATAACATCATCCAGATAGAGTAACAGTGATTGGAAATGTTGCGAACCAAACATGCGTTCCATCAATCTCTGAAATCCTTTTTCTTTACCAGGACGATAGGAGAAGCATAGGGGCTACTACTTTCCCTTATTATTCGGGTTTCCAGTAACTGATTCATATGAGCTTTGACTGCCTCATATTCTGAGGGAGGAATGCGTCTATACCGCTGCCTAACGGGAACCTCATAAGTCAAAGGAATATCATGTGTGATCAAAGTGGTACAACCCAAATCACCATCGTGTTCCGAAAACACAGAAGAATATTTAGACAGCAGCACCCTAACTTGACACTGTTCCTCAGCAGTTAACGAGGACAAATCAACAGCATTTATCCTGTCCTGTAGGGAACCAGTAGTTACCTGGGAAGGGACAGTGGTCTGCACACTCATGGGAACATCTTCAACCCCTTGAGGTAAACTCACTACAGTTACTGGACTAATAGTACCCAGGACAGTTTGTGCATAAAGATTAACATCAACTAGCCCTTCATTGATAACTGGAACATAAACTTGTCCACAAGCTACCTTAACAATGGCAGGAAAAGCCAAAAGGCCTGCTGCTAACCCACCACTAGAGGGCTCAAACACAACAATCAATCCAGCATGTTGCTGAGAACAAGTAGCGGGAATAAACTTCATGGTGCCACCTGGCATGTAAGACATTTTGATTGATCCTGACCAAAAGGGTGGCCCTCCCCGAGAACACAGCATGGATGCCGAGAGAGCAGGGTGTGGGCAAGGGTGTGGGCCCTGAAGATGCCCGAAGCAACCAGGACATTAAAAGAACTCTTTATGACACAACACGTTTCCTCCAGGACTCACGGCAGGGGACCAAGACCCCGCAACATCCCTCTCGAGAACCAGAACGTTATCTGGAATACAGTGGGCTCCCCGGAGAGCTACCCTTGGTCTTAAAACACCACATCTCCATACAAATGGTAGATCTGCAAACAAATGTCTGACTTCTCTACCCCTCCTTTTCCTGTTACATCCTCAACACAGGACATTTTACAGCACACCAGATGATTGTGTGTAAGGAAGGTCATATCACATGTAAATAACGACAGAAAATGTTTTATTTCTTTACAAAGGTTTATCGCGACTGGTACACAGGTCCCATTCCCACAGCAATAGAACAAATAATAAAAAAAAAGGTTCTAATAAAGTTAAAGAAAACATAACTCTATACAAGGGGCCGTGCCCCACTACAGATGTATACAGGCGAGGTGCCTCCCACAGGTCTGTAAGAACCAATCAATGCAAACTTCCATTGCTAAATAATGTTTACATAATGCTTACTCTATCTGGGTATTTAAGGAGAACTGACCAACAATTCAGGGAATCTGTAAACAGATATCCCACACGCAGTGTGTCGTCTTGTCCCAGGTATGAAAGGTTTTATATTTCCTGTTTAAATGTAAATACTATTGGTTTGTATTTATGTTATATTTTAATTGAACTATAAATTGGCTTTGAATTGTGATTTTCTTACCTGGTTAATAAATTGTTATGTTTGATTTTATTCTGTGTTGTTTGGTAAATGTTGACACTGCAAGTAATAACGTTGCAGCCGCAGTTACCGTAGGGCCTGAATATCAGGCTAGGATCGGCCTAAATCCCAGTTAAATAGTGAATAATACATCAACTGAGGATTTTAGAGATACAACTAGCACTTGGCGTTAGTTTAAGTGTACTTAGAAGCGTGGAGGCTAACAATATGTATTTCCATTTAGAGTAACATTTCTAATCACTCTAAATAGGGTCAGCCTCAACCTCTGATTATTTCAATATTATTCTATTCATTATCTGTGGTTCGAAATAATTATTGTAATAATTAAGTGTATTTAAATAAACAAGTATGTTTAAAGTTGAGCACGCAGAAAGCGGCCGCTTAGGCATATAGTCCAACCTCTGGCAGCGACCAATACGGATTCGCTTATGACCGTTGACCAGTATGTCAATTATAGGGCCCATACTAGGATCTTGTGCGACTGTGTGAACCGAATGAACGAGTGTAATGCCAGAGCTTAATCAGAATAACTAGACAAACATCCATCAAAATTATACTATAAGTAAAATAACAACTTGTGCAAATATTTATTGTTTTATCTAAATGGAGTCAGATAAGAGGTCAATAACAAAAAATGAAGCAATACATTAATCCAAATCTTATTATCTAATGTGAAAGGAAAGGTTAGAACGTGTGAGAATCCTTCGCCACGCCTCTGGAAACCGCCGTTGGACCAGTGGGTGGTTCCCCGCCTTACAGGCACATGAATACATTTACGTCCTTGAACCCGAACTCAGGCTGAACAGTCTAAAGGGGCCTTTGCCTGAACTTGATGGCATTTCTGTAAGGCTTGTTGCCACAAACTAGGGGCATGCTGCACTAAAACTGCTTGAAAAAGGGCTGACCCATATTGTCCAAACAATTCATTATAACACTCCCGAATAACATTCATGCCCAGAACACCGGAGATCTGAGTAGCACCTGGAGGGTCTAACTATAAGCACACCACGTTTAGGAATCACTTTACCCAAGACTTCAACATCCAGCTCTAAATAGCCTATGTATGGAATATCTAAACCATTGGCAGCCTTAAGCTGTAACCAATGACAAGAGTGAAGTTTGTCCCTACCCCAAGGCTCAAAGTGCTTCAAAAAAAAAGCTTTCAGTCACAGTTGACACCATTGAACCTGTGTCTAACAAACAGGGAACCAACAGTCACATGGGGGCATGGAGTTAATAAAGGGGCCATATTTTGTACATCGGGGAAAACAATATCTGAGCCAAACACATAGCCTTCTGAACTGTGGCTCCATAGCACAGAAGGTTCTAGTTTTCCTGAAATGAAAGAGGGTTGGGACCTTTGCGCCACTAACTGAGGAGGACGTGAGGGAGATCGATCAACCCTTGACCAAGAACTACACTCACGGGCGAAATGACCAGGCTGTTGGCACCTCCTACAGATAACTGCACCCCGATTAGTGTCATTTGTAACAGGAGGGAAACGTCTTGGGGCATTTTGAAGTGAAGACACATTACGTGTTAACTGATCAAGCTGTTCTTGCTGCTTCTTAAGCATCTCTTTAAGCTCAGCTAATTCAGAACCTGTAGACATTGTAGACCCACAAACCCCAAACTGCAGCCCATGGGTAGAAGTTGAAAAGCTACAGTCCCTAGAAGCCCTCATCATTCCCTCCATTTCCCATCTAATAACTTCCCCTCTAACATCAAGTAAAGTAGCCCTAGGGTTTCGACGTACAAACTGTTAATTCCCTTCGAAGGGCAGAATCCAGCACATACCATAGCTTCCCCTTCTAAATGATCATACAAAAAGTGTGCTTTATCAATAAGGGATAAGTGCCGAACGCGCATACTAGTCTTCACGTCCTCTAACCAATCATTCAAAGAAATCCCAGTGCGGCCTCTAAAAACAGGGCATTTCCTCTCCCTAGGGACATAAATTAACCTTTCTGTCACTACTGAATTACCATTGGAGGGAGACATTGGGCACACATCTACCCCTCTTTAATTAGACTCCGAGGGTGCAACACCCGGATTTGCCTGTACCTCAACCCGTTCAATTATCTCATTATCAGCCTTAAGCTGCCAAGTCTCACATTGCTGCATCTCCTCCTCCATAGTGACAGCCTAATTAGGAAAAAAAAAGTAGAGGAAAATACACAAAACAAAAAAAAACCTAATGCACTAGCTGCTGTTTCAAGATCAAAACAAATCAGTATCAAACACCAAAATTAATATCACACAAAAAATAGTCACGTCTCTGCTTTTCATACCCAATTAATCCTGCCGACTGCACCAAGATTGTAAAAAGGTACTTTTTACCCTTGGTTAAAAGGTATTAAACATAAAAAAAAGGAACCGACACCACCACCTGGGTTATTTATTCACCCAGGAAAATAGATTGAACCCAAAAGAATAATTAAACCAAACAAAGTTACAAAAATATGAAGGACCCTGCTGGTTCAGATGGGATTAACGACAGAGACGTGACTTTGAAAAAATAGTACAAATTTATTAAACAAAGGAATGCTTTAAAATATTTTAATACCATTTACAGCTTACCAGTTAATTACCCACAATCAAAGAGACTAGATTAAATTCTTTGTACCAGAAGGGACAGAGCACACCGCAAATCAGTGCATAATTCTTAAAAACAAGAATAAACCAACAATAAACCCAAAACACACAAACTCTCCTTCTGTTTAAGTCTAAAATCATAACTCATCAGATAGTTAAATGTGGAAATAATTATGTAATTGGTACTTACACTTATACACATTAAAGAGAAAAAAAAAAATTTACTCCCGATTAATATATAAAAAGCGTCCAAGCGGCTCACGGAGCAAAAAATACCAAGCCTGTTAATTTAATACACCTGCGCAAAAGACAAATATCCAAGTCCTTACTCAAACATAGCACAGAACCGTTGCGCAGGATAATCTTATAAAACACTCAGTAATACTGAGGTTTACAACCGCAACGTCCGCTTGGTCCAAACTGTAACCCAACAAGCTAATTCGGGTTTATGAAACGGTGTGTAAGAGCATATAGGAAACAGGTACAAAACAGGTAAGTAACAGCAGCTAAACAGCAAGAAACAGCAGCTAGCGCTCTTTGGCTGCACCTAAAAAAACAAACAAACAAATAAAACATTTCAAACAATTTCCCCCTTTCCCAAAATAAGCCCCAATAAAGTTGCTTACCTCACAAACAGGGTTAAACTATTATCACTATATGCTACCTACGTTCATGCACACCTCCCTTCAAACACACATTCAGACCATAATTAGCAATTAAAAATAAAACAAACAACTCACAAGGGGAAAGCAACAGGAGAGTAGAAGAATAAATACCTTTTCTAGCCACCCGGCCTACAGACAGGGAAGGAATCAAAATGTCCCACTCAACTGTGCTTTTTATAAAGCCACAAACACGCCGACATAATTACATGGCACAGGTGTGCTCAATGTCAAAGCGCGACTCCACAGCAGTGAGCGTGTCTTCAGATTTTAAATGCACCCATTATTTATGCATGTCTATTGATCTTCATTTTAAAGACATTCAACCGGTCACACCAGGTATATGGAAACTCTATCACCTTCTTCTGAAGTAAGACTGGTTTTAGCGTGGTGATTTTGGGACCATAGAGGTTTAGATCTCTTGTCTATCTGTATTTAGATATGTTGCGACTTTCTGGGCAAACTGCGGGCTGAGAACAGTTATTTAGAGAATTGTTAGACACAGGGCCTGATATATTTACTGGATTATGCAGATGTCGGTTAAGTGAAATGTAAGTGCAAATGAACCATACTACTAAAGTCATTACGAGTAATGACCAATCTCCCTTTGTGGAGTGAGTCTGTTTGGGTCGTGGGAGATTGCTTTTCATGGTCTCACAGGTAGATATCTAAATCCACTAGATCTTGTAGATTAAGGGTGCCAAACTGTTCAGGTGGAGTGAAAGTGTGTTGTCTAGTAGTCTATGAATAGTCTCTTCCACTTTGTCAGAGTCTTGTGTGTTGTGCAGTGGTCGTGAATCAACCTGATATGAACAGCCTGCCACCTGTTCCTCTTCAAAAGGTCGCGGCTGTTTGGTTTTGGCACATGTTCTGTATGCTGGCCCCCCGTCCTGTGCAGGGCCTGTGTCATCGTCGTCGCCTTCTGAGTCGTCAGAGTGGTCACAGTGTGCAAACTCAGCCTGGGATTTCCTCCACTGTGGCAATTTGGGCATTTTGCAATGGTTGGTTCTTTAGGTCGTCTCTGGCTTTTAGAAATTTCTCTGCTTCTGTAGTGCATTTATGGGGATTTCCCTCATCTGGTAAGACTACTCGATCAGCTGATTTGATTGTGAGGCATCTCTCAATTGTTAGTTCTGGTGCAGACAGAATTTATACCCTGTCCTACGTGCATTTGTGAACACAAACTTTTGACTTGTCAGCAGAGCATGTAATGCATGAGAAGTGTACAGGGTCACCGGATGACCCATCGTGATTGTTGATGCTTTTTGATAGGCAAATGCTGCCGCTGCCAATCCTCTGTAAGAAGGTGGCATGCCTTTTTCCACATTATTAAGAGCTGTACTGTAGTATGCAATTAGCTTCTTTCCCATACTCTGTTGTTGTTGTGCTAAAATGGCTGATGCAAAACCTTGCCTTTCTGACACATAGAGGTAAAATGGTTTTGGACAGTCTGGACAGGCTAGTGCTGGGGCAGATTTTAGATCACTTTTAATTGTTTTAAAGGCCTTTTTGCCTTCCTCTGTCGAAACCAGACGTGTGCTAGATTTTGTCTGGTCTGCTGCTTTCATCATGTCTCTGAGAAGTTGTGTTTTCAATGCAAAATCACAAATCCACGGCCTGCTAAATCCAGCTAAACCCAAGAATGACAACATCTGTTGCACTGTTTGAGGTTGTGGTGTTTTCTGAATTGCCTCTACATGTGAGGGTGAGATTTTACGTGTTGTGCCTTCGAGCACTCTACCCAAATATTCTACCTTTTGTTGGCAGAATTGCAATTTCTGGTCTTGAATCATGGACCAATCTCCATTTGTCTGAATTAGGTTTTCTGACCAGAAAAATGGGTGTGTTGCAAGGGCTGTTTTTTTGGTCACTGCAAAGAAAGCGCAGACATCAGGTTTTATTGGATGCAGGTAAGGCAAATCTCTGCTTACCTGCATCCTGCCCCGCCCCATTCACAAACCGATGTTTGGCCACGCCCCTGCTGCCACATGCACCTTGGGTTTTAGTTGAATTTTCGCCAACCCTGATGACTTAACTATCCCCACATCTGTCTGATGTTTAGTCCATAGCCTTTCTGGAACCTGTCTCAGTACCTGTTCTTCTTCTAGTTCAGTTTGTTCTACCTCCTGCTGCCACTGTCCTACCTGCCCTACTTGCGTTCTCACCTGCACCTGTCTGATGATTAACACAGTGTGAGCTACCACACTGTCTTCAGCTGTTAGCTTTATGTTGAGATATTTCCTGTCTGACGACACACTCATATTTTCTTCCACTGGTATCCACTCAGTTACACGACTTGCTTCTCTGACCATTGGCCCTAAGTCTTTTGATTTACAATTTTGCCCGATCATTAGGGAGACATGAGGAACAGAGTTCTTGACTGAATACCACTGAGCAATGTGGTCTGGTAGTTGTACTGTTGCAGCTATCCCTTGGGGACCAATGATCATGTTTTCTGCTTTGAGACTGTACTGGTTTCCTTCTACATGTTCTCCCCACAAAGTCTCATATTCTTCATCTTGTCCCCCTCATCATACCTTATGGTACAATGCCATGGTTTTATGGTTTTTACACAATCTGGACGCATGTTCGTGAACCATGTTTTCCAGTGGTCAAACAGCTTGTGAATTTCTGAGGATGTCTCGTCGAGTTCCAGCCAATAGACTTTATCCAGTGTCTGTTGTTCTATTTTTCTTTCCACCATCACATACTGTTGAGCTAGGCATTTAGGAAGTTCGACCCACACTCCTGTAGGTCCACAGTAGATTTTTGCTCCTAGCTTGCACAATACATCTCTGCCTAATAGATTCGCTGGAGTGTCGGGGGAATACAATAGTGGTGCTTGTACAGTGATTCCTTCTATTGTTATGTCTTGTGTCATAACAATACAGTGATTCGTTCTATTGTTATGTCCTGTGGCTCTGTAAATTGCAAAGTTTGAGTTTTACCTGAGAAGCCTAATGTCTTTACTGCTTTGCGAGAGAGGGGGAGCTTAGAGCCTTCTTTTCCAATTCTTTTCCAATGTGAATGTTGCTCCTGTGTCAATCAAAAACGATGTTTGGAGCTGGTTACTCATGTCCACTATTATGGTTGGTTCTTGTGCAGGGTACAGTGAGGTGGGGCACTGTACCAGCTCCCCCTCTGGCTTTTCTGGTCATCTTCACATGTTACCTTGAGGTGGCCCTGGAGGGCCACCTCTGAAGTTTGCTTGAGTTTGCTGATTTTGTTGATTTTGTCCCATCCATGGTCCTGCCCAATTTTCAGGATCCTGCCAGCTTTGATTTTGTTGTTGGTTACCTTGCTATTGTCTTATTGGATACAGGCAGTTTCAGCTGGATCCTGCTGCGCAGTGGTTGGTGCCATCATGACTGCTGTTCTGTTTAGCTAAATTTTTCTCTTCTTTGCGTTTTTCTTGATTCTCTTGTTTGCTCTGTGTTAGCTCTCCGAGCCGTGCTTTGTGCAGCAATGTTATTAAATCTTCTGCTGCTTGTTTAGTTGCTTCCTTTTTTTCCCATGCATTTCCACAGCATGTGTGACATTTGCCTGGAAAGATGCCCAGGGCATGGCATTAAGCCCTACAACTGATTCAAGCTTCTCTTGTACTTCATTTGGAAGTGCCCTCTTCACCATTATCCTGAACAATGTGATGTTAGCCGTTGTCTCATCCCATGCTGACCCCATCTCTTAAGCCCAAGCTTTCTGTAACCTAAGGATGAAGGAAACGGCTCCCTTTTTTTCTTCTATTTTCAGGTTTTTCACCTTGGTTGGATCAGATTGAGTTGGGTATGCGGATCAAAGTGCATTCCATACGTCATTTCTTTTCGATCCAAATGACCAGCGGTCATACTTTTGATTTTTTCCCCACGTCTCCTACTTTTGCTTGATCCAATATTTCTATCATCTTAGCCTTTCTTAATGACTGTATCAAATTTGCCCTAATGTCCCCCATGGCCAGCATCTCAAATCTATCAAATCAAATTTTATTTGTCACATACACATACATACAGGGTACGACATTCAGTGAAATGCTTTTAACGACGGTCTGGCATGAGGGAATATAAATGGGGTGAAAAGTAGAATAAAAATTATAAATATAATAACAAAATTTAAAAGAAAAATATAATAAGAAAAAGAAGGCAGATAAATAAGATATAAGGATATATAAATATATGTGTATATGTACATACATATACATATATACATATATATATACACATACACAGAAAATGTTTATGGCAGTGTGTAGTTAAACAGTAAACAACAAACAACAAACAACAGTAAACAAGTTAGGCATGGTTTTTGATTGTCCATGAGTGTCCGTGTGCAGTAAGGTGTGGTGTAAAGTGTCCTTGTGCGGAATGGTGTGGTATAAAAATAGGAATATAGAAATATGAAATAAATATGAAAAAGAAAATATGAAATGTAAAGTGCACTGTGCTGTGCAGGTCCAGTGTATAATGTAGCACAAAAGTGTGATTGTGCAGGGGAAAAGGGTGATGATGGAGAAAGTGGGCCAGTTTTTAGATCCTAGGTGTTTCCTGGTTTAAACACCGAATGGCCTGCGGGAAAAAGCTCCTCCTCATTCTGTGTTCGCCTTCAAGGAGCGGAATCGTTTCCTCGAACGCAACAGAGAAAAGAGTCCATTGTTGGGATGGCTGAGGTCCTTCACAATCTTCCTGGCTCTGGTCCTGCACTGTATGCCGTAGATGTCCTGCAGGTCAGGGAGCTCGGTGTGGATGGAACCCTCTGGAGGGCTCGCCTGTCCTGCATGGTGCTGTTCCCAAACCAGGAAGTGATGCTACCTGTCAGAACACTCTCATTGGTGCAAGTGTAAAAAGTCTTAAGCACCTGAGAGGGTAGTTTAAAGTCCCTTAAGCGTCTCAGATGGTACAGACGCTGCCGGGCCTTCTTCACCAGGGTGTTGATGTGACAGGACCAAGACAGGTCCTGTGTAATGTGAACACCCAGGTACCGGAAACTGTCCACTCTTTCCACTGGAGTCCCGCAGATGTTTAGCGGTTGGTATGACCACTCCTGCTTCGTGCTGAAGTCCAAGATCAACTCTCCAGGTTTTTAACCTCCTGTAGGTAGACCGTCTCGTCGTTGTTGGAGATCCGGCCCACCACAACGGCGTCGTCAGCAAACTTGATGATGGTTGTGGAGTTGGAAGTGGCCACACAGTCATATGTGTACAGTGAGTACAGCAGGGGGCTCAGAACACAACACTGGGGAGCTTCAGTGCTGAGGGTAAGGGTGGATGAGGTGTGTTTTCCCACCCGTACAGCTTGTGGTCTGTCCGTCAGGAAGTTTGAGATCCATTGACACAGCGGCAGGCTCCCAGGACCTCCAACTTGGAGGTGAGTGTGGAGGGAATTATGGTGTTAAACGCTGAACTGTAGTCCACGATCAACATCTTTGTGTAATTCCCGTTTCTTTGGTCCAGGTGGCTGATTGTAGTGTGGAGAAGATGTGCAATTGCGTCCTCAGTCGAACGGTTCTGACGGTACGCAAACTGTAATGGGTCCAGTGTGTCTGGTAGTGATGCAGTGATGAAGTCTCTGACCAGTCTCTCAAAGCACTTCATCACTACTGAGGTCAGAGCTACAGGGCGGTAGTCATTGAGGCAGGCGGGCTGGGGTTTCTTTGGGACAGGGACAATGGTGGACCGGTGCTGGCATCTGCCCCATAGTTTGTTCTTCAAAACGTGTTATCCATCTTTGTGCTTCTTCACATATGTTAGGCAGTCTGCTTATCAGTCCCGTAAGATGCATGAATGACCATGGTGTATATATTGGTTCTGTTCCTTTCATAATGACTGGCATTTGCACAGGTTTTTGGTGTTTGGGACTTGTCTCTTCTTCTTCTGTGTCTTCCTCTTCATCATCGTGATTCCTTCTCTCTACTTGTGACCTTGTTATCCTGTGTTCGTGTGGAAAATCCATTATCGTTTCTCTTGTTGTTTTCAGATTTTTCTTTCTCCCGTCCTTTGCACTGTTTCTCGGCTGATTCATTGACAGTTGGAGTTCTAGTTTATCAAGTTATTGTTGCCACTGGTCTGCTGCCTCCATGCTTTTCTGAGCTGCTTTCTGTATCTCTGCATCAAGCTGGGCGTTTTCTTGCTGGTATAACCTCACTTTTAATTGGCGGTTTTCACCAGTCACTTTCGTTATGATCTCCTTTGTATGGTCCATTTCCCTTTGGGTATCTTTTAGAATTTCTTCCATTCTGTCTATCCTTTTTTTGGTAATCCTCATGGCCCGGTATGCATTCCGGGCCAGCTGCCGTGCAGTGGTTGAGGTGAAATGTCCTGTGCTTTGATCAAAATGAGCAAAAAAGTCCTGTTGGAACGCACTGCTGGTTGGCTGAGCTGTACGTTTGTAGTCTGTGATGGTCTGGATGCCTTTCTACATGCGTCTGCCATCAGAGTTGTGGAAGTGCTCTTCTATGTGGAGTTTGAGTATGAGTTTTGCTCTCCTAATTCCTCTTTTCAGGTTGGCCCTAGCTCTGTTGTAGTCCTCTACGTTGGCAGATTTAAAGGCAGCATCTCTTGTTTCTTAACAGGAGATGGACTTCAAAGTTTATCCACTGCTTCTGATTAGGTAGTGAAATTGTCAATGCACGTGTTGATATGGTCCAAAACAGATGAAGTGTAAATGTCCATGTTCAGTGTGGCCTGTGAGGCAAACATGTTCCATTCAGTATCCTGAAACTTGACTGTTCTCACAGCTGGTTTCACCAGTTTGCTCAGTGGTGTGTATTTAGGTAGCATGAACAAAGAGAGGTAATCAAACTGACCCAAGTGAGGGAGGGGAATGGCCATGTATGCCCCAGGTATGTTTGTGTACACCTGGTCCAGTGTTTTGTCATCAAATACTCTAAATGAACAGAGCAATGACTTTCAGTAACAGTAGAGTCTGTGCACCATGACTTGGTAACATAAATGCATAGACTGCCCCTCTACGCTTACCAGAGTCCTCTGTCGTCCTGTCCGCCCGAAAAACACTGTGACCCCTGAGCTCAATGGCGCTGCTGGGAATGTTGTCGTTGAGCCATGATTCAGTAAAATTCAGTGTTTCAGGTGATTTCCCGAGGGAGTTCAAAGTTTGCTGATTGGTTGTGGCCGATGTCTAATAATGCTTGTTGGCTGTATGAGATGTGTGCAAGCCTGTTCTGAGTGAATAAACTTGTTGTTGATGGAGAAATTGCTACTAAATTGCAAAATCTGGAGAGACGCTGGGCCTCGCGTTGTGCACGCGCCGCCATCTTGGTCGCCGATCCGGCAATAAAGAGGAATGATGTTGTATCTTGTTAATAAAATTCCTAATTTGAAAATATATAAAAAAAAATAAAAATTGTTTTAGGTAGATAAAACGTTCATTTAGTGATTTCCAGGAATTAAAACAAATCTTCCACCTTACACAAACCTTTTGTTGCCCAAAATTTGAATCCATCATCGTGTGTCCCAGGTGTAAAGTTAATATTACCCCAAATAGTGGTAAATTGTGATAATTAAGGTAACCTCCCCAAGATGTTTCAAAAATTCATACCATATCACGAAGTATTTTTAACAAATGGTTTAGAAGTAGCTTTTGTCAATTTAGGTAGGTTTGCCGAGTACAAATATAGATTCAAGGGCAGTTGTCTGGATGTACATGCCTTAATCCATAGCCAAGGGATAGAATTTTTATTCATGAAAAACTGTTACAATGTACAATACATAAACTAAAAAAAAACAATGTTTTGTGTTACCATTGTCCTGAAATTATGACAATTGATATAAAAATAAGAATTTTTATAATGACTATCATTTTTAATTGAAAAAAAATCATAATTTCACACCACGATTTATGAAAATTTTTATATCAGATTTTTTAGAAAAGTTATTTTATAAAAATGTGATATTTCATGTCAGTATTTTCGTTCACTTGCTACACCCTTTTATGTTTTGTTTTTTTTCTCTGAAATTATGATTCTGGATATAAAAACTCCCGTTAGGGGTTGCCACAGCGGATCATCCGTCTCCACACCACCCTGTCCTCTACATCTGCCTCTTTCACACCAATTACCTGCATGTCTTCCCTCACCACATCCATGAACCCTCTTCTTCGGCCTTCCTCTTTTCCTCCTACCTGGTGGCCCCATCCTCAGCATTCTTCTACCAATATAATTCATGTCCCTCCTCTGCACATGTCCAAACCATATTAATCTCAGCTCCCTCACCTTGTCACCAAAACAGCCTACATGCGTTGTCCCTCTAATAAACCCATTTCTAATCTTGTCCATCCTTGTCACTCCCAACGAATACCTTAAAATCTTCAGCTCTGCTACCTCCAGCTCCACTTCCTGTCTTTTACTCAATGCCACTGTCTCTAAACCATACAACATCGCAGGTCTCACCACAGTAATATAAACTTTCCCTTTCATTCTTGCAGATACCCTACTATCACAAATCACTCCTGTCACTCTTCTCCACCCACTCCACCCTGCCTGCACTCTTTTCTTTACTTCTCTTACACAATCTCCATTACTTTGCACTGTTGACCCCAGGTACCTGAACTCCTCCACCTTCTTCAGCTCTTCTACCTGCAACCGCATCACTCCACTGCCCTCCCTCTCATTCACACACATGTATTCTGTCTTACTCCTACTGAGTTTCATTCCCCTTTTCTCCAGCATGTACCTCCACATCTCCAGACTCTTCTCAACCTGCTCTCTACTCTCACCACAAATCACAATATCTTCCGCAAACATCATAGTCCAGGGAGACTCCTGTCTGACCTCGTCCGTCAACCTGTCCATCACCACTGCAAACAGGAAAGGGCTCAGGGCTGATCCTTGATGCAGTCCAACCTTCACCTTGAACCAGTCTGTCATTTCTACTGCACACTTCACTGCTGTCACACTGTCCTCATACATGTCCTGCACCACCCTCACATACTTCTCTGACACACCTGACTTCCTCATACAATACCACAACACCTCTCTTGACACCCTGTTATACGCTTTATCTAAATCCACAAATACACAATGCAATTCCTTCTGTCCTTGTATATACTTCTCCATCAACTTTCTCAAAGCAAATAAGGCATCTGTGGTGCTCTTTTTTGGCATGAAACCATACTGTTGCTACAGATGGTCACATCTATTCTCAGCCTGGCTTCCACTACTCTTTCCCATAACTTCATGGTGTGACTGATCAACTTAATTCCCCTGTAGTTACTGCAGGTCTGCACATCTCCCTTATGCTTAAAATCGGTACCAGTACACTCCTTCTCCATTCCTCAGGCATCCTCTCACCTTCCAGAATCTTGGTAAACAATCTGGATAAAAACTCCACTGCCATCTCTCCTAAACATCTCCATGCTTCTACCGGTATGTCATCTGGTCCAACCGACTTTCCACTCTTCATCGTCTTAATTGTTGCTCTCGCTTCCTCTTTACTAATCCTATCCACTTCCTGCTTCACTAACGCCACATTATCCAACCTTCTCTCTCTCTCATTTTCCTCATTCATCAGCTGCTTAATATACTCCCTCCATCTTCTCAACACACTCTCCTCACTGGTCAACACATTTCCATCTCCATCCTTTATTGCTCTTACTTGCAACACATCCTTCCCAGCTCGGTACCTCTGCCTGGCCAATCGGTACAAATCCTTTTCTCCTTTTCTAGTGTTCAATCTCTCATACAGCTCCTTTATGCCTTTTCCTTGGCTTTTGCCAAATCCCTCTTTACCTGCTGCCGCATCTCCTTGTACTCCTTTCTACTTTTCTCATCACCGGGCAATCCCAATTCGGTTTTGTTAACCTCTTTCCCCTTATGCTCTCCTGCACTTCCTCATTCCATTACCACGACTCTTTCTCTTCCTTTCTATTTCCAGATGTCACACCAAGTACTTTTCTAGCTGCCTCCCTCATCACTCCTGCAGTAGTTTCCCAATCATCCAGCACCTCTTCACCACCACCGAGCCTCTGTCTAACATCATCCCTGAACCTCACACTACACTCTTAACCATCTTATTCTTCTTTCAGTCCTTACTCTCCTCCTCTTCTTCTTCGCCTCCTAAAAAAACCTACAGACTACCATCTGATCCTGTCTAGCTACACTGTCCCCTGCCAATCGTTCATTTCCAGGTACACCATCTACCACTTCATCTAATTCACTCCAAAATCTTTCCTTCTCCTCCATCGGACAGCCGACTTGTGGAGCATAGGCACTGACATTTTCATCAGCCCTTCAACTTCCACCTTCACGATCATCACCCTATCATAAATTCTTTTCACCTCCACTACACTCTTACTTCAAAATCACCCCTACACTATTTCTCTTTCCATAATATTCCAATATTCAAAATTCCACACCATAATAGAACTGTTTAAACCCACCTCCAATGTTTCTGGACCTACTCTCTTTCCACTTGGTCTCCTGAACACACAGCATATCTACCTTTCTCCTCTCCATCATATCAGCTATCTGATACCTGAACCTCCACTCTTCTACACTTCTCCTTTTCCTGTCGCCTCTGTAGACGCCTCCTTCTCCTCCTTCGACCAACAATAGCCCAATTTCCACCGGTACCCTGTTGGCTAACGATACCTGTGACGGTCGTTGGTAACCCGGGCCTCGACCGATCCGGTATGAAATTCTTAATTGTGACCTGCAAATTTGATTTGGCACATGTTTTAGGCTGGATGCCCTTCCTTAGCCAACCCTCCCCATTTATCCAGGCTTGGGACCGGCACTAAGAGTGCACTGGCTTGTGCATCCATAATGGCTGGGTTACCACTTTAAATTAAATTTCATGAAATTTTGCTTATGAAAATGAAAATTCAGATATATACTTATGAAAGACAATTTTTTCTCGAGTATAAAAAGTCATATTTTCATAATAACCAAGATACTTTTTGGTAAAACAAAGGCAAAAATTGGTTTATTGTTACTTATTTTTGTTTTTTTTTGTTCACTTATTGCCATATTAAACAGTTGTTCATTAAATTTTGATTATGAATATGAACATTAATATTTACATCACAACTATTACATTTTTATAACAAAATTTTATATTGGCAAACATATATTTGTCGATATAAAATAATGTTAAAATTCATAATTTCATAATAACTAGGATTTCTTTTAAAAAAACATATTTTCTCAAAAAATGATTTGTCACATTTTAGTTTTTGTTCACTACCTTCAAATGCAACAGTTATTCATAAAATTTTGCAAATTATTATAACATTTTATATATTCATAATAGCTAGCATTTATCATATGTAATTATAAAGTGAAAATAATTTTTTATTAAATTATGAGGTTTAAAATGAAAATTATTTTTAAAATGAAATTTTTGTTGAGAATACATATCATATTTTTTGATAAAACATTGATTTGTGTTATTCCCCTTATTCCATTTTTTTCCAGATTTTAATGAAATTATATTTATGAATACAAAAATTTATATTTTCCCAATAGATATATTTTTGGTGAAAAAAGTCATATTTTTGTCAAATCTTGATTTGACATGTAACACATTTAGTTTTTCTGGTTATGTATTGCACTTTGTACATTTTTTTAAATAAAATTTTGGGTATGAAATGAAAATTCATATATTCGTAACGTTTTTATGAAAGATTCATATGTTTCATTTACATTTTATACATTATCTTTTTTTCTGAAATGTATTTCTGCAATATGACAATTCATATGATTATTATTATTATAACTTTTGAAAATAGTTATTTTTCGTTTTATAGCATTATTTTTGTTGAAATTTTGCTTAAATAAATGAAAATGTATATATTCATAATATATTCTTATGAAAGACATTTTTTTCTTGAGTATGATCATTCATATTTTCATAATAACTATGATCCTTTTTGTAAAACAAAGCCATCTTTTTGTGAAAAAAAAAGGTTTCTTGTCAATTTCCTTTTATTTTTTTCTTTCACTTATTGCCTTTTTTAATGGTTATTCATTAAATTATTGCAATTAATATAGAAATTCATATTTTCATAATGCCTTTCATTTTTGTTAAAAAAAAAAAAAAAATTTCAAACCATGATTTATGAAAAGTAATGTTTTTAACAAAACTTAATTTTTAATGCCATTTTATCCCCGACTTTTTAATGGTTTTTCATAAAATTATGCTCATGCAAATAAAAATCCATATATTATTATATTTAAAAAACGTAAATGTTTGTCAAAACTTTATCATCATGTCATATTTCAAAAATTTATATTTTTATAATATCAGATTTTATTGAAGTTATATTTGTCAAAATGTAATATTTCATGACAATATTTTCGTTCACTTACTGCAACCTTTTACGTTTTTTTCTGAACTTTTGATTCTGAATATGAAAAATAATATTTTCAATATAACTATCATACCTTTTATGAAAAACTTAATCTGTTTTTTGTTAAAAATGTCAATATCTATCTATCTATCTATTTATCTATTATTATTATTATTATTATTATTTTTATTATTATTATGAACTAGTGAAATTCTTGTTAAAACTTGATTTGGCGTCAACGTTTTTATTCCTTATTCCTTTTTTTAAAAGGTTTTAATAACATTTTACATATAAGTTTAAATATTTATATTTTCCCAATAACTAAGCTACTTTTTCTGAGGAAAAAGACCTATTGTTTAAAACATGATTTCTCAGGTCAATTTTTTGTTAGTTTTCGTTCACATATTGCCCTTTGTAATGGTTATTCATGTAATTATGCTTAAATAATATACAAATTCATATTTTCATAAATACTTTCATTCATGTATAACAAAAGTCTCTTTTTTTTTACTTTTTACTTTTTTTTACTTTTTAATGTTCTTTAATGAAAATATGTTTAAATAAGAAATTCATAAATCTTTTTTTTTCCATTAACTTATTGCTGTTTTAAACGGTTGTTTATGAAATTAATATTTTTTTAGCATTTTTTTATGAAAAATACATTTTTGTCAATACATGCTTGGTAGTGCCACCTTTTCGTTTTTCGTTTACATATGGCACCTTTTAGCGGTTTTTCCTAAAATTAGGATCATTAGTATAAACATTAATATTTATAACTACAACAGGTAAATTTTTGTATAAACTTCATTTGTCGTGCCACCTTTGATCGTTTCATTATTCCACCTTTTAATGGGTTTAAAAGAAATTATGCAAATTACAAAATTAAAATATAATTTTTGTCAAACATGGTCATAAAATTTTTTTCATTTTTTGTTCGCGTACTGCACTTTTTTTTTACGGGTTTAAATGAAATTATACAAATGAAACTCTTCATAACAACTATTATATTTTTTATGAAAGACAGTATTTTTTTTTCAAAACATGAATTGTCTTGTCACCTTTTCCTTTTTCCTTTGCTTATTTAACCTTTAAGTGGCTTTTCATTAAATTATGATTATGAACATTAATATATTCATACTTTTAATGTTTATTACAGATGGTTTGTTTTTCAAAACTTAATATACCAATTTTTTTAATAACTAATATTGTTTATTAAAAAAGGTCATATTTGTGGTAAAACAATTTGTCATGTCAATTTTCGTTTGTTATTTCCATATTATAACAGTTTTTCATTATGATTATGAAAAAGAAAATTGATATTTTCATAATAAATATCATATATTTAAGATCAGCCACATTTTTGTCAAAATTTAATTTGCTATGTCACCTTGTTTGTTCCCTTATTCCACTTTTTAACGGTTTCAGTTGAAATTTTTTATTAATTATGCATATTAATATAAAAATTCAATGTTTTATAATAACAATTAATTGTTTGTTAAAATACATAGTCCTGTCAGACCATTATTTGTCATGCCACCATGTCTTTCAATTAGGGCACCGTTTTACATGAAATTAGGCTAATTTATAACAAAAGTCATATTTTTTAAATAACCATCATATATTTCTGAAATACAGTTTACATTGGCCATGTTACGTTTAAGTTATTTCGTTTATTTATTGCCATTAAATAAGGTTATTGGTGAAATTGTTTAATAACTATAAAATTTTTAGTGCTGTTTTTGCCAAAACATTATTTCTGTCCTATCTCATCATTAATCATCACCAAAAAACATTGTGGTAAAGTGCATGCGATATGTCCAAATATTAAATGGTGCGAAAAACCATTTTCCTTTCGTCCTGCGAGGCTGAGACTTGCAGAATTGCATTTTTTAGCTCTTAGGAAACGCATTCATTACAGCACATAGACGGCTTGGCTAAACATGTGGTGTTGAAATGTTTTTAATGAATTATGACTTTCTACAACTGATTTATTAATTTTTTACACTTTTTCATCAAAATATGACTATGAATATGAAAATTCATATTTTCATAATAACTCTCATATTTTTACGAAACAAGTGCTATTTTTGTCAAAAGATGTTTTAATTTGTCCTATCTCATCATAAATATGTAAAAACATTGTGGTAAAGTGCATGCGATATGTCCAAATATTAAATGGTGCGAAAAACCATTTTCCTTTCGTCCTGCGAGGCTGAGACTTGCAGAATTGCATTTTTTAGCTCTTAGGAAACGCATTCATTACAGCACATAGACGGCTTGGCTAAACATGTGGTGTTGAAATGTTTTTAATGAATTATGACTTTCTACAACTGATTTATTAATTTTTTACACTTTTTCATCAAAATATGACTATGAATATGAAAATTCATATTTTCATAATAACTCTCATATTTTTACGAAACAAGTGCTATTTTTGTCAAAAGATGTTTTAATTTGTCCTATCTCATCATAAATATGTAAAAACATTGTGGTAAAGTGCATGTGATATGTCCAAAAATAAATATTAAATATTTGCACATATCGTATGCACTTGACCACAAAGTTTTTACCTTATTATGATGAGCTAGGACATAATAAATCATGTTTTGTCAAAAATAGCAAAAATATAATAGTTATTATGAAAATATGAATGAAATGAATATTTTGAATATTCATTTTCATAGTCATATTTTGATAAAAAAAAATGTAAAAAGTGAACAACTTAGTTGTAGATAGACATAATTCGTCAAAAACATATCAACACCACATGTTTGGCCAAGCCGTGTATGTGCTGAAATGAATGATCTTCCCAAAACGTGAAAATGCGATTCCACAAGTCTCAGCCTCGCAGGACGAAAGGAAAATGGTTTTTCGCACCATTTAATATTTGGACATATCGCATGCACTTTTACCACAATGTTTTTACATGTTTATGATGAGGTAGGAAATAATAAATTATGTTTTGTCAAAAATGGCACTTTTTTCGTAAAATTGTGATAGTTATTATGAAAATATTACTTTTTATATTCATAGTCATATTTTGATGGACAACTGTAAAAAGTGAACAACTTGGTTGTAGATAGACATAATTAATCAAAACCATATCAACACCACATATTTGGCTTAGCCGTGTTGAGCTTCCCAAAACGTGAAAATGCGATTCCACAAGT
>MU551667.1:85363-99581 GCA_024362625.1 Silurus asotus
CTGGGAAACATGCTGCTCGCCAGACGACCCTTTTGGAATTTGCTTAAAGGAGGCACATATGGCAGAAAAAGGTAGTTATCAGCTGACTAAAAGAGGCGCAAGTTTCGGTGTTGGTTCCATGGTGTAATGGTTAGCACTCTGGACTCTGAATCCAGCGATCCGAGTTCAAATCTCGGTGGAACCTGGTGCAATTTTGATCCCGGGAACGTCGCCCTTGTCGTTCACTGCAATTGTTTGGCAGCTGACCCATGTAAGTGTGCAGTGGCTGACTGGAAAAGCTTTTCTCGGCATTGGTTCCATGGTGTAATGGTTAGCACTCTGGACTCTGAATCCAGCGATCCGAGTTCAAATCTCGGTGGAACCTGGTGCAATTTTGATCCCGGGAACGTCGCCCTTGTCGTTCACTGCAATTGTTTGGCAGCTGACCCATGTAAGTGTGCAGTGGCTGACTGGAAAAGCTTTTCTCGGCATTGGTTCCATGGTGTAATGGTTAGCACTCTGGACTCTGAATCCAGCGATCCGAGTTCAAATCTCGGTGGAACCTGGTGCAATTTTGATCCCGGGAACGTCGCCCTTGTCGTTCACTGCAATTGTTTGGCAGCTGACCCATGTAAGTGTGCAGTGGCTGACTGGAAAAGCTTTTCTCGGCATTGGTTCCATGGTGTAATGGTTAGCACTCTGGACTTTGAATCCAGTGATCCGAGTTCAAATCTCGGTGGAACCTACTCAACCTTCGGTGGGCCTTTTATCGTAAGTTTAGACAATTGCTTTCGAAGATGAATACAAATCTCTTCTGATACTTTAAGTCTGTACATTAAAGTCACTCTACTTAAAGTGTTGTAGGCAAAACTGTTTTGTGAAAGCTGTAAAGTTGTTTCTCAAGCTATTGTAGGAAGATACTGGTTTTAAAATCTGGTTTGTATCCGTTTTTCTAAGTATGTTTTTTAAAAAATTGCTCAGTAGGGTAGCAACTGCAGATCTAAAGGTCACTGTTCCACACAATTAAAACTATTTACACCTTGTCAAGAACTACACAGTTGGAGAGCGTTAGACTAGACTGGTAAAGGTGGTAGCTTCTTGCTTGACGTAAGCTGTTGTAGCCCAAAGCTGATGTCAATATGTACACAGCAAGAGTTTCTGCCTTTTGCTTCCTGAATAATGACGTTGTGTTGATTGGCCCAAATTGGGTCAAATTCTAAGTGCTTTACCCTTTGAATGGATTGAATTTCATTGAAAACTGCTACGTATCAGTCCAAGCTTCTGAGTTATTAGGGGATGAAAACAGAACAGTGTTTACTGCAAACAATTCAGATTGGCCGATCTTTTGGCTCGAATGGTATGCGCGAAGGGCAGCATGTGCCGAAATAGCTCAGTTGGGAGAGCGTTAGACTGAAGATCTAAAGGTCCCTGATTCGATCCCCGGTGTCGGCAGCGGATCCTCAGTTTTTATAACGGCATCTTAGTCTGCGATGCCTGGGAAACATGCTGCTCGCCAGACGACCCTTTTGGAATTAGCTTAAAGGAGGCACATATGGCTGAAAAAGGTAGTAATCAGCTGACTAAAATAAACGCAAGTGTCGGTGTTGGAGAGGCGCAACTCTCGGTGTTGGTTCCATGGTGTAATGGTTAGCACTCTGGACTCTGAATCCAGCGATCCGAGTTCAAATCTCGGTGTAACCTGGTGCAATTTTGATCCCGGGAACGTCGGCCTTGTCGTTTGCTGCAATTGCTTGGCAGCTGACCCATGTAACTGTGCAGTGGCTAACTGGAAAAGCTTTCCTCGGCATTGGTTCCATGGTGTAATGGTTAGCACTCTGGACTTTGAATCCAGTGATTCGAGTTCAAATCTCGGTGGAACCTACTCAACCTTCGGCGGGCCTTTTATTGTGTGTGTTTTATTCCGTGTGTTTTCTGCAAAATAATGTTTATTTTTTAATGCCTTAGTTATTTTGTGGAAAAGTTGTTCTGGTAGCATGTTTTAGACAGGACAAAAACTTCTAATGTTGAGCAGTAAAGATGACATTATTTCAGATTAGTTCAATTGTTTATAAATTGTTCTCTAATTTTGATCACCAGTGTATGTGTATATATGTACCTATATATGATAGGTAAAACTATGAGATAATGAAAGAAAACAATAAATAATAAAATCCACTTTAAATACACACACACAAGTAAACACTTACAAATGCTATATCCCTCCATATCAATTTTACCAGGTATATCATAGTAAGCAAAGGAGCATTACAGCTCTCTTTCCCATGCGAAAATGTACATATATAAACAAACATATGAATTACCAATCCAACAAATAATTAAATGTTATTAATGCTACATGAATAAAAAACAATAAACATACCGACGAAGCTACCAAAGGCCACAGAGGAATGCAGATTGTTGCCGATTCACTATAGCACATGTTCAAAACTGCACATCATGGAAAATGCTAACTTCCTTGTTGGCCATCTGATTAGTCACATGGTAACACTAAAATATATGATTATCAAGACGTTCATTAGGGGGAGAAAACTATTAACACACAATTAGATTTTAATTAGTATTTAACAATAACTGTAACAGAATGGCTACTATATACAGTGGAACCAGGTCATGTCGATGTCCTAGGGGGTCGCCAAAAAGCATCAAAGTAACCGATGATCGAGATAAACGAAAATCAAAATGGCGGCAGTATATTAACGTGCTTAAAATTTCTTTACGTACATGATGTGCGTTAATAAATGAGAATGTGCATGCACGTGTTTTTAAAAGGTTTTTTTACACAACAGCGCTGCCGCGATTTGTTTGATGAAGTGATGCTATAAAAATGTACATACGTTTGTTAACAACAAAAGGGATAAGTGCACCTACTAACAGCAGAGATTCACCAGTATACAATACAAACCACCGTCCATTCTCCATACAAACCTTTATTATATTCTCCAACATTATAAACACACAGATCGCTCAAAAAAAAGAAAAAACAGCGGCTGCACAGTGCCGTCTCACATTTATTCCATATGTGGAAAAAAAAAGAAAAATAAACAGTAACTAAGTTTCTGAAAACTTATGACCATCAGGCTGAAGTAATCCGCACAAACACACAAATCAAAGTGTGAAAAAACTTACGTCCGCGATGCCGAGGGGGAGATAAGCCGAGAGAGAGTTTGTGAATGGAAAAATAGGGAAATTCACAAATACCGAAAAAAAATACCGGAAGCCAAAAAATAAACCCCCTGAACATCCAAAACCGAACCCGAAACCAAAAACGAGGGACAGAAAAGTCCCAAACGTGACAGCGAAGGGGGCGTGGCAGGTGCTTTCTCGGCCGCTTTCTCTGAAGCTCCCGGCTTCAACTCCTTACCGAGAGAGCCGTGCTCCTTACCGAGCGTGTGCGCGTCGCTCCTTACCGAGAGAGCCGTGCTCCTTACCCTGCTCTCGTGCGCGTTTGGTAAGGAGCACGGCTCTCTCGGTAAGGAGCAACGCGCGCACGCTCGGTAAGGAGTTGAAGCCGGGAGCGCCGCACTCCCGTTCATCGCATAACATTTAACAAAAAAATGCATATGTGCACTTACTAAAACCAGAGATTAACCAGTATACAATACAAACACCTGTAGTGTCTGTAAGGTTTGATTTTTCCGCCACTTTCGCAAGTTCTTCTGCGGCTGCACAGCGCCGAACGACATAACTGACGTTAACATTTCTAATTTTTCCCCCCTTGTGCTCGAGATATTAGGGTTCCGCGACATAAAAAAGGTCAACATAACCGATAAAAAATGCTAAGAAAAAGCAAGAATTTGGCGGTTCCACTTCAAAAACGTCGACTTAATAGGGTTGTATATATTATATATATATATAATTAATAATAAAGTTAATATAGTGTAATTGTATTTACAGGGAATTTATTTTATTGCACCACAGTGTTATTATTTAAAATATATGTGTGTAGGTACAATAATAATAAAAAATAACTAATTGGAAACATTTTATTAAAGATTGTGGGGCCCCCTAGCGTTCTCTTGGGCCTATATGCCTGCCATACTCTGCACCCCCCCTAACGGCGCCCCTGGTTGTTACAGTGCTGTTCATGATGGTGAGTGGGGGGAGTGCTTGGGGATTTCTCCTGAAGTCCAAGATCATCTCCACTGTTTTGAACGTGTTGAGCTCTAGGTTGTTGTGGTTGCACCAGACAGCCAGCTCTTTAACCCTACTGTATATATTCATTTACATAAATACAGTGGAACTCGGTTATGTCGATGTCCTAGGGGGTTGCCAAAAAGCATCGAGATAACCGATGATCGAGATAAACGAAAATCAATATGGCGGCAATATATTACGTGCATGCACGTGTTTTTGGAGGGTTTTTTTACACAACAGCGTTGCCGCAATTTGTTTGATTAAGGCATGCTATAAAAATGTTTGTTAACTGTTGTGTTTGTTACCTGTCAAGAATCCAGCTGCAACACCCCCTTCGGCGTGGCAGGTGCTTTCTCGTCCGCTTTCTCTGAAGCTCCCGGCTTCAATCGCGCATATATGGTGCTAGTTTAGCACTCATCACCAGCTCCTATTTAAACTTCCACACTCTCACCGTCCTTTATTGTTGGTATATGTTGGTTCACTGCGGTCGTTGTTATCGCTTACGGTACGTGCCTTCCAACCGGCACTCTCTCAACGGCTGCGCTTTTCTTCCCAAAGCGCATCGCGGATTCCCCTGATCCTGCTTATCCCACATTCTCCCGTGTCCTGTTCAGCGCTGCGCTTCTACTTTCGCCTCCCGTTCATCGCCTAACATTTAACAACAAAAGGCATATGTGCACTAACTAACAGCAGAGATTCACCAGTATACAATACAACACCTGTAGCATATGTAAGCTTGATTTTTCCGCGACTTTCGCTGTCGAGTTAACCGAGGTCGAGATAAGTGGGTTCCACTGTATATATATATATATATATATAGCAATACAGTTGATTAAGTGTGATTTAAAAAATAAATAAATAAATAAAAGGTTAATAAAATGTTTTTTAATGTTGTTTATTTAAAAATAATTATTTGCACCCCTAATATATAATAAAAGTACAGAAACACCCAAACGACCATTCGTGAGCAGCCTGTTTACTTCCGGTATTGCGGGCGTGGCTTTAAACCGTTTAAACTGGATCTGAAAGATCTGATAGGTCGCATTTTGTTTATTCAGTGATTGGACGAGCGCATGTTGTTCTGCGTTGCGATTGGCTAACCACACCAGCCTCCGATTCAAAAAGCTTCTGTCTTTCTAACTGGCTTGTGTGTCGAGCACGAGCGGTGGATTTAACGGCGGATTATTAGCGATTTGTGTAGATATGGTACATTTCAGGAAATAATCGCGAACATGTCCAGTACAGTCGGACGAGAGGGATTTTTTGACATCAGTCCAACGTGTCCTTCTCATCGAGCGAAAGGACACGACAAGGAAAACGATGCACTGGTTCCAGTTCTCAGCTTGGTTCAGTTTTCAAGGTCTCCTTTCGTAACTTTTGGAACGGTCAAGTTGGACTCATCCAAATCTTTGCCTTTATTCATTGAAAACCCAACCGAGGATGCAGCCATTACTGTAACTGTGGACAAAATCCCATCTTCCAGGGGATTTTCAGTTGATCAAACAATCTTCACAATCCCGGTGAGTATAATATGTGACCCAGAGAAATAAAGGTGTGTGTTGTTGTTATTATTAGTGTGTGTGTGTGTTACTTTATATATATAATTACACACACATTTATATGTGCAAGTGCATGGAGATTCTCCTGCACTTATGTTCATGAGTCTTGGTGGATCTTTTGGTGTGTATATTGAATAGGATGTATGCCAGTGTTTATATAAATTAATATAATATCTCATGAACATGTCCAGTACAGTTGGACGAGAGGGCTTTTTTTTTCTCTCTTCTTCTTCATCAGTCCAACGTGTCATTCTAATAACTGTTTTTCATCAGCCCTGTGCTTGTACTTTGCACAATGACAAAGTTTAATCCAATCTATCTAATTACAGGGCCAAAGCCAGGCTCCCTAGTCAGTTCACCTGGCCTCTTTTTATTATTATTTCTTTTTTGTGAGCCCCTTTCCATTCTGTTCTGATTATTGTCTCAATATGAGTCATGAATTTATCTTTCAGGATCTGTGTATGGTTGTGTCACTAAAACAGAACACCAGATTACTATAAAATTTATGAGTAGGAAGCATTGGAAAGACATAATTGTCAATGATTTCCATGTGTCTTTGCAGATCTTTATTAATATGGAAATACAGTATGTGCAAATACACACAAATTCCATGTTTTGGAATCCTTGTTTAAATTCATATATTGATAACTCCATTAATTATGCAAATCTGCATATTTCTGATTTATAGATTTTGTATGTACTTCAACTGATCCCTTTGTATGTGACTAAAACAATAATACAAATAAAATCTGTAGTCAATCTTTGTGAATGGGGAAAAGAAAGCATTCAAATTAAATTATCAATATAGTAATTTCTCCTTTAATTGCAATACTGAATTTTTGCATTGTATATAATTAAGATAGTGATTTTAAGAAAAGCAGTAATTAACTTTTTATCGTAAGCAGTGTATTAGAGAAAAATATTTATGCAACGTGTCAAACATTTTTCCCCACTCAAACCCTCGTTAGTTGTTTGCTTGCTACTCTTCTGAAGGAATAATGTTAAATCTATGCTGTGTTTACAGCCTGAAGACAAAGTGATCATAATTGTAACATGGACACCAGCAGAAGAGGGTGGTGTAAGAGAACTCCTCAGCTTTATTGCAAATGGCATTGTCAAGCATCAAGCAGTTTTGCTTGGAAAAGCAGAGGGTCAAAAACCCAAAAAGGTAAGTCCTTTTTCTTTTCGGATCATACTATGCCAGTGTAACCCCACTGAACATTAACACTGATTAAGCACGGACATCCTGCAGACCCGTTTTCCAGGAATGCATTCTCTTTCAGCCATGGTAAATGGCTTTCAATCATTTGAAATAGAATTTCAGTGCATGTTTACCTCAGCTAACTAGACTTCATTTAGCTAGGATGGTTTTTGAAGAATTTGGCTCATCATCCAAAATGTTTAATTTTTTTCTCCTTTTTGAATAAGAAAAAAATCTTGAGCTAAAGAGTTTTAAAATGCTGCAACAGTCGGCACAAATGTAATGTGAAACATGTATTGCAGGGTTATACAGCAAATCACTAGGCATTAAATGAACCTCATACCCTCTGACAAGTGCTTTGATAGCTCTTTTATAATTATTATATTATCTGCATAATTATTTACTTTGTCTGTGAATTTTTTTTATTTTTAAGCAGAAAAGTTTATGGGATACCATCAAATCCAAAAGAGTCCCTTCTCAAGGTGGAAAAGTGGCCTCGACCCCGATCAAGGCAGCCAACAAGACATTCCGTGTGTCTCGACAGCCACAATATAAGAGGACCAGAGCCTCAAATCCATTAAAATCTTTAAACCAGGAAAATAATTGCCAAAGGAAAGTTGGCAGTAAAGAGAAAAACTCTCAATCTGTGTATCCTGTGATCCCCAATGGCATCCCGAAGGCTATCCATGATGATTTGGAAAGCATCCCTTCTCAAAACAAGTCCCCAGTTGTTCTGTTGGTGCCAGCTGACAAATTTCTTTCCTCTATGGATAAAGAGAATATCTCTTCTGTACCACTGAATAAACCTGTTAACAAAGAATGTAGAGTGTTGAATAAGACAATGTCACCAATTGGTACACCAGAGAGGTTCAACGCTTTGATGCCCCGCTTTCAAAGTCCTCTGCCTTATATTTGTAAACCGATTAAGGATGGATGTTCGGAGTCAGTGAGACCGATTTTGTCTGTTGATGATGCTCTGGCTGTCATTAATTCTGACCTGTCATGTCCGGTGAGCCCCCCAAATGCCTGTTCTAGCTTGAATGTAGCAGATTCTGTGGATTCTGTTGATTTAACTTTGGATGGTAATATCGAAACAACAATAAATGTTGTGGGAGACTGCTCCCCTCAGATTGACATTGCACAGCCGAGGCTAACTTTCTATGTCAAATCCACTAAAGCGTCTGACGATGAGACAATCCCTGCTGCTTGCCCTTCCTCGGATACACAATTTAACAACGGAGTAGGTCAAAATGAATTGAACCAGGACGATCTTAAACCAAAGAAGATTCTTTTTAACTCTGCTACAGTTATCAAAAGCAAAGCAGGAGCTTCTCCTAAACACAGCCCAGACACACACAAAACAAGAACCTCCAGACGTCGACTTTTGCGGAAAACAGAGTCAAACACAGACTTACTAGATGGGGTCTCCGTTTTGCCTGTGGTGAACTCTGATTCATGTGCTAATCTTAAATCCAATATAACACCACCCCAGGAATCAGAACAAAAATTAACGCCTCAACAACCATCTTCTTCAACCGAGCCTCCAAACCTCACTTGCACTGCTGTGCAACCAATCCTAACCTTCAATAATGAAAATATTGCAAACAGTGCTGCGTCATCTCTTGGTTTTGCCCCGGACGTTCAGATATTGCCCCTTTGTGTCTCCGAGGACATGTTTCCTGTGCATAGCCGCACGACAAGCCAGAACAGAAAGAGAAAAAGTGAAGAATATTTACAGGACAGCTCTGGGTGCTTACCCAAAACATTTGAAGTCAAACAAAGCTCTGATGAGATGCAAGAACGCAAAAAATCCTGTCGTGAACAAGAGTTTGGGTCAAGGAGTAAACAAAGTCAAAGAAAAATAACTGGTGAGTAAAATCATTTAAAATTTATTTCAATTGAAGTTTGAAAAAAATCCAGTTTTTGAAATACGTATATCAGAGGTTTCCAGACTTATTATATTGAAATTAAAACTGCCATGGTTCCCCTTAATTTTTTAGAAATAAATAAATTAGAAGAATTACTCTGTAACCTGCTTACCCAATGCAGTGTCATTTTTCAAAGTTTTGGTTTAAGTAACTTTGAAATATCACAAAATAAACATGGAAGCAGTCTAATTTATAGTACAGTAGAGTTCAAAGCCTAATACAGGCTATATTATGTATACAGCTGAATGATTTTAATCTCAGTGACATGAGAATTTTTTTTAAGGCTAATTCAAATTCACTTATTTGCCATAAATTCTCTAAAAAATCATGAATTAGGCAGCAAGTGAACATTCTTTTTCTCAAAGTTGATGTGTTTGAAGAAGGGTAAATAGGCATGTGTAAGTATTTGAGGTAGTATTTGGTTTCCCAAGCTCCAAATAGATGACTGGGTCAGAGCATCTCTAAAACTGCAGCTCTTTTGGGGTGTTCCTGGTCTGCAGTGGTCAGTATCTATTAAAAGTAGTCCAAGAAAGTAACCGTGGTGTACCAGCGACATGGTCATGACTGCCAAGGCTCATTGATGCAATGGGAGTAAAGACTGGCCCTTGTGGTCTGGTCCAACAAATAAGTTACTTTGGCTGAAATTCCTTAAGCAGTTAATGACTCTAATGCTTGAATATTCAGGGCTGTTTCAATAGCAACACCAACACTATTAGGCAGGTGGTCATAATGTTATGCCTGATCAGTGTATATACAATTCCAAAGAGCTGACCTAATCTCAAGGAAAGAAATACAATTTTGTACTACACTTATTGTTTCATGTATCGTGTTTTAAACAAATTACATTGTTGTAGCATCAAGCTCGAGGAAGTCTACAAAAGTGTCTATCCAAAAGTCTGATGCTAAATCAACTCAACGGGGTAAATAAAGTCTCCTGTTATAATCTCTACTGATTAAAAGCACATAGCTTGTTTCTTAAATGGCTTTAAAGTCAGTCATTATCTATTGTGCAGGGGGACATTCTTTAAAGTCTTTCAGCTCCTCCAACGTGAAGACCAAGAAGGTTATAGCCGTGGCACAAAACCGGCTGAACTTTATAAAGCCAACACAGACAGGTATTTTTTTTTTTTTTATTTACAGGCAAGTTAGCTCACATGCTAATGTATTTAAGTTCATGTAAAATTCATTTCCATTTATTTATTTTTTTTTAACAGCTATACCCAGGCATCCAATGCCATTTGCTGCCAAGAACATGTTTTACGACGAGCGGTGGATTGAAAAGCAGGAACGAGGGTTCACATGGTGGCTGAATTATGTTCTCACACCTGATGACTTCAAAGTGGCCACTGAGGTTACCAAAGGTGCAATCTTTGTTTTAAAATCTACACACTGGTTGATATATTGGCTGACCTGGAATAATTTGTCCAGGTAAAGATACTGCAGTTGCATTGCAAAACCATATTTTGCGAAACATCTGATGACCAAAATAAGTTCATATAATAGCCATAAATCTTTTTAGTACAATTCTTGTTACAAGACCTGCAATGTTGTATGGTTTAGAGACGGTGGCATTGAGTAAAAGACAGGAGGCAGAGCTGGAGGTAGCAGAGCGGAAGATGTTGGGAGTGACGACGATGGACAGGATTAGAAACGAGCTTATTAGAGGGACAGTGCATGTAGGACGTTTTGGAGACAAAGCGAGAGAGGCGAGATTGAGATGGTTTAGACATGTGCAGAGGAGGGACATGGGGTATATCGGTAGAAGAATGCTGAGGATGGAGCTACCAGGAAGGAGGAAAAGAGGAAGACCAAGGAGAATTTTTATGGATGTGGTGAGGGAAGACATGCAGGTAGTAGGGTTGAAAGAGGCAGATGTAGAAGACAGGGGCGGGGTATGCAGACGGATGATTCACTGTGGCGACCCCTAATAGGATACCCTGGAAGAAGAAGAAGACTTGTTACAGTTGTATACCACTAGTGAAGCGTAGAACACTACTTGTTGTGTACTTGTATTGGTTTGGTTCTGGATTCTGTACCAAAGATTTCATGTCAAGATATTATGTGATGTAGTCCTAGACCAACTTGTGTGTTATTTCGGCTTTTGCGTATCAAACCTTCACATTAATCGGTACCCAAGCTCTGTTTCAAAATGTTGCTGACCCCTGTCCTAGACACTGAGATGCAGGTTTGGCAAAATGCAATTCTTAAGACATTGCACTCTTTGTAAGGACTGTAACCATAACATGAGAAGACTTGGCAGTTACTGATGGTAACCAACATTAACAGAGCTAAATATCTGTCTCACCCATAATTGTGCTATAGGTTCCTCATTTTAATACACATTGAAAATGAATGAAATTGTCATAATTTCATTTTTTTTCTTTAAATAGTAATTTAATGTTTAAGACATTTCTGACAACAGAATAATAATAATTTATTATTAGATGTTGAGGGAATAATTCTAAATAATGAATACTTTACATATTGAAATTTGATTATTTTAAGAAGCTTTAATAGGATAGTTTCTGTGCATTTTATTTTATTTCTTTCCTTTGTAGTGAATGCCTTATCACTGACTATGGGAAGTGAGAAGGTGAACATACCCAAAGCGCCAACCAAGGAAGAGATGTCGTTCAAGACTTATACAGCCCGGAGGCACTTGAACCGTGTTCGACGTGCAGCATGCCAGCTGTTCACGTCTGAGAAAATGGCGAAAGCTATAAAGCGCCTGGAGGTGGAGGTGGAGGCAAAGAGGCTGCTTATTCGTAAGGATCGACACCTCTGGAAAGATATAGGTGCGTGGGCTGAAGGATTGCTGTTCCGTGTGCAAGCAAATTTATGCTATATTATAACTAAAATGTTTGTGACCGTGCAGACGGGAATTGTTTCAGTATAATTGCAGGCTGATCCTGTAAAAGGGATGGCATTTGCTAGCAAGGTTGCTGATAAAAGCTCTTTACATTGCAGTGACTCAGTCTTTCTCAATGCAGTGAGCTTAAAAATGTGTATTTTACTAATTTAAATGTACGTTTTTTTTTTTTTGTTTTTTTTTGACTGATTAGGTGAAAGACAAAAAGTTCTAAACTGGCTCCTGTCTTACAATCCACTCTGGCTACGAATTGGCCTGGAGGTATATCTTTTATAGATACTGATCCGTTTAAAATAATTCTGTAAACGACTGTTGGTGTACTATTTTTTTTTTTTTTTTTTTTTTTTTTGACTGATTAGGTGAAAGACAAAAAGTTCTAAACTGGCTCCTGTCTTACAATCCACTCTGGCTACGAATTGGCCTGGAGGTATATCTTTTATAGATACTGATCCGTTTAAAATAATTCTGTAAACGACTGTTGGTGTACTAGCATCACACTTTTTATATTATTTCAGACAATCTTTGGAGAACTGATTTCCTTGGAGAGCAACAGCGACATCATGGGCATGGCCATGTTCATACTTGGGCGACTGCTCTGGAATCCAGACATTGCTGCAGAGTTCAGACACCACAAAGTTCCCCACTTGTACAGAGATGGTAACCCTCAGTACAACCCTGCTTTAATATTGATATTTTTATTTAAAATGGATGGAATTTTATTTATATTTTATTTATTTATTTTTCCTTACAGGGCATGAGGAGACGCTGTCCCGCTTTACTTTGAAGAAACTGCTCTTACTTGTCTGCTTTCTGGACAAGGCCAAAGAGTCTAGGCTAATCGAACATGACCCCTGCTTGTTTTGTATGGATGCAGAATTTAAGGTTCTTAAATATTTTATATAACATACTTTTCTTGCTTTTTTTTGTTTAAGGTTTTTGTAAAAGATAGAAATATAGTTTGTGCAAGCCTTTACAATAGTTCTATACCGTATGTACATATTTTATAGAAGATTTAACTTGAAAGACATTTGCTTTTGTGTTTTGCTCTCAGACAAGTAAAGATCTACTGTTAGCATTTTCAAGAGACTTCCTCAGTGGGGAGGGAATCCTTCCACGCCACCTTGGCCTTTTAGGTCTTGCCGTGTCCCATGTCCAAACCCCACTGGATGAGTTCAACTTTGCTGTGCAGAATCTTGCCACTGATCTAAAATGTGGCATTCGTTTGGTGTATGTTTACGCAGATTTGCACTGCCTTTATTTGTTTTAGTAGTGTTTTCTATTTAATTTCTGGCATTTAATGTTTAAGTAATCAATCATGAGTTTTGTTTGAACGCGTTTCAGACGCGTCATGGAGATTTTCACTCAAGACTGGTCCCTGTCGTGTAAACTGCGGATGCCTGCGATTAGTCGTCTTCAGAAGGTGCACAATGTCGGTGTTGTACTGCAGGTGCTCAAAGAGAAAGGGGTTGACTTGAAAGACGAGCACGGTACTTTTAGTTATTTGTGCATTCTCAAACTCTTATTAAATGCAAGACTCTGCAAAATGTTTTTTTAGCAAGCATTTTTAGAAATGATTACTGTCTCCTAACTTTTGTGTTTCATGTTCTTAGGTATTGCCATTGACTCCAGGGACATAGTAGATGGGCACAGAGAGAAGACACTTAACCTTTTATGGAAAATAATCTTTTCATTTCAGGTAGCGTGTTCATGCACACTAGCATCAGTGAGAACAATTCTAATTAATGCATTTCTATAGCTGCAATTATTTAGATTACTGAACCTGGATAGCATGTTGATGTTTCAAGCTACAGTATAAACCTTCAATCCTGCAACTGAGTGTTTTTTACCCTTTTTTTTAAGGTTGAGATTCTGCTTGATGTAGAGCAGCTTAAAGAAGAAATCAGCTTCCTCAGAAAAACCTGGAGAACAAAACAGAAATTGCTATCTTTAGGGGATAATGAATATGTTATTAAGAGCATTGCAGGAAGATCTACATTGGAACATTCCAGCGAGAAGCTGGCTTTGTTGATGGACTGGGTTAACGCAGTTTGTGGCTTCTATGGGTTGAAGGTTAGTAATCAATATTTAAAATCCTTGCTTATTAAAGTATATAAAAATGCATGATTTTTGTTTTCCTGCTTCGTAAGTTTTAAGACACTGTTAATGGGGAAATAAATGAATAATTTTTGTAAAAACGGAAAAAAACAACCTGCGTTTTGGTTTTTCAATGGCATCCTATTTCTCTTTCTAGGCTGAAAATTTTACAGTGTCATTCTCTGATGGTAGAATCCTTTGCTATCTTATTCACCACTACCATCCCAACCACCTGCGTGCTGAGGATATTCAGCAGGAAACAACACAAACAATTGAGTGTGGCCTTCATTCCAAAGTGGAACTGAACAACTCCTCAAGTGACTCTGATTATTCCTTTGACTCCTTGGAGCAGAAAGGTATATTTGAGCAATATTTGTCTCTGTGTGTTTGCACAAGTTTTTATTGAAAAGGAGGACATGTATTTATTAAAGGG
>MU551667.1:99605-137503 GCA_024362625.1 Silurus asotus
GGGGGGGCACAAGCTTATTATTTGTGTGAGCTGTGAGTTATGTAAATTCTTTTTTTTTTATTTTTTTACTATTTCTTTATGGCATGTATTTTTAAGAACTAGTTTCTAAGAAACCTTTCTCTTTTAGATTTGGCATCTCCAACAGTGAATTTTAAAATGCTTCTTGAGAACGAGCGAAGAAATTTTCAGCTGGTGAGCTTAGCAGTGTCTTATCTTGGAGCGGTTCCTGCCATGATTACACCAGAGGACATGTCTAACACAATCCCAAATGAAAAGGTGCACTGGAATTTAATTTTAACTAGATAATTGATGTATTGAAATGAATACATGGGTGTTCGGGTTGTTATGGTTAGTCACAGTTTATGATCTGACCAGTATCCCACCATTTGGGATTTTTGCTAATAATTAACTTCTTAATATTATAACCATATACATATTACATTGCTCCCTCACCTGTCCTGCTCATTCGGGTTAAATTAAATAAAATTATCTATTTAAAGATTTCTGTAACGTTGTAAACCTTTTTATATACAATTTAATAGTATGAGGTTTTTATGTGAACCTACATTTCTGTGGTAAAATGCTATATTAAATTTTTTTAACTGTATTAACTCTTGGAGCATAATGGTTTGTAATTGTATATACTCAACATGGACGTGTTTTGTTCCCATAAAGGTGGTTACATGCTACCTGTCCTTCCTCTGCACTCGACTTTTGGATCTCCGTAATGAGACTAGAGCTGCCAGAGTTATTCAAAGTGCATGGAGAAGCTATAAGCTGCAGAAGGACATTAAGATCAATCGGGTAATGCACCCAGCTGAACACCTTTTACACCATTTTTGAAATGTACTGTATTTCTCAAAGACATTTTCCATTCACAGCTGAGGAACGAGGCGGCAAAAAAAATCCAGGACTTTGTGCGTTGCTTCATACAGAAAAAAAGGCTGAAGAGACAGAACATGGCTGCCACAGTCATTCAGGCCATCTGGAGAGGTCACATGACCCGAGAGGAGTTGAGAAGAACGAGGGAAGCTAAAATCCTTGCGTTGCAAGAATCAGCTGCGATCTTAATACAGGTTTGATATTAATCGCATAATAAAATAACTGAATTTATACAATTGAAGTGAAGAAGTTTTATAGTGGTGTCTATAATTTCTATATTCGGAAGTAAACAGTGAAACATCTTTTGGGAAACAAAGAAATTGAGTTGTAGTTCGACTTACTGGTTTTCTTGGATAATTACAGTTCATCTCTCTCTGTTGGTAAAATCTTGGATAGCATTGGTGATTTTAATTTTAAACATGATTAATTGCATATAATGGCCCATAATTACATGCATATTAAGTTTATATTGTTAGACCATTTTCATTTATTGTTGCAGTGCTACTGTGTAGATGTACTGACTGTCTTTTCCCCTCATACAGAAAACCTACAAGGAATGGAAGGCACGAGTCTTTCTAAAGAAGAGTCATGCTGCTGTAGTCATCCAGACTGCTTTTCGAATATGGCATACAAGTAAAATGGCAGTGAGGAATTCTGCTGCTATTAAGATCCAGGCATGGTACAGAATGCAACAATGCCAAAAACAATATCTCCGCAAGAAATCCAAGGCCGTCTTAATTCAAGCGTGGTTCAGAGGTACACATCAGAGGCGCAAGTTTCAACACCTAAAAAAGCGTCATCAATCTGCTGTTGTAATCCAGAGCGCTTTCAGGGCCTCCCTTGTACGAAAACGCATAGGTGAGATGAGACAAGCTGCAGTTTCTATCCAGATGTGGTATAAGGCCTGCTTGTTAAGGAAGGCCGAGCAGAAGCGCTTTGAAGAGGTTAAATCTGCGGCTGTGAGGCTTCAAGCAGCATTCAGAGGATGGAGGACCAGAAGAGAAATGTCACAGCAAAACCAGGCTGCTCTTGTCATCCAAACTGCTTACAGGAGATGTCTGGGTCGAAGGTCTTTTTTGTCTTTGAAGAAATCTGTGGTTGTACTCCAAAGGCGGTACAGGGCTAAAACACTTGGAGAGCAGTTTAGAAGAGAATACCTGTCTCTGAAGTGTGCAACAATAAAAATGCAGGCATTATGGAGAGGCCAAGCAGAGAGAAAGAAAATCAACTTGCTCCATCTGCACGCCACAGTGATCCAGTCACATTATCGTAGACATGTGGTGCAGACAAAGTTTATGGCATTAAAGCAGGCTGCTATAGTCATTCAAAACCAATACAAGTGTTTTCGGGTGACTAAGGAAAAGCGATCTGAATTTCTTGCAGTAAAAAAAGCTGCAATAGTTCTGCAGAGTGCGTATCGTGGCATGAGAGTAAGGCGGGATGTGGACAATAAAAACAAAGCCGCTGCTGTAATTCAGTCAGCGGTGAGGGCTTATATTGTTCGGAAGAATTTTCTTGCTCAAAGAAGTGCTGCCATTGTCCTTCAGCAACACTACCGGGCATATTTGCTTGGACGCATGGAGAGGCTGGATTACGTTCGACTTAAAAAATCAACTATAAGACTCCAGGCCATTTGCCGAGGCTGCAGGGTGAGAAGAGAACAGAAGAAAAGGCATCATGCTGCTACACTTATCCAGGCCTATTTCAGAAAGTATAAAGCACAAGTCTGCTACGTTGCTGTCAAATGCGCTGCTACCATCATACAGCAGCATTTCAGAGCGTATGTTTTGGGCAAGGAGATCCGTGCATCGTATCTACAACTTAAAACTGAGACCGTGATGATACAGTCGATATTCAGAGGAATGAAAGTTCGCAGGAACCTTCGAAACATGCGCAGAGCGGCAACAGTGATTCAAGCGCATGTTCGTGGACACATACAGTTAGTGGAGTACAGGAGACAAAAATGGGCTGCAGCCGTTATCCAGAGGCAGTTCCATGCCCACAAACAAAGGAACATCATTAAAAAACAGTATCTTGCCATGAAAGAAGCTGCAGTATGTATTCAGGCAGCATACCGTGGCATGAGGGTGAGGAAATGGATCTCGGAGATGCATATTGCTGCAATCGCTATTCAAAGAAAATATAAAGCACACAAGCAATCTAAAGAATATCAGGCCCTCAAACAGGCAACAATCCTGGTGCAAAGGAGACACCGAGCCAATCTTCTCGCAAAGAGGCAGCGCGAGTTGTATTGCGCTATGCAAAAAGCTGCCATTTCTTTGCAGGCTGCATACCGTGGCGTGAGGGTGAGGAAATGGATCTCGGAGATGCATTTGGCTGCAAAGGTTATTCAAAGGAAATATAGAACACACAAGCAATCTAAAGAATACCAGGCTCTCAAACAGGCTACAATCCTGGTTCAGAGGAGACACCGAGCCAATCTTCTCGCAAAGAGGCAGCGCGAATGGTATTGCGCTATGCAAAAAGCAGCCATTGCTTTGCAGGCTGCATACAGGGGAATGAGGGCGAGAAGAGAGATCTGTATGAGAAACAGAGCAGCAAAAGTAATTCAGGCACACATTCGTGGACACCTACAATTAGTACAGTACAGGAGACAAAAATGGGCTGCATCCGTTATCCAGAGGCAGTTCCGTGCCAACAAGCAAAGGAACATTGTTCAACAGAGGTATATCATGATGAAAGAAGCTGCAGTATGTATTCAGGCAGGATATCGTGGCATGAGGGTGAGGAAATGGATCTTGCAGATGCAAATGGCTGCAAAGGTTATTCAAAGAAAATATAAAGCATACAAGCAATCTAAAGAATATCAGGCCCTCAGACAGGCAACAGTCCTGGTGCAGAGGAGACACCGTGCCAATCTTCTCGCAAAGAGGCAGCGCGAGTGGTTTTGTGCCATGCAAAAAGCAGCCATTTCTTTGCAGGCTGCATACCGTGGCATGAGGGTGAGGAAATGGATCTTGCAAATGCAAATGGCTGCAAAGGTTATTCAAAGCAAATATAGAACACACAAGCAATCTAAAGAATACCAGGCTCTCAAACGGGCAACAATCCTGGTGCAGAGGAGACACCGAGCCAATCTTTTAGCAAAGAGGCAGCGCGAGTGGTATTGTGCTATGCGAAAAGCAGCCATTGCTTTTCAGGCTGCATACAGGGGAATGAGGGTGAGAAAAGAGATCTGCAAGAGACAGCGAGCAGCCACAGTGGTACAGGCATGGTACAGAATGTACAGAGTAAGAGTGCGTTTTCAAGCTATTCAAATTGCAGCCATCCTGATTCAAAGACGGTACCAGGTTTACAAAGAAAGGAAGCGTTTCTTGTCCATGAAAGCAGCAGTCTTGCTTTGTCAACAAAAATATCGAGCCATTTTGGTTTCAAGGCAGCAGCGGAAAGCTTACCTTGACAAGTATAATGCTGTGCTTGCAATTCAGGCAGGATATAGAGGAATGAAGGTCCGGCAGCAGATGCAAATAAAACGCAAAGCTGCTAAAACTATTCAATCCCATGTCAGAAAGCATTTGAACCAAAAGTACTATCAGAAGCTACTTTGGGCATCAAGAACCGTTCAGAGACTCTTCAGAGCTAATAAATTGAGAAAGCAAGCCATCGAGTCCTTCAGGAAAAAGAGAGCTGCTATTATTTTACAGGCCGCGTTCCGTGGAATGAAGGCCAGACAAGCACTGACTCAAAAGCACCAGGCTTGTACCATTTTACAGAGTGCTTACAGAGCTCATTGTGCTCGGACACGATATTTGTGTATGAAATATGCCGCTATTGCTATTCAGCAAAGATTCCGGTCTGCGCTTGCAGCTCGGAGGCAAAGGGAGCAATTCCTGAGATTGCGTCGTGCTGTAATTACCGTTCAAGCCTACTACAGAGGTCACAGTGTCCGGAGGGAACTGATTCTTCGACATCAAGCAGCTACAACTATTCAGGCGGCTTTTAGAAGACATGTGGAGGAAACGAAGTACCAGGCCATGAGGTTGTCTAGTATTCTCATTCAGAGACATTACAGGTCCTATGTTGAAACTAAGGCAGTCCGGGAGAAATATTTAGCGTTGAAAACGTGTGCCATACGTCTCCAAGCTGCTTATCGAGGACATTCTGTTCGACAGAATATGGCCAAAATGCACAACGCTGCCACTGTCATTCAGGCAGCAGTAAAAATGCATAAGCAAAGGTCGATGTTCAGAAGGCAGAAGTGGGCTGCAGAAGTTATCCAGGAGAGATTTAGAGCTTTGAAGCTTGGGAATCAACAAAGACAGAAATACCTGCATTTAAAGGATGCCACCTTGTGCTTGCAGAAGTGGTACAGAGGCAAAAAGGGAAGAGAACTTGTAAAACGTATCAAAGCAGCAAGGACGATCCAGTCCTACGTAAGGATGTCCATCCAAAGGCGGCGCTTTACGAAGACAAAAGCTGCAGCAGTTACTATTCAGTATGCTTACAGGGCACATTATTGCCGAATGCAGCAATCCAGGATGCAAAATGCCGCAGTCTTAATACAGCAGTGGTACAGATCATGCAGATTGGTCCAGAAAGAGCGAAAGTACTTCCAAAGAATTCAAAAATCCACACTGACTTTGCAGCATGCATTACGGCAAGCGGTCGCAAGAAGACTCGAAAAACAAAGACTAGCGGCCATCAAGATTCAGTCTGTGTTGCGCATGCATTTGCACCGCCGTCGCTACGTGAAGTTGCGCTCATGTGCTGTAAAGCTACAAGCTAATTTCAGGATGCGAACAGCCAGGGGAAGTTACATAAAACAACAGGCCGCTGCTGTTATAATACAGACATACTACAGGGCATACAGAGCAAAACTGGAACAGAGACACCGTTATCTTAGGACACTGGACTGCATCCGTGCCCTTCAAGCACGAGCGCGTGGACTTATTGCATTCAGGAGATTCCAAGAAATGAGACGAAGTGCAGTCAAGATTCAGGTTAGCCTGATAAGCTTTCTGTACATGTTAATTGCGACTTTTTTGTTGTTCAAATTTGTGCACATTAATGCAGATCTTTAAATTTACTTCAATACCTTTCACTTCCTCTGACAGGCACACTATCGTGGAATGATTGAGAGGCGCAAATTTCAGCAAAGGAAGAAGTCGGCATGCATCATTCAGAAGCATTACAGGGCCTATCAACTCTGCCAAACAGAGCGGGAACAGTTCCTCAAACTTAGGAATTCTGCACTTCTTATTCAGGTAAGACATTTTCAGATATGAACCGTGTTAAAAGCTGTGTATGTTCGCTTCACCAAATATATCTGTTTACCGCAGAGAGAATTCCGTGCCTACCGATCAAGAAGACTTGACCTGCAGAGACGAGCGGCACTTAAAATTCAAGCTTGGTTTCGAGGATGCCAGGCCAGACGCGCCTATGTCTTGAAACAAAATGCCATTGCAACCATCCGTAGATGCCTTCAAACTAGATTTCAGCGGTTAAGGTAACGGCAATTTTAAACTGAACACGCTTGAGTCGGAGTGTTCTTTGAGTAACATTTTCTGTTGTTCTACCTCAGGTTTCAAGCGATCCAGCACAGTGTCCGTGTCATTCAGCAAAGATGGCGGGAAACTCTGGTTGCTAGGAAACAGCGAGCCCAATTCCTACGAATCAGAAAATCCGTTGTCGTCATGCAAGCCCTGTGGAAAACTGCTAGGAAGAGGAGAGCAATTCAAAGGGTAATTTTTTTTATTTATTTGATAAACTATTAGAAGTGTGATTGAGTTTTATAGAGCAGATAGATAAGTAGATCTAGTGTCCTATGTTACAAATGGTCCTTTATGAATTACGAATCTGCTTGGACATAGCACATGAACTCATGCCTGTGTTTTAAACATTATTGCTTATTAATTTGCCTTGATTAAGAGTGCTCATAATTTTGTTTTGGATTTTGTACATCAGGCTTGTGGAAAAGCAGAGATTATACAATGATTTACCCATTATATTGATCTGTTTGGGTAACTTTGGGTAACAAAGTTCATCTCTAAACCTGCTGAATTTCTGTCAACACCCTTATCTTTTCAACCAGGTTATTTTAGGCCAGTACTTGTACAGGAATTCATTTAGCCTTGAGCTCATGAAAGAATATGAAGCTGTTATTCGCTAAACTAAATGTGCATAGTCGTACATTTCAATTACCTTCAGAGAATGGAGAAATAAGTGAGAGATACTAAAACTGGTAGGTATGTGGCAGTTACTGCAGTTAATAACAAAATAAAATAAAGAAAACGGAAAGCCTGATCTTGCATACTGTGATAATTGAGGATTTATGTATTTAGTTTTTTGCCATGAGAGAGTTTGGATTGGGGCAATAAAAAATTATTTTGGTGAAAGCCATGAAGTGCTTTAATGCTAGCCCAATTTGGAGTAAAAACTGGATTTTCTGCAACCTCGGCTTTAACAGTCCTGACTATTGCATATTTCTTGCCCCAATGGGCCTCTATTATATCAAGTGCACACAGCAAGAGTTCTTTAATCCAAGAATTGCTGACATTTTTCACACTTGACTTGCTAGTAAATCAGTTGTTTGACGTCAAAACGTGCACGATGCATGAATGCTTAGTCAAGACACACTACCGGATGTTTCTCCTGGAGAAATCACTGGCAATCATGCCTGATTTACAAAAGCGCTTTTACAAAAAATAAATGGCAGAGCTGCCTAGCATGTGACTGCCCATATAACCTTTTATTTAAAATATTTAATTCTTGTATATTTTGTTGTTTTTCAGCAAAAATTTGGGTATGACAATCCAAATAGTGTTTGTTTTACTTGTTTTTATTTTTAATCCTTGCCTACAAATAGATCATTGGTGAATGAGAGCGGAGTCTGACATCCTAATTCCTCTTTGACTCTCAGTTTTTTATTGGTGTACTTGCAGTTACAAAAGTTTTCACACTATGCAAGCCTTGCGGTCATTTGCACAATGAGCCTATTGTCATTGGACACAAAAAATGAATCAAAAAATGAAAAAAAAAATAATAATCTGTTGCACTTGTAACTTGCAATTACCATTTTTGGCCACTAGATGCAGCAATACTTTATGAAGTTAAATAGGATACTTAGCAATGCTATCTGCATGATTTTTAGCATTGTGTTGCTGCCACATGATAACTGCATAAATAAGCACGTGTATCGGTCTTCCTAATAAAATGTGTAGTTAATATGGTGGGGCTCTGGATTGCATGACTCTGTAGAAAGGTCTCCACTTAAAAAACAGTGTTAATGTAACGAGTCTAAAGATCTGTTCAACAAAATAATTGGATTTTTTATTTTTTTTTCTTTAATTGCCTTTTTTCTTTCAGGCAAAAGATATTGCAAGACAACATCGTTTTGCAGCTGCTGCTCATCATCATTTGTGCGCAGTGAGGATACAGAGGGCACTGCGAATTCATTGGGCAATGAAAGCAGCGAAGAGGCAGATTTCCTCAGTCATTTATATCCAGGTAGTCAACGTTTATAGTGTGGCTGCCATTCCATTATTAGTTACTCTTTATTTTGCTTGTAGTTATCGCTGCATTGCAGGTGTAAATTGAAGTTTTAACCATTTTGTAAAACCTGGCTGCACTGGTTTAAAGACTGAGAGGAAATGGAGCTTCACACGAACATGCAGTTGTAGAGCTTGAACAGTGATTCGGAATAATGCAATTATAACTGATTACCTTGATAAAGCCAGGTTTTGTTTTGTGTATAGTTTCTCTCAAGTTGTATCTACAGGTCCGATATATAGCCAAAAGCCATAGCATTAAAACAGCTGATAATTATTTCATAACAATTGAACCTTTGCAGGTTTGATAGACAGCAAGTGAACAGTCAGTGCCTAAAGTTGATGTTTTGGGAAAGCAGGAAGTTCTGTTAGTTAACTCTGCGTACATACAAGATGTGCTGCAAATGTACAAAATGAAATGTTCATACTGATTTTATTAATTTATTTTGGCTTGGATGGTTCCTCTTCCTCCGTTTTCAATCTTACTTTAGCGCTGGTACTTGGCTAAGCTTCAGCGAAGATTATATCTTGAGCGACGGCAGAAAATCATCACGGTTCAGAGAGCAGTGAAGGCTTGGTTCAGTCGTCGTAATGAAGCAGCCACTGTTCTCCAGCGCACAGCCAAAACATTCCTTCTGAGACGCAGGAAAGAGAGACTGCAATGTGGAATCATAAAGTTCCAGGTAACAATGTCATGTAAATATTTACTAGTGTTTTAAAACTTGTTTGTTTTTTGTTCCCATTAATCTGGGGAGGCTTACAAGGCCATTTCAAGACAATTTATACCACAAAAGAGCTTTCCATACAGTTGGCAGCCTTCCCAGCATTTTTTAAATGGTTAATGCTTAGAGATATAAAAAACACCCCCTTTTTTTTTTCTCCTAATTGAGACGTAAAACATTAGGAGGTGGGACATCTATTAGGTGGGAGGGGTTATCATCTTTCTCACCTGATGAACCAACATTTGTGTGAAGAACTTGAGGGTTAAAATATTGGTTTCATGAATGAAATATAAAGTTGTTTATGATGTATAAATATGTGGCCTTTTAATGGCACCTCAAGGCACTCTGGAGAGGTCATCGTTCAAGGAAGCTTCACGACACGGCCAAAATCGTTTCCATCAGGCATCGCTTGCAGAAAGTCAACAGAGAGGCTAAGGAAGAAGACAAGTTGTGTCACAAGACTTCAACTGCTTTGACTTACCTTCTCGGATATCAAAATTATGCCCATATTCTCACAGCTTTGAAGCATTTAGGTAGGATTTTTTCTGCACAAGTTTGTTTGCACATTTGTTCCAATGTAAGGGTCTCAACTAAGATTTAAATTTTATCTGAAGAAACTGCAACCAGACTTTCTCCAGAGAGCTGCGAGCACCTTGTGAATAGTGGCGCAACCCACACCATCTTTACCCTAATAAGGAACTGCAACCGGAGTGTGCCGTCTATGGAGGTCATCACGTTAGCAATTCAAGTTCTTCTCCATCTATCAAAAGTATGTGAAAAATTCAATCACTCATTGTCTTGTCACTGCTATTTTTTTAAGGTCTTTATGTTCTAATTTACTCCACTGTAAATCATATTGTCAGCTGTGGTCATTTATCAATTTAATAATTATACAAATGCCTTGATTTTTGCCATAGTACAACAAGACCATAGACGCTGTTTACGACGTGGAGGACTCCGTGGAAACACTCTTGGATTTGCTACAGATGTACAGAGAGAAAGCCGGGGATAAGGTTGCAGAAAAGGGGGGCAGCATCTTTACCAAAGCATGCTTCCTTTTGGTGATTTTGGTACAGGATGAAAAACGGGCATTGGTAAGTGTCACCATGACATGATTCATAACTGTATCTTACACGTTGTAATAGTTTGTATAATACATTTTATTTATTTTTTATTTTTTTTTAAAACCTCTAGGAGGTGAAAAAGCTTCCGAGGGCTTCAGATCGCATTTGCAGGATTTATAAGTTAATACTTAAAAAATGCAAAATGGATGCCCAGAGAACCAAAGTCAGCCAAAGGATGAATGTCTCACTGAATGGAAGCTTCCTTCCCCAAGCCACTCCTCAAAAGTCCAAGCCAATACTAAGGTATGTCATTATTTCTAAAAACTCTGGGCCTGGTTCTAGAATTTTAATCCTTTGGAAAATGACATTGCAAAGTGCCCACAGATGAAAATTTCCTAATGTGTATAGCTTTATTTTTCGTCAAGCTGTTTCATTCCAGAGCTATGACTAGTAAACTTTATGTAAATTGAATAGTGCTCTATCCCAAAAATCTATTCTAGAAAAAAGATGGAAGCCCCTACACCCCATTATCACATTTTATAGTTTCTTTATCTGATATTTTCAAAATCAAACTTGTGGAATCTGTTTTCTTAGCTAATAGAAGATAAGTGTTTAACATCTGAAACTATATTTATTTAGGAAGCCTCATTGAAAAAGGCAAAATAAATTGTAAACTGAATTGGGGGGTTTAAATGCTAATGATTTAGAAACTGAACACATGGTCAGAAGCTCGTTTTTTATTTATACTGTGCTGATGGCCAGTTACACACATGCTAGTTGATCTACAATCGTGCATATAATCAGAAACATGGTGTGCAAAATCAAACACAAATATCCCATTACTTTCTTGTGTCTCCAATGAGATAAATGTTAATTAAAATATTGATTGAGCGATAGAGCATTATGAGAAGTGCATAGATTTCATGGTTTTGAGTGTGCGATTGATTTAACCAATAAGTTCTTGAATTAAAATGGTTATATACAGTATTTTTATACAGTGGTGGATGAAGTATGTACTTGAGTTAAAGTAGAGATACATAAGAGAAATTATTACACTATTAAAAGTAAGTTTTCCCTTTGAACTTTCACTTGAGCAAAAGAACAAGTGTTTTCCTTCAAATGTAATTTTTTGTACAAATGTAAAAGTACTATGATTTATTATGGCTATAATGTCCTATCGTAGCCATAATTATCTGTCTGTCTGTCCATCTATCTGAATGTTGGTCCGTCTATCTATCTGAATGTTAGTCTCTCTCTCTCGACTCCAAATCGCACTCTTTTCACGATATTCTGTTTATTTAAAGCCTCAGAGCATCCTCTATTATAAGTAAAACTTCTCTACTCTAAAATGCATTGAAGTCTAGTGAAGTTCCTCAACTACATTTTGCAAAAGTCAAATATCTTACTTTTTAAAAGTAAATGTCTGCCTAAATTGAAATAAATGAGTACAGATGGGTAAAAAAAGCTAGTTAAGTACAATAATGAATTGCGTTTACTTCGTTACTGTCCTCCACTGTTTTCATATCTATAATTACTCCTGTTCATGACTGGTTTTATTCATGTGATTTAGATCTCATTATTAATTTTCATCCATTTTTAATCTTTTCTAGATTTGTACCAGACTGGGTTCTTGAACGAAAGAAGATAAACATTGTAGACCCTCTCAGTGCCATCCAAGCATTGGTTAAATCTCTTGCAATTGTACCCTGAGCACACAGCAAGATTTGATGTACATAGTGAATTTATTTTTCTCCTTCTAACTTGTACATATTTCCCAGTGTTTTATATTGCTGTTATAGCTATAAACCTTTTATCACTATTCTATTTTTATTTTTTTACATTCCTGTTCTTTGCATTGCCACAGTCTTTTTATATGTAAAAAGAAGGAAAGTAATAAAATAGGTTGAGTGCTGTTTTCAATTAATGTGCTTTCCTCTGTAACCGAATGAATTCAAGGAACATTTTTCAACATTCATGAGCAGTCTTAAATGTACAAGAATTACTTTTAAATATATGATGTGCTTTCCTTATGGTTGTGTTAGAATTGTAGCACTGGAAAAGCTTTAAAAAAGTTATTATACTTTATGAATAATAATGAATGCTTAACAAGGGAATAGACTGCCTGTTCTGTTTGGTTTTTTTTGTATGCACACAATGGAATGTGTACAAATTAAAGACTGTTTGCTACAAAAATGTATTGACTCCGAACATTTGAGTTCTAATATATCTTGGTAATCAAGCCACTAGAGAAGTGCAACTTTAGGTTTCTGATTTACCCACTGCAATAAAGTGGCTGTTGGGAAATTAATTGTAACTGATGCAAACACAAACTCTCACTTCAACAGCATGCTTAATTAAAAATTTTTTTTTTCCTCTTCTTTAAAATGTACATGTACCTAACAAGCCTAGTTAACATTTTTATTCTGGTGAGAGGAAAATAAAAAATAAGGTTTGGAGGAGAGATGATTTTTAAGATAAATAATTTCTGGTTTATACTATGCATGTGAAGAAGTTATAATCATTGCATAATCCCACATTCAGATGGCTTATTTATTTATTTATTTTGCTTATGTTGAACAAGCTGCAGGTCAATGGTCTTTAACTTTTATAAATGTGGATCAAATATGTTCCTTAATAATATCCGGAATCTACATGGACTGCATGTTATTTTGGAACAAACGATTCAAACAAAATGCACAAGTTTTTATTGGTCCTCTTTTGTCATTCTCATGCGGGGACAAGAAATGTCCCCATCATCTGATACTGTTGCTGGAGTTTGGAAAGATGACTGTAAATGTTTACGACAAAATCATTGTGGAGAATCTTTTGTACAGTTACATAAATGCAAACCTCAATTGTTCTGAACACCTTTACATTAGAGTTAGAAAATGAACTAGCTGAACATTTATAAGGAAAACCTACATGCGTGCAATCATGCATTAATTCATTTGAACACGTAAATGGTTATAGTAAACATTAGGGTAGAAGGAATATTGTCCCAGTGACTTCCTGTGTTATCTTTATATGTGCCAGATAGGCTGGTTTGTATTTCATAAATTGCTGACTAATTTTCTTATGAAACAGCTTCTAGAGTTTACATATCTGTTGAGGATCAAGCACAAATGTTTGGTGATAGTCCATGCGGCTCTGCATGTTCACTAAAATAGCAATGTATACAATATGCTGTTATTGACCTAATTTACTTGATACTTACTTTAAGTGACATTAAGATACTAATCATAATTTTTATGACACCCAACTTCTAAAGAAATAAAAACAAGCAAACAATAATCATTAGAATCATGAATGAAATGGGTTTATAAATATCACCCATCAACCATAGGTTTGAAGTAATCTGATCTATATTACTGGCAAGATGGCAGGGCGATTACTCCATTTTTGCACTGCTGTTTGAAGGCCAGGCTGTTATGTTGTGCTTTTCTTCTATTTTGGCATGTAAAAGTAATGTATTCTTCATGTTTTGCGTGCATGACTCTTTTTTCCCCATAATATTGCTTTATGTTCCGGGCATCCATGTCTTCTATGGTCACAGTGCACGGTTCTGAAAAAAAGTTTAAAATCAAACTTTTTTTTATTTTTATTTTTAAATAAGCATTATATCTGAACTATCTTTAAAGTATAGATGTGGTGCCTTGCATACATATCCACCCAACCTTTCCTAATTGTATTAAAATCTGCAAAACAAATAACTATTAGGTAGAAAGGTCCCTTTGCTTTGAGATAAGTTTCGATAATATGTGGAATGGAGATGTTGGAAACATTACATTGAAATTTTGCTAAAAAATTGCATCACATCATTTTTGTGGGTTTGTCAACTGCACAGTCATGCTGCCACATCCCGATTCTATTGATTTGACATCACTTGAAGACTACTCCTTGACGATGAATATTTTAGAGGTAGAGGGATATTTTCTGGTTGAAGATTTGGAATTGCATGTTGCATGTTGTAATTGATAAATAATTATATTCTTAAACACAGAAATGTTGCCTTTGTACTGTAAAATGAATAAGAATCACCAAGTCTTTGATATGAAAAAAAAATAAATAAAAAGTATTCAGTAAAATATATTCAAAGGTTACATTCAACTAATGCTGTTTTAGATATAAACGCAAAAATCTTCTTGTGCAAATTGCACTAGGTGTCAAAATAAAACATGTTGACATTAGCTGGGAAATTAAATGCAAGTATCATTTATAGTGAAGGTATATAAGCTTCCTCAAGAAGTAAGTATCTAGGTGGTTTTAGTGGTACAGCTTATTAGTATTTATGACAAAAGGCCAACATTTTTCATAAATATATGCAATTTCTCTTATTCTAAAGGTAGCTTCAACTTAAAACTCATATTACTGCTATATGTAAAAAAACTTTTAGCTTTTTACATTGACTATAACAATATATATATTTTTCATATCAGCAAGAAGCTTAATAGTATCACGTGTATTTATAATTTTGTTAAAAAGCAACTTTATTATACTTTATTAACACTATATTATCTTTCTTTTAAAGAATCACTTTAAGTTTATCTAAATATCTTTTTTTTATGTGAGTGCATGCATGTATATATTTGTTTATTATACATTGTTATTCTGTTCATTTTGCTTTGAAATATTTTTTTATTGATATAAATGTTTTTTACAACAATTTTTGCATCCAGTATGCCAAAATGCAGTATTCATATCTTATGTGAATAAAGCTTATTCTAATTCCCAGCCATTCTTGGTTTCACAGAATTATTTAAATCTCATATGCAGAAAGTACTTACCTAAACATCTTAAATATCCTCTCCATATTCCTTGTACACAGGTTGCGATGCTATTGCCAGATAAAGTGTACAAAGCATTGCACTGGTATTGAACTCGTTCTCCATTACTATAGTAGTTTTTCCTTAAAGTAACTGTATCAGCAAATTGAATGTTTGGCGGAGGGCCACAAACTCCATAGTTCACTGTAAACATAAAAGTACATATTAAGTACATTGTATTTACTTTTTTTTTATCAATGTTTTAGTATATGTATAGTAAGTTTTCACCTAAACATCTAGGGTATGGACTACTCCATGTTCCATCTTGTTTGCATGTAATTGATGGTTGTCCCATCATAATCATATAAGGATTAACACAACGAAAGGCTAAAGAATGAGTCGGTTTATATGGTGGATAAACTCCTGGATATCCATTAACAATAATTACATTATTAAGTTCCTCTCCTTTGCAAGTAATCACTGTAGAAAGAAAGAAAGAAAGAAAGAAAGAAAGAAAGAGAAAAATATGAGAAGAGAATAATGCACATTTAAAAAACAATAAATCAACCTTACAGGGAGTGCAGAATTATTAGGCAAATGAGTATTTTGACCACATCATCCTCGTTATGCATGTTGTCTTACTCCAAGCTGTATAGGCTGGAAAGCCTACTACCAATTAAGCATATTAGGTGATGTGCATCTCTGTAATGAGAAGGGGTGTGGTCTAATGACATCAACACCCTATATCAGGTGTGCATAATTATTAGGCAACTTCCTTTCCTTTGGCAAAATGGGTCAAAAGAAGGACTTGACAGGCTCAGAAAAGTCAAAAATAGTGAGATATATTGCAGAGGGATGCAGCAGTCTTAAAATAGCCAAGCTTCTGAAGCGTGATCATCGAACAATCAAGCGTTTCATTCAAAATAGTCAACAGGGTCGCAAGAAGCGTGTGGAAAAACCAAGGCGCAAAATAACTGCCCGTGAACTGAGAAAAGTCAAGCGTGCAGCTGCCAAGATGCCACTTGCCACCAGTTTGGCCATATTTCAGAGCTGCAACATCACTGGAGTGCCCAAAAGCACAAGGTGTGCAATACTCAGAGACATGGCCAAGGTAAGAAAGGCAGAAAGTCGACCACCACTGAACAAGACACACAAGCTGAAACGTCAAGACTGGGCCAAGAAATATCTCAAGACTGATTTTTCTAAGGTTTTATGGACTGATGAAATGAGAGTGAGTCTTGATGGGCCAGATGGATGGGCCCGTGGCTGGATTGGTAAAGGGCAGAGAGCTCCAGTCCGACTCAGACGCCAGCAAGGTGGAGGTGGAGTACTGGTTTGGGCTGGTATCATCAAAGATGAGCTTGTGGGGCCTTTTCGGGTTGAGGATGGAGTCAAGCTGAACTCCCAGTCCTACTGCCAGTTTCTGGAAGACACCTTCTTCAAGCAGTGGTACAGGAAGAAGTCTGCATCCTTCAAGAAAAACATGATTTTCATGCAGGACAATGCTCCATCACACACATCCAAGTACTCCACAGCGTGGCTGGCAAGAAAGGGTATAAAAGAAGAAAATCTAATGATATGGCCTCCTTGTTCACCTGATCTGAACCCCATTGAGAACCTGTGGTCCATCATCAAATGTGCGATTTACAAGGAGGGAAAACAGTACACCTCTCTGAACAGTGTCTGGGAGGCTGTGGTTGCTGCTGCACGCAATGTTGATGGTGAACAGATCAAAACACTGACAGAATCCATGGATGGCAGGCTTTTGAGTGTCCTTGCAAAGAAAGGTGGCTATATTGGTCACTGATTTGTTTTTGTTTGGTTTTTGAATGTCAGAAATGTATATTTGTGAATGTTGAGATGTTATATTGGTTTCACTGGTAAAAATAAATAATTGAAATGGGTATAAATTTGTTTTTTGTTAAGTTGCCTAATAATTATGCACAGTAATAGTCACCTGCACACACAGATATCCCCCTAAAATAGCTAAAACTAAAAACTACTTCCAAAAATATTCAGCTTTGATATTAATGAGTTTTTTGTGTTCATTGAGAACATGGTTGTTGTTCAAATTAAATCCTCAAATAAAATTAATCCTCAAAAATACAACTTGCCTAATAATTCTGCACTCCCTGTATATTAATTAAAACCATTCCAGCATTCTGTTTTTGCCCCATTTAGTTTTGTTCATGAGTAATCTGGGTCACAAGTTCATTCAATTATAGTTTAAATAGTAAAATTCTTCTGTAGAATATTTCATTTCTTATAAGTGATTTGACCATGGCATCCTTTGTATTCAGGTATGGTTTATAGGTAATTAATTTAGAGAACATATTATTTTCTATTGCCACTATAAAATATGAATTACTCTAATGAACACCATGTTTTATTGCATCTCTCTGTGTTGCTTTCTTATAAAGTAGCTGAGAGTGAGACGTGATGTTTGATGCCTGGTAAAATGATACACTAACAAATAAAATGCCTTTTGTAATGATGTATGGCAATTCCAAACCAATTTTTACAATTGCCAATGTCTTCTTTTGTTGAACATCTTTAAACTACTATGGGAATTTTGAATTTATAAAAAAACACAATTAAAACAAAACAGTAAAAAATGTGACACAGCTTGCAGATAAAGATGAGAGAGTTTGCAGTAGAAAAGGCATGGTGTGTGTTGTTTGCATCAGACATAGTCTGTACTAACAATTGTGTGACCTTACAATACCTTTGTGCAGACACAATGTCAGTGAAAGCTTATCCATAGGGGCAGGTGTGGCAAAACCCGATCATATGTGGTATCAGCTTTAAATAAAACGACCGTAATTTCCGGACTATAAAGCGCACCCATATATAAGCCGCACTCACTGAATTTGACAAAGATTTTTATTTTAGACATAGACAGGTGTCTACATTGAAACTAATGAACTTTACACAGGCTAGAATTGTAGCACTGGAGAAGCTTTAAAAAAATTATTATACTTTTATGAATAATAATGTATGCTTAACAAGGGAATAGACTACCTGTGCAACTTTAGGTTTCTGATTTACCCACTGCAATAAAGTGGCTATTGGGAAATGAATTGTAACTGATGCAAACACAAACTCTCACTTCAACAGCATGCTTAATTTTTTTTATTTATTTTTTTCTTTCTTTCTTTCCTTTTAAATTGCACATGTACCTAACGAGCCTAGTTAACATTTTTATTCTGGTGAGAGGAAAATAAAAAAAAGGTTTGGAGGAGATCATTACCTGGAGCCATACATGATTTTTATTTATTTTTAAGATAAATAATTTCTCGTTTATACTATGCATGTGAAGAAGTTATAATCATTGCAAAAGCCCACATTCAGATGGCTTTTTTTGTTAGGTTTTTTTTTGCTTATGTTGAACAAGCTGCAGGTCAATGGTCTTCAACTTTTATAAATGTGGATCAAATATGTTCCTTAAATATATTCGGAATCTACATGGACTGCATGTCATTTTGGAACAAACGATTCAAACAAAACGCACAAGATTTTAATGGTCGTTTGATTGCACATGTTCCTCTTTTGTCATTCTCATGCGGGGACAAGAAATGTCCCCATCATCTGATACTGTTGCCGGAGTTTGGAAAGATGTCTGTATATGTTTACGACAAAATCATTGTGGAGAATCTTTTGTACAGTTACATACATGCGAATGTCAATTGTTCTGAACACCTTTACATTAGAGTTAGAAAATGAACTAGCTGAACATTTATAAGGAAAACCTACATACGTGCAATCATGCATTAATTCATTTAAATACATAAATGATTATAGTAAGCATTAGGGTAGAAGGAATATTCTCAGTGACTTTCTGTGCTATGTTTATATGTGCCAGAAAGGCTGGTTTGTATTTCAGAAATTGCTGACTAATTTTCTTATGAAACAGTTTCTAGAGTTTACACATCTGTTGGGGATCAAACACAAATGTTTGGTGATGGTCCATGTGGCTTTGCATATTCACTAAAAAAGCAATGTATACAATATGCTGTTAGAATTTTTTTATTTTTTTTTATGTGCTTCAAACCATTTGAAACCCTTTTCAATGGAGAAAGTTTAATCACATGCAGTACCATCATGATCCTGAGTACTTCAGTATTTCACACAGTGTAAATGAGCATACATTTTGATCAGTTTTAATGCTTTCTTCTTTTTTTTTTCCCCATTGTCCCTCAATTTTTAAAGGTATAAAAATTGCCTACTTAATATTCAGGAGACAGACTCAATAATTTATAGACCATTTTAATTTCTTTACCTTAAAAACTCTTGGGTAAATCAGGCTGAATTCCCTTGGAAGTTCAACTGTTTTCATCTCTTTATTCAAAAGCAATCCTTCTCATTGTAGAATTATATATTTTTATTATTATTTTTTTTTTTGGGGGGGGGGATTAGCCTTGTAACCATTTCTTATGTTGCAATAAACACAAAGACTAAAGCCACCAACACCAGGGCATTTTCAAACTTCTAATCTCAGTCAGTGGTTAAAGGATTGTTAAAGCCAGAACATCAAGGTTGAAAAACGTTTTTTTACCAATAAGCCTTTAAGCTTGTGAATAGCTTGAGCTTGAGCCTCAATATACAGTGGTACCTATGAATATGAATGCCTCTGAATACGTATAATTCAGAATACGAATCAAAATTCATAAAGATTTTTATATTAGTTTCAGACGGAGGAACGTTGTCTTGTTTTTTCTGGGTACTGTGTACCACTGTGTATAGTAGGAATAACAATAAAAGCCACTTGACTTGACTTGGTCCTATGATTTTTGTACATTTCTTAATTCAATGAAAAAACTTTCTTTCAAAATCTCGATTTGTGAAGTGCACAGAAAGACGCATGTGTTACTCACAGCTTTGGCACTGGCTAGGTTTAACTTGAAAGTAAGAAAGTAATAAGGTCCTGTAAATAAGAAAAAGAGATGTTTCTTGGGGTCTTCAATCCCAGTGCTTTTTAGGTGATGCCACTTTCCCCTTTCTTCCAATAAAAGGGAGAAAGTGGTGGCACCTAACAATGATTCGTGCTAGTTGAAGTCCCTACACTGATGTGCAACATAAATTGATATGTTGAGATGAAGTCAGTCCCAGCTTCTTCTGTGTTAAAGTGCTGTTGTGCACAGTATACATCCATAGATTTATTTTTAAGAGTACACAGAATGCATTTGATAAAGTGTAATGTTTATTGGATTAGATGAAAATTTCAGTATGTATTTTGTCACATAAGTTCATGCAATTACATCTCCACACCAATTTTTATTTAACACGCTTGTCATTCCATAACAATGATTTAATGCTACATTATTATAAAACTACACCTTATTTACTTGATACTTACTTTGAGTGATACTGAGATACTAATCATAATTTTTATGACACCCAATTTCTAAAGAAATAAAAACAAGCAAACAATAATCATTAGAATCATGAATGAAATTAACCATAGATTTGAAGTAATCTGATCTATATTACTGGCAAGATGGCAGGGCCATTACTCCATTTTTGCACTGCTGCTGGAAGGCCAGGCTGTTATATTTTGCTTTTCTTCTATTTTGGCATCTAAAGATAATGAATTCTCCATGTTTTTTGTGCATGACTCTTTTTTCCCCATAATGTTGCTGTATGTTCCGGGCATCCATGTCTTTTATGGTCACAGTGCACGGTTCTGAAAAATAGTTTTTAAAATGAACAATACATCTGAACGATCAATAAAATATAGATGTGGTGCCTTGCATACATATTCACCCAACCTTTCCTAATTGTATTACAATCTGCAAAACAAATAAATATATAATTTTGATTATATACACACCAGCCACTTTATAAGGATTGTAATAATACTATTGGGTAGAAAGGTCCCTTTGCTTTGAGATAAGTTTCAATAATTTATGGAATGGAGATGTTGGAAACATTACTTTGAAATTTTGTTTAAAAATTGCATCACATAATTTTTGTGGGTTTGTCAACTGTACAGTCATGCTACCACATCCTGAAGTTGCTCAATTAGCATCAGATCTGGTGAGTAGAAAAGTTCATTTGGAAGAACACTGAACTTTTCTGGTCCTCTCATAAACAAGGTCTACACATTTTCAGCAACAAAAATTTCTCATATAGGCATTTAAACAATTTCGCTTGTTGTTAAGGGTGCAACAGTCTGCATATCAAAGCAGAAATCAAGATTCAGGAGTCCTAGTGTGGTCTTCTAATGTTGTAGGCCATCCCTTCAAGGTTTGACATTTTGTGTATTCTGCTCAACATAGTTTTTAAAGTGGTCATTTGAGTTGCTTGCTAGACAAGGTAGGTAGAAAACAGACACCTCCATGCTAAGACACTAGCCCGCTAACTGTAAAGTAAGCATTTTTGTATATAACAGCAAATAAATTAGCATTTTTAATTGATAAACCAAATGCATGTTCAGCATAACTCATTTAATGGTAAGAAGTTCCCTTGTTGTTTATTTCTAATGATTTGACATCACTTAAAGACTACTCCTAGTCGATGAATAGAGGTAGAGAGATATTTTCGGGTTGAAGATTTGGAATTGCATGTTGTGACCATTCCAAAATACTGTAAGATATACTGACACATACCAGAGCAATCTGTATATGACATTTGTTATTCAGACGATTGATAAATCTTTGGGGTGAATACTTTTGCAAGGCACCAATATATTCTTAAACACAGAAATGTTGCCTTTGTTCTGTAAAAAATAAATAAGAATCACCAATTCCTAGATATGAAGAAAAAAAAAAAGATTTATTAAAATATATTTAAAGGTTACATTGAATTAATGCTGTTCTAGACATAAATGCAATAATGTGTCAAAATAAAACATGTTGACATTGGCTGGGAAATGAAATGCAAGAAGCAATTATAGTGAAGATATATAAGCTTTCTCAAGAAGTAAGTATCTAGGTAATTTTAGTGGTATAGCTTATTAGTATCTATGGAAAAAGCCAACATAACTTGAGGTAATAGGCAATTTCTCTAATTCTGAAGATAGCTTCAAATTGAAGCTCATATTACTGCTATATCTAAATAAACTTTTAGCTTCTTACATTGACTATAACAATAAATTTTTTTTTTCATATCAGCATGAAGCTTGGTAGTGTATTACATTACATTTATATCTTTGTAAAAAGCAACTTACCACTTTATTATCTTACATTTAAAAATCATCTAAAGTTTATCTAAATATCTTTTTTTGATGTGAGTGCATGCCTGTATATATTTGCTTATTATTATACATTGTTATTCTGTTAATTTTGCTTTAAAAATTTTTTTTTTTATTGATTTCATATCTTATGTGATTAAAGTTTTTCCTTATTCCCAGCCATTCTTGGTTTCACACAATTATTTAAATCTCATATGCAGAAAGTACTTACTTAAACATTCAAAATTTCCTTTCCATATTCCCTGTGCACAGGTTGCGATGCCATTGCCAGCTAAAGTGTACAAAGCGTTGCACTGGTATTGAACTCGTTCTCCATTACTATAGTAGTTTTTCCTTAAAGTAACTGTATCAGCAAATTGAATGTTCGGCGGAGGGCCACAAACTTCATTGTTCACTGTTAACATAAAAGTACATATTAAGTACATTGTATTTACTTTTTTAATTAATGTTTTAGTAAATGTATAGTAAGTTTTCACCCAAACATCTAGGGTATGGACTACTCCATGTTCCATCCTGTTTGCATGTAATTGATGGTGGTCCCCTCATAATCATATAAGGATTAACACAATGAAAGGCTAAAGAATGAGTCGGTTTATATGGTGGATAAACTCCTGGATATCCATTAACAATAATTACATTAATAAGTTGCTCTCCTTTGCAAGTAATCTCTGTAAAAAAAAAAAAGAAAGAAAGAGAAAAAAAATGAGAAGAGAATATTTTTCGAAAATCATATGCACATTTAAAAAACAATAAAATAATCAATCTCATTTTACCTTGCAGCAATACCTGCATTCGACATTTTTAGTCTCTTTTGTTGGGAACGCTACCAGATTCTGATATCGTGTCCAGAAAACTATTTTGTAATAATGGAATATTATCACTAGATATTTACAGATTGGTTTCGAATTATTGCAGCATGCTACCATGGCCAATGAACAATTTTATATTATATTAGATACAGTTTCCTGTTAAATCCTTGTTGTGGAATTCAATTTAATTAGATTTTATTTGAATAGCGTTTTAACAATGAACATTGTCCCAAAGCAACTTTACTGAAATAAATAGACTGGAAAATATAAACATTAATAGTTTATGAGTAGACCCTAAACATCCTGCTGGTCAAGAATGGCCATATCCAGTGAATGCTGTATAGGTCTAACTTTTATGAGCAGAGAAGCATTCCCAATTTGTAATGTATCCGTTTGTTTAAATATCCGTTTTTTTAATGTTTTCATGTCACCACACCATAAATATTTAGGATCCCTTTATATTGCTCAACAAGTTACTGCCCAGGATGCACGCCAACTGCTTTATTTTCAACTTGTACAGCTAAAAAAACAAAAAAAAAAACACAAAAATTCTCTAAAGATTTAACCATACAAACATCTACAAAGAAAAAAGTACACATAGCTACAATTCTGTCCATAAAGGGATCTCTTTCTATTACATGGCTTCATTCAAGCCTGGTTACTGACACATTTGAAAATCTTATTATTGCAAAACCTACCATGAACCCATTAACTTTCATAGGTTATTAGATGGAAATAGAAAAAGCTAATGAAGCTACAAAAACAATTGTGAGGTGGCCATTCCATTTGTGTAAAATGTGCACAGGTCAAAAAAATATATACTTTTTTACGATGCACACCAACACCAAAATCTCATCCCACATGCCAATGGTGTATGCACTGATCTGGACATCTTAAATTACCAAAAATATCATACTACTTCTTTAATTGGATGAATTTCAGGCAGGCAGTCTGGGGTCTGTAAACCCTTCTAACACATAACCACAATAGTTAGTTGGATCAGTCACAAATACCAAAGACAGAGAGGGATCCTTCTCTCTGGGAGAGGGGTAAAAGTAAAAAAGGGAAAAGTAAAAAAAAAAAAAAAAAGGGCTTTTGTACAAAATATGGTCACTTTTGAGCAATGTCCAATTAAATAGATATATAAAAGACACCATCATAAATAGTTGAGTACATTTATGTGTTTCCCAACTTCAATAGAACCTATTAATATAGAGGTTATTAATATATAATTTACACTTTAACACAGGTGATATGGTGCAGTTTCCTGTTTAAATAAATAAATAAAAAATTAAGGCTCTTGGTAACAGTAATTCTGACTTAATAGAACAGCACAGAGAAGTGCACTTTCTCTAGACAATGAAAGTATTTCCTCCTTGGTATTCCTTTTTTCATCCTTCCTGGTGGCTAAATCCTCAGCTTTCTTCTACCGATATACCCCATGTCCCTCCTCTGCACATGTCCAGACCATCTCAATCGGGCCTCTCTAACTTTGTCCCCAAATCGTCCTACATGAGCCCTCTAATTTTGTAGTAACTCAAAGAAGTTTTTTTCTATTATGAAGACTTGAATCCCAAATATAGTTATTTAAGCATCAAGTTATTTAAGCAGTAGTGAGTTGCTCTCTCAAGCAGGAGCTACAGTAGTGAGTTGCTCTTAAGATACTGTGGCAGCTGCTGTCTGGTGTGAGGATCTCGGCCTACTCCACCTGGTCTGTTGTCTACCTGCTTGCTGTGTGAGGATCTCGGCCTACTCCACCTGGTCTGTTGTCTACTTGCTTGCTGTGTGAGGATCTCGGCCTACTCCACCTCGTCTGTTGTCTACCTGCTTGCTGTGTGAGGATCTCGGCCTACTCCACCTGGTCTGTTGTCTACCTGTTTGCTGGGTGAGGATCTCGGCCTACTCCACCTGGTCTGTTGTCTACCTGTTTGCTGTGTGAGGATCTGGTTTGAGGCCAATATTCGGGAGCTAAGAACATTAGCTAACTGCATGCAAATATGGATGCCTAGCTGGTTAGCTGTGTCGCTCTACCTGGAAAATTGACAGTTCATTGCATCGAAGTAAGTGCATGCCACTCTGGAATAAGGTATTTTCATTGGCTTTCTCTGTTCTCTGTTGAACCATGGATATACTCAAACTATTTTGCATTCGCTCCACACTTTTTTCATGTCTCTCAGTTCCTTGCGTTACTTCATGTGCAATCAAACAAAATGGCCTTGCTTATTTAGGCAGTAAAACAGACAAAGTCTATTCAAATGATCGAGACTCTGCCTCTTTAATGATATTACGGACTTTTGGGTTAATGCCTGACAGATTTTCCATCACTCCGGCTCTGCTGTCATGTTTTATTATGGGAAAGCTCATTAATATTATTGCATTACCCAACAAACTGCATACAACTGAATTGTTAAAACAACATTACTGTAGTACCTCAGCTGTGCTCTGTCGGGCCTTAATTATATTACTGCTTATGATCTCTTGTAAATAAGAACCTGTTCTTAATGACTTGCCTGTAAAAATAAAGGTTAAATAAAAATAAAATAAAAAAAGTCTTCATAATAGGAAAACAACACAAGCAGAAATACAGAGCCTTATCTAGAGGTGCTTTATGTTCAGAGTTCATGCATCAGTCTTTGGTAATCAGCATATATTACTGGTTTGCATTTGTGTTTTATTAATAAAACCTGCACTCTAATCCCCAAGTCTGTCAATTGTGTCAACTGAACTATAGGTGTACCTTCACATTTGGGAAAAGGGTGACTCCATTTTCCATGCTTTGTACAGAAAACTTCCTTGTTTCCTTTTAGAACCATGCCTGCATGTGCACAGCGGAAAGATAACTTGTGTCCAAATTTGGCAGGTGCGTTATTCTGTGGAAGCCCAAACACGTACAAGCCATGGATCGGCAGCAACTTACAAAAGACTGTACATGGCACAAAAAAAAAGATATTAGGGGAAAAATATCGAGTTTTGTGAACATTTTAATACACTTTAGCCTGCAATTAAGGAAGTACTTTACCTTCACAAGCAGGACTTGGACCACTCCATTTTCCATTTTTTTCACATATGATTTCATTTGGGCCTATTATTTTAAGACCAGGAGAGTTACAAGTGAATGTTAAACGATGCCCATATCTTAGTGGAATATTATAAGCTGGAAGCCCATTTACAATGATGTTATTTTTAGTTTCTGGTGGAGGACATTCAATTTCTAAAAAAAAAAAAAAAAAAAGACATATTTAGTATTGTTTTAATTATGTGTTTGGACGGTCTAAACCAGAGATGCCAAAAATCGGGCCCACGGGCCAAAATTTGTCCATGGTGGCTGATTATTTTTAATATAAGCCATTGCCTGTCATATGTGTAAAAAAAATAAAATAAAGAATGTGTTTTTTAATTTCTTACAGAGCAAATACTAATTCTTAACAATTCAAAAATCATGTGAGTCATTATTATTTGCAAGGCCAATGCTAAACCATAAACATGTGAAGAATGTACTCAACCACAAATTCAATCATACCTTCACACACAGGCAAGTGGTTGCTCCAGCCCCCAGGCAAACACGTTCTGGTGTCATAAACACTCGCCATGCGATACCTAAAAGAAACATTATATACATTATATAGGAGATTGTGGTTCTGAATTCTGCTCAAATTGACTAAAACTGCACCTACCCTTGTTTGCATGTGTATTTAACAGTGGCTTTATAAACAAATTCAGTGCCATTTATTAGTGTAAATTGACCATTTGGTGTATCTGGAGGACGCCGACATCGTCTACCTGAAGATATTTAAAAACAAAACTTTTTTTGCATTTAAAATGCACAGAAAATGATTATCACACTGAAGGAAGACTCTACTCTTAAACATCAATTACTGTAGCGAAATTAATCAAATAGTAGCAGTGATTGTAAATATACAAAAAAAAAAATATTTTTTTTAATGGCACTTTATTTCTTCTATCTTAACATACTCCAACACTGAAACTCTAGACCTGCTTACTATATGCACAAAAATATACAATGAACATTACATGAACACTTACGTGAACATTCAGCTTTTTGAATTCTTTCCCATTTGTGCCCAACACAAGTAAAGTTTACTCTTCCCGCATATCCTCGATGGCAGTTATAGATCAAGGAATCTCCTTCAGTATAATTGCTTTTCAAAGAAGTAGGAGAAACATTCGCATTTTCTACCACGGGGATCTTTGAGCAGCCTGTCAGTTCAGATGAAGGGCCACCGTTCACATCATCTGTCACTGTAACCGTAACACTTTTAAATGTTTTTTCAAAAGCAACACACATTACATGAAAGAATGTCAGGTTACACAATTGAAATTGTTGTACGAACAAAAACATTAATAACACAAATAAATAATAACAAAAGAAATAAAGTCTTACCATCCATTGCTGAAGTAGAAACACTGGCCAAGTAAAACATAAACAGGACAACAAGACATGACTCCATTGTTCCTGTTCAGTAGACTTGCTCACCAAGCATTATGATCAGACTAACAAAATAGTGAGCAGCTTTAATAGTAAGGCCCCCCCCCAAAATTAAATATTGTGTACACAGTTACTCAAGACCCCATCTCCTGGTCTGTTATGGAGTAAACAGTACAAAGTGTTATTTAAACTATGTCAAAGTTAAAAAGAAACTACATAAAAAAAAAACCACAAGATCATTAAATCAGTATTTGTCTACCTGATCATTAAAAACTGACAGAATTTTTGTTTTTATTGCTGTATAAAGCATCAGGGAAGATTTACAAAATTTTTGCACATTTCCATACATTGTAATAAAAATAGTGAGACCATCTGAAGTACAAAACAAAAACTTTTTTAAAGAACGTTCTTTAATGTTCCCATTAATGCCCTTTTATGTGTTATGGTCTATACAAACACAAAACTGACTTAAACACAATGTCATTTTTTAAACACTATTTTATTTAAGTCAGACCAGCACAAACTGAATATATCACAAGGATTTCTGAAATAAATAACAAAACAAGCTGAATAATATATTCAGTATCAAAACTAAAGTGGCTTCTGCATCATAAAATCTGTTGTGTTGAGCCCTTAAAATTGTTCCTTTCACAGCTAAGTATAAAAACTATCAACAATGTACAACATAACACCGGGTTAGCTTCTAGCTTCGTCGAGGCATGTAGTTTCTGGAGGAGCTTGGACAGATTGGAGTTTCTGTTTATTGCAGTAGACATGACCTTCGAACCAGAAAGACACAGCTTACATTTGACTAAAATGTTTTTGTCTTTATGCTCAACTAAAGTGAAATAATTAGCATATTTCCACTTTGAGAAACTCGTCTTGCTCTCGCCTTGACTCACTATTACTGCCGCACAGACCTGAATAAACAGAAACATGCCCACAGTGCATCTTTTTCGTGTTTACAGTGGTTGGCATCAACCAATTCTACAATGCGTCGCTGCTGTAAACTGGTTAGGCTGTAAGCTACACGCTACAATGAATTAATTTTAAAAAGTAACAGACAACAAGGACCGGATTAATGTCGCACAATATTTTCACACGTCGGTTTATTGTCGGACAATATTTTCAGGGACCAGCCTTTAAGGTGTGGCGGATAAATACAACAAAATAAAATGATACGATATAATAAATAACATGCATCCACTGTGTTGTTTTTTGTTCATTTTGCTCGCTTGGGGATTTTCAATTTAGCGGTAATGTATTATGTGTTAGCGGCCGAAACAGCCTCTTTAAGAAGGTAGGGGATGGAGGTAAGACATGTGACCGAGGCATCATGACATGCATCAAGAGTGAGTTAAAGACAGATGTGGTGGAGAGAATCCGGTTATTTTCCAAAATAAAACCGTTCAGATTTAGATAATAAATAAAACGGAAATAATGTAAGTTATGTATTCTTTCTGTGTATCCCGGTACCAATTGACCCACGGACCGGTGCCGGTCCGCGGCCCTGGGGTTGGGGACCACTGCCTTAGGCGATAGAGGCCTTTTGTATCAGGACCCTCTGATACAAAATGTGTCAAACATAGCCACTGATATTAATAGAAATCAATCATATTACACTAGTTTATATTATGTTAAGACAATTACAACTATTTTGTTGTTGTACATGCAACATTTTATGTGTATTTTGATATATTTATAAATCTTATAAATAGATTGATGCATCATAACAAACATTTTGTTTGCATGCAAATAAAATCACAGTTTATTAAGTCTTTCATTTTCATATATTTGAAGTTTTATACATTTTCCTTCTACTCTCTGGTGGAGTCTATTATACATTTACATAAAATCACTTTAATTTTAATCGAACATTCAGCTTTAAGTTTAATATACTTTTATAAAGTTGAATGTAATGCAATTATAATTTTAAAATAAAATATTTTATCTTTTGATGTTTTAACCCATGTTTATATTTCTTGACAAAAAATTTTGATTAAACATTAATTAGCAGACCCCCCTGCAGTACCGCCGCAACCCCCTAGAGGATGCAGACCACGGTTGAAGACCCATGTTCTATAGAATAATTAAATGTATGAATAGTGTTGGTCCACTATTGTGTGTTTTCTTTAAGACAATGCTCATGGTTAAAAGTGCTATACAAATAAAAACATTTTTTTATTGAATTGGTCCAAATTATTACAATATATTTAGACGGAATGACCAGAAATGCACTAAATACAGGTTTGCCATTCATTCTTATATTCAAAACTGATCATTTTTCTTTAAATGTTAGCACACTAATTCATCTCTCTCTCACAAAAGAGAAAGTGAGTCGTTTACATTTGTGAACTCGAATTGTGGACCACTGTAAACTGTGCAAAGTAGGGGATTAGGTTTTTCTGTTTTCTGCTAATCTGCCTGTTTAAACAAGATCTTTGTTAGCATTATATGCCAAGAACATGTGGTTGGATGTTTGCAGGACTTAGTGAATTGATCCAAAACAGTATCCATTGTGGTTAATGATTGTGTGTTAGTCCGCATGAAAGCAGATAACGATGGGTTACTTAACGTAATCCCGGCTTTTTTGATAACAGAGTGAGGTGTTTCACTATGGGAATGGCTTTGGGCGTGACCAACTACGGAACTCTTATGACACCACGTCTGTCTTGACAGACAGGTCGACCTGAGATCAGGCTCCGCCCCACATTTATCCCTCAGGTCGACCCCTCCTAACATCATTGCAGCGAGATTTCTTCCCGTCCACATGCAAGAAGGGAAGTGCTGGTAAAACACCTCACAATGTTATCAAAGAACCCGGGATTACGTTAAGTAACCCATCGTTCTTTTTCTAACTTCGCTCGGTGTTTCACTATGGGAGATATAGACCACTCCCAGATTGCACATGATCCCGCTACACCCAATCACATGGGCTCAGGACGTCTGGCACTCAGCACTGCATGTGCCAAGGATTACTCAGACACATCTAGTCTATAAAACCGCACAAAGGTGTGTGGCGTAGCCCAACCGGCCGCCGCACAAATTTCCTGAACAGAAACCCACTTAAGTAGGGCCCATGATGTCGCCATCCCTCTAGTAGAGTGGGCCCTCAGACCTGCAGGTGCCTGAGAACCACAGCATTCATACGCTATAGATATAGCCTCCACAATCCAGTGGGACAGCCATTGTCTCGACAACGGCTTCCCTTTGTGAGGAGGTGCCCGAACCAAACAGCTGGTCAGACTTCCTAAAACCCGCTGTTCTCCTGACATGCGTATGGAGGGCCCACACAGGGCACAAGGAACTCAATCTCTCCTCCTCCTGAGGTGAGAACGGAGGAGGGTGAAAAGCCGAAAGTAAGAAGAATCCACCACTTTAGGTACAAACGCCGGGTTAGGGCGAAAGGAAACCTTGGTGAGCCCAGGGGCAAACTGTAACCAGGATGGACTGACAGACAGGACTTGCAGCTCGCTCACACCCTTAGCAGTCACTAGAGCCACAAGCAGTGCCGTCTTAAGAGAAAGAAATTTCAGCCCTACGCCCTCCACCGGCTCGAAGGGGTGATGAGAAAGGGCCTCCAAAACCAATGACAAAGGCACTAACCACCGAGACACCGGCCTCTTACGGCGTGCACCTTTCATAAACCGGCTAATCAAAGGGTGCCGACCCGCAGGTTCGTTACTAAACCCGACATGACACGCAGAAATAGCCGCCAGATACACCTTCAAAGTAGAAAAAGCTTTCCCTTTATCCAGCAAATCCTGAAGAAAGCACAAAATATCTCCCACAGAACACTGGAAAGAGACAATGTGACCACGGCCACACCACTCCTCAAAAACTCGCCATTTATTGTCATAAAGCGTGCAAGTAGACAAGGCCCTAGCACTCTGGATAGTGTGTATAACCGATTGGGGTAAACCCGCCACACTCAAGTTCCACCTCTCACGGGCCATACCCAGAGAGCAATCCTGTCCGGGTGCGGATGATAAATCTCTGCCCACTATAGGCCCACTGCTTTTCTCATTATATATGCAGAACAATTTGTTCATGCTTTTGTTACATCTAGATTAGACTACTGTAACGCTTTACTGTCTGGGTGTGTGAGTAAGTGCATAAATAAGCTTCAGTTAGTTCACAATGCAGCAGCAGGAGTCCTCACCAGATTTAGAAAATATGACCATATTACCCCTGTTTTAATCAGTCTACACTGGCTCCCAATCAAATCTCGCATTGATTATAAAATACTACTATTCAATTCAATTCAATTCATTTTTATTTGTATAGCGCTTTTAACAATGAACATTGTCTCAAAGCAACTTTACACAGATAATGTGGTGAATAAATGTAAATATGTTCTTTGTAAGTATGTTTGTCCCTGATGAGCAACTGTGGCAAGGAAAAACTCCCCGAGATGGCATAAGGAAGAAACCTTGAGAGGAACCAGACTCAAGAGGGAACCCATCCTCATCTGGGTTGCACCAAATGTCCATTTGAAGCATATATACAAAGTTGCGGGGTACAGTGATGATGATCAGAAGCAAACTGCACTCCAGAGTCAGTGCAGCTGACCGCCGACACCAACTACAGTCCAATCCGTCCTCAAAGCACCCGTTCTACTCCGGAATTACATGGAACCACCCAAGGTGTTGATAAAGAAACTAGTAGGCAAGGGATCGAGAATGCAGGTTGAAGATTTCGATGAGGAGATTAATGAAATTAAGTCATTCTCATGAATAGGAGTGAAGCTTTGTAGTTGATTATCCGTTATAATTACACTGCTGTCTACAGGGTTACTTGTAAAATAATTTGGATTTATATTAACCGTCTGGATTTCTTGCCTGATGTTTTCAATTTTATTATTAAAAAAGTTCATAAAATCATTACTACCTATTGATGGTGTGCATGTGAGTGCAGTGCTTTTATTCCCTGTTAATTTTGCTACCGTGCTGAATAAAAATCTAGGATTATGCTTGTTATTTTCTATGAGGGTGGAGAAATATGCTGATCTAGCAGCACTAAGAGATTTTCTATAATTTAGGAGGTTCTCCTTCCATGCTATTTGAAATACTGTTAATTTTGTTTGACGCCATTTACGTTCTAATTTTCGAGTGGTCTGTTTTAAGGTGCGTGTATGATCAGTATACCACTGTGCTAATTTTTTCTCCCTGATCATTTTGGTCTTAAGGGGAGCTACATCATCTAGAGTGTAACGTAACGTTGTTTCTAGATGTTCAGTGGCCCAATCGATCTCTGCGGGGTCTGACGGAGATCTATCTAATATCGTAATTTCGGGAAGATTATTAATAAAACGCGCTGCTGTTGCTGACGTGAAAGTACGCTTAACACGGTAACGTGGTGAGGTAGAAATGCAATGACGTAGGCAAATTTTAAACGAGATTAGATAATGGTCTGAAATAGCTTCAGACTGTGGAATTATGACTAAGTTTTTTATTTTTAATCCAAATGTTAACAACAAATCGAGAGTGTGTCCGCCACTATGAGTGGGTCCTATAACATTCTGATTAATTCCAACTGAATCTAGAATGGACACAACTGCTGCTCTTAAGGAGTCTTCCTGATTATCAAAATGAATATTAAAGTCTCCAACAATTAATGCTTTGTCTAAAGTAGCTAAATTTGTAATGAAATCTGCAAATTCTATCAGAAAATTAGAGTAGGGCCCTGGGGGTCTATAAATAATAATTAGTGGAATTAACTGGCTTTACCTGCTTTCGGACACTGAATATTTTATGTTGGTGTAAAGAACTTCAAATGTTTTACATTTGTATTTAGTCTTTTGTGTGACGTTTAGATTATTATTAGAAATAGCTGCTACTCCACCTCCTCTGCCATTTAGACGGGGTTGGTGTATGTAACTATACCCAGGAGGACTCGCCTCATTTAATGCTACATATTCATTCGATTTAATCCACGTTTCTGTCAAACACATTATATTAAACTCCTGGTCGGTAATAATTTCGTTTATAGTCAGTGCTTTTGGCGTGAGAGATCTAATATTCAGCAATCCTATCTTTAGATCAGAGGTGCTGGCTGTGCGTTCAGTCCTAGTTAATTTAATATTAATCAGGTTACTTAAACAGACTTTCTGATTACTCCTATATTTTGGTTTTGCTCGGGGGACAGACAAAGTCTCAATATGGTGGATCCTGAGTGACGACTCTGTGCAGCTAGCAGACGGTCGGTTTAGCCTGTCTGTCTGCTCCCTGGCCTTGGCTCTAGACAGTCACTTGTTAACTAGTGCTGTTCTGAGACTATGACCTATACTACAAGAAATGAGAGCAGCACCTTCCCGGGTGGGATTGACACCGTCCCGCCCTAACAGGCCAGCCTTGCCCTCAAAAATGCTCCAATTATTAATGAAGCCCACATTGTTTTTGGAGCACCACTCGGACATCCAGCAGTTCAGCAACCATAACCTGCTGTAGGCTACATCGCCACGTCGCATTGGGATGGGGCCCGAGCATACTACAGCATCGGACATTGCCTTCGCTAATTTACACACCTCTATAACATTACTCTTAGTAACCTCTGACTGTCAAAGGCATACTGACGTATAAAGCACTTAGCGGTCTCGCACCGCAGTATCTGAGTGAACTTCTGTACCAGTATGATCCTCCACGCCTACTTGGATCAAAAGGTGCAGGCTATTTGTTGGTTCCTTAAAAAATAAAGACTACAGCAGGGGGCAGATCTTTCTTTTATAAAGCCCCACAGTTATGGAACAGCCTTCCAATCAGTGTTCGGGACTCAGACACAGTCTCAGTGTTCAAGTCGAAGTTGAAAACATATCTATTTAGTCAAGTCTTTTATCAGTAGTTTTTTTTTGGGTAAAGGCTCAGATCTGGAGGGAATATGTATATAGAGTGTTTGGTGAACTGGGATATTTGAATGCTGTCGTCCCCTCACTCTCACACGTTCACTCAGGTTTGTTGACGGTGGTGTGGTGGGTTGTCTCTTATCCCAGAGATCCCTCATGTTGGTGTTACCTTCTGGTTCTCCCTTTTAGTTATGCTGCCATAGCAGTCGAGGCCTGCGTCCAGGCCTGCCTCTGGATAGTGTTGTCTTTGACTGGAGGCCACTCTGTGCAGCTTGGGACAGTTTCTCATCAACGCCTTGGGTGGTTCCATGAAATTCCGGAGTAAGAGCGGGTGCTTTGAGGATGGATTGGACAACCTTACTTATAAAGAACATATTCACTTTTAATCACCACATTATCTATGTAAAGCTGCTTTGAGACAATGTTCATTGTTAAAAGCGCTATACAAATAAAAATGAATTGAATTGAATATCAGTGCAAACTGGTTGTAATTCTTATTTATATATAAATTTTTGGGGTCGTTCAAAACAAATGATCCCTCTTTACATTATTACTTATGGAAAAATTTGTTTTAGTATATGGAAAATTTTCAGAGTTTGAAATGTGTTCCAGAATAAATTACATTTCGTAATGTGAGGTACCACTGTATTGCCTCTCCCGCATCACTGAGAAGATAGATTACCCTCTGACCCTGAGAGGTGTCTACAAACACATTGACAATGTATATATTAGCACTGACTACAGACTATTAATGCATATTTTGCACACACACACACACACACACACACACACACCTGTTTACAATGAAAATACTGGGACCAAAACCCCCAGAGTAGTGGTGGTCAATGGTTAAAGCTCTGGGTTGCTGATCTAAAAGTTGGGGGTTCAAAGCTGTTATTTTGGGGTGCTTAAGCAAGGCACTTAACCCTTTGTGCTCCAGGCATGCTGATTTCTGCCATGACCCTAACATCGCTGGGATATGTGAAGAAAGAATTTCACTGTTGTAACATAAATGTGACTCGTAAAAAGCCCAATTACCTTTATTTACACATGCCTTTCTACAATGTTACATGGCACACTGCCTACTTTATACATGCACACACTTCTGTTTCTTGACTTTAATCATAACTTTGTACATTTGTAACTTGTGTCTTACATGGTCCTATGATTTTTGTACAGTTCTTAATCCAATGGAAAAATAACTGTCGAAATCTCGATTTGTGAAGTGCACAGAAAGGTGCATGTGTTACTCACAGCTTTGGCACTGGCTAGGTTTAACTTGAAAGTGATAAAGTAATAACATGTAATAAAAAAAAAAAGAGATGTTCCTTAGGGACTTTAATCCCAGGGATTTTTAGGTAAAGCCACTTTCCGCTTTCTTCCAATAAGAGGGAGAAAGTGGTGGCACCTACCAATGATTCGTGCTAGTTGAAGTCCCGACACTGATATGCAACATAAATTGATATGTTGAGATGGAATCAGTCCCAGCTTCTTCTGTGTAAAGTGCTGTTGTGCACCGACCCCATAGATTCATATCGAGTACACAGAATGCATTTGATAAAGTATAATGTTTATTGGATTAGATGACTTGACAGGTGACTGAAAAGTTCAGTATGTATTTTGTGACGTAAGTTCTTGTGATTACATCTCCACACCAATTTAATTTTCCATGCTTGTCATTCCATAACAATGATTTAATGCTACATTATTATAAAACTACACCTAATTTACTTGATACTTACTTTGAGTGACATTAAGATACTAATCATAATTTTTATGACACCCAACTTCTAAAGAAATAAAAACAAGCAAACAATAATCATTAGAATCATGAATGAAATGGGTTTATAAATATCACCCATCAACCATAGATTTGAAGTAATCTGATCTATATTACTGGCAAAATGGCAGGGCCATTACTCCATTTTTGCACTGCTGTTGGAAGGCCAGGCTGTTATGTGGTGCTTTTCTTCTATTTTGGCATGTAAAGGTAATGGATTCTTCATGTTTTGCGTGCATTACTCTTTTTTCCCCATAATATTGCTTTATGTTCCGGGCATCCATGTCTTCTATGGTCACAGTGCATGGTTCTGAAAAAGAATTTAAAATCAAAGTTTTTTTTTTTTTTCTTTTTAAATGAACATTACATCTGAACCATCATTAAAGTATAGATGTGGTGCCTTGCATACATATCCACCCAACCTTTCCTATTTGTATTAAAATCTGCAAAACAAATAACTATTGGGTAGAAAGGTCCCTTTGCTTTGAGATAAGTTTCAATAATTTTTGGAATGGAGAAGATGTTGGAAACATTACTTTAAAATTTTGCAAAAAAATTGCATCACATAATTTTTGTGGGTTTGTCAACTGCACAGTCATGCTACCACATCCCGAAATTGCTCAATTAGCATCAAATCTGGTGAGTAGGAAAGTTCATTTGGAAGAACACCGAACTTTTCTGGTCTACTCATTTACAAGGTCTACACATTTTCAGCAACAATATTTTTTCATATATGCTTTGGCATTCAAACAATTTTACTTGTCGTTAAGGGTGCAACAGAAATCAAGATTCAGGAGTCCTAGTGTGGTCTTCTAATGTTGTAGGCCATCCCTTCAAGGTTTGACATTTTGTGTATTCTGTTAAGCTTTTCTGCTCTACATGGTTCTCAGAGTGGTTATTTAAGTTGCTTGCTAGACAAGGTAGGTAGAAAACAGACACCTCCATGCTAAGATACTAGCTGTAAAGTAAGCATTTGCGTATATAACCAGCAAATAAATTAGCATTTTTAATTAACAAACCAAATGCAGGTTCAGCATAACTCATTTAATGGTAAGAAGTTCCATATTGATTTTATTGATTTGACATCACTTGAAGACTACTCCTAGACAATGAATATTTTAGAGGTAGAGGGATATTTTCTGGTTGAAGATTTGGAATTGCATGTTGTGACCGTTCCAAAATACTTTAACATATACTGACACATACCAGAGCAATCTGTATATGACATTTGTTATTTAGACGATTGATAAATAATCATATTCTTAAACACAGAAATGTTGCCTTTGTACTGTAAAATGAATACGAATCCCCAAATCTTAGATATGGAAAATAAAAATGTATTCAGTAAAATATATTTAAAGGTTACATTCAATTAATGCTGTTCTAGATATAAACGCAAAAATCTTCTTGTACAAATTGCAATAGGTGTCAAATTAAAACAATTCAATTCAATTCAATTCATTTTTATTTGTATAGCGCTTTTAACAATGAACATTGTCTCAAAGCAGCTTTACACAGATAATGTGGTGATTAAACGTAAATATTTTCTTTGTAAGTAAGTTTGTCCCTGATGAGCAACTCTGGCAAGGAAAAACTCCCCGAGATGGCATAAGGAAGAAAACATGTTGACATTAACTGGGAAATTAAATGCAAGTAGCATTTAATTTTAGTGAAGGTATATAAGCTTTCTCAAGAAAAAGGTGGTTTTAGTGGTACAGCTTATTAGTATCTATAAAAAAGGCCAACATAGCTTGAGGTAATACGCAATTTCTCCAATTCTGAAGGTAGCTTCAACTTGAAGCTCATATTACTGCTATATGTAAATAAACTTTTAGCTTTTTACATTGACTATAACAATATAACAATATAACAATATATATATATATATAT
>MU551667.1:137548-161323 GCA_024362625.1 Silurus asotus
AGCATCAAGTGCTTCACTCCCTCCTGGTTGAAGAACTGCAGAATTATAAACCTTGAAAAAACTATTCCTTGCTAACACCTTTTACAAATTTCTCTTACTCTTCTTTCTTTATACTCCTCCAGCACCGTACCTGCAGATCACACAACATCTGTCTGGGAGAACAAAGACCATACAGACGATCGATGGAAAACACAATCATTATTGCTTTGGTTTGTGCTGCAGTTATTGTGACTTTCGGCCTCTGTGCTGTTTGCCGGATCAGAAACAAATAAATGGACAGTCAAAATATAAACTAGTGACCTTTTGAAGGTGTAAATTTGATCAAAGAAAGATTTTTGGGAAAAATTCAAATAATGAGGTAGAAGTTTCAAGCAGCCAGTGGCAGAAAACACAATAACCTAAGTGGCAGAATTTCAATGTCTGAGGTCGTAATGCCAGAAGGTAGAATTATATATATATTTTATAGTTTCCTCATTTTTATATGTTGCTTCTGGATCATTCAATCTTACATTATTAGTCCACCACAACCAACCAGAGCATGTTCTTGCCTGTGAAAGATGAGACACTAACATGAAACATGATTATTCCACATTTAGTCTATTATGCTGTTATAGTAACCTCCACTCTTTGGGAAGATGTTCCACTGATTTTATGGAAATTCATTCCACCACAAGTGTGTTAGTAAAGTCAGGTATTGATGTAAATGATGTGAGGAGGCCTGGGATGCAGTTAGCATTCGCATTTATACCAAAGGTGTAGCTGTAATATCGCCTAAAACTCTATACTACATTATTTTTCCACGTTCTTTCTTTCAGCAGTGGTTGTTTTTTGATTGTTATTACACATATAATATTGTCATGTCTTACCTGTGGTGGACAGTAAGGAAGTAAATGAAATTCTTCCCTGTACATTAGTAGCATTTTCACATATCTGTACTGTACTGAAGTATTTCCATTTGGGGACACTTTAACTTCACTACATTTGAAAGTTAAATATCTTATTTTACACAACTACATTTAGAAATATCAGTCGTTTGTTTTTGTTTCTGAGGATAAAAACGTAACTGATCAAACACGCAGCAAGTCACCAATTAGGGACGAGCTCGTGATATGTTTTAAACTTGATTAGATTGGTGCTTGGTGTGTCTACTGATCACCAACATACAGTTCAGTGTTAATAAAAGAAGGAATAACTCCTGCATGTTTTTTTAAGTGGTTTCTTTTTGTTTATGATAATTTTTATGGATATCAAACAGTAATTAAGTGTTGAGTCTTTCCAGATAAACTTAGTTGATTAAGCAAAAGAGTCTTGTCAGAAATTATAATAGGAACATTATATCCATAATCAATCATAGCATTTTTGATACTTAATCAAATTTAAAGGCAAATTATTTTGTACTTTTACTTGAATGAAAGATTGTTGGGAGCATTTTTACTTTTACTGGAGTCATATTTTACACTGTATCTCTAACTCAAGTACATGGTTTGTGTACTTTTGCCACCACTTACAAAAACTTAACAATACACTATAAAAGTTAGAAAAAAAGCTATATGTAATTTGTTGTTTGTTGTGTACTTCTTGTTTGTTTTGTGTACTTTTGTTTGTAATTTTTTTTTGTATTTGAGTGTTCTGTATATTGTTTCGATGCTGCATTTCTCACCTGGAAAAAATTATATTTCTTAAAATAAAATTATTTTAATCCATTTGTATGCTGTGGAAAACGTTCTCTTTTCCAGCATGTGACTCCAGTGTGTGTGTGATTTATCATTAAAGCATGTCCTTTATCAAGGTTTTTAGTAATAATCCTCCACACAGATTTCAACATTATTTTCCCCACAAGATGTGCATTCTATCTGGAGCAGGTGGTACTCATAGTGGACTCAGAACTTCCACGAGCATGTTGGGCAGTAGGTAAAGTGACTAATACTTTCCCTGGATCCGATGGACAAACAAGAACAGTTAAAATTCAGGTACACAATCACACATATGTGAGGCCTGTATGGTTTCTCACTTTATCTAATGCCCTTACCCACAATCGGGGTCGGATTTGTGGGAAAACCCTAACCACGCCCCCTGAGCTGGCAGACTCTGCATCTGAGCAACAGTTGGACTAGCGGCACTTTTTATTCATTTTTATATTTTTTTATTTGTGTATAATTGATTACAGGTTAGTCTCTTGCAAACTTTGCTTTGTTCTTTGGTTGTTGTCATGAATGCTGACATTTATTGGGAATCGAACACCTTCAACTGCGTCCCTGAGAAAAGCTAAAGTGTCCTACATGCTCGTACAGTAAAGTTGCAGGCAGGTGGAGTGGGTGGAGAAGAGTGATAGCAGGATTGATTTGTAATAGAAGAGTATCTGTGAGAGTGAAAGGGAAAGAGACTGTGGTGAGACCTGAGATGTTGTATGGTTTAGAGACAGTGGCATTGAGTAAAAGACAGGAAGTGGAGCTGGAGGTAGCAGAGCTGAAGATGTTGAGGTTTTCATTTATTAGAGGGACAGCGCATGTAGGATGTTTTAGAGACAAGGTGAGGGAGGTATGATTGAGATGGTTTGGACATGTGCAGAGGAGAGACATGAGGTATATGCTGGGAAAGCTGACGATGGAGCCACCAGGAAGGAGTAAAAGAGGAAGATCAAGGAGGAGGTTTATAGATGTGGTGAAGGAAGACATGCAGGTGGATAATTTAAAAGAGGCAGATGAAGAGAACATACGTATAGAGACGAATGTTAACTGTGGGGACAAAGCCAAAAGAAGATGAAGAACAATAACCTGTCTCTATACTCTGAAATAACTGAGTACTTTTTTAGAAATTGTATTATAGTCTTTGATCTCCTACTCAATATAAAAGTTATGTTACTGTTAGCTGCTGTTCACTATTCCTCTGTAGTTTATCAATTAATTTAGTAAATGCACCATGATGCACAAAAGTTCCCCTTCAGGAACTCGAGGTGCGTCGAAACGCTATGGGAACGCCCCTGGCTCTGGTGGGTAGCGCTGCGCGGCAGGTCAGGCTACAGTTTAATTCCACACGATGAGTGTGGTGCAGGCATACCAGCCTGGCCTGCTAAGGGGGTTGATGCGAGCTTCCTTCTGAACGCCATGGTGTCCTCTCCTGGCCTGACCTGGTAACGCTGTGGGTGAGGGTGATTGCTGGCGGGTTCATGAGACCGCGGTGGCGTTTCAGTGGTAGTTCCTCGCTTCTCCGATGGGGCTGCTCGGCGGCAGCCTCGCCCTGGTACGTCCAGGCACAGCGAGATAGCCGGGTGAGAGTGTTGCCACCTGGGAGGTCCTAGGGGCCTCTGGCGACTCTCTAGGCCCGAGGACGGCCTGGACGGCCTGAGGGTCATCCTCGCCTATAGTGGACAGGCTGTGGTGCGTAGGCCTGATGGCTTGCATCTTGGACGGCAGTGCGCACCTCATGCTACGGTGCTCGTCCCTCCCTGGCACCACCGGGAGGCCGGTCTGTCGGCCCTGCCACAGGGTGTTCAGGACGCTGCCTCCCTCTAGCGGTTAACTCCCTTTTTCGCCTGAGAGTTCGTTGCGAATGGGGGTCATCTGCCTTTTTTAGGGGGCTTCAACAGCCACAGTACGCTGCTCCTGCCGTTCGGGTTCAGGAGGACTGTCTATTAGCCCTGCCACGGGTCGTGTTCAGGGCGCAGCTTCTCCAGCGGTTTGCTTCCCGTATTCCGCCCGTATGTTCGCTGCCGACGGGGGGGGGTTCTGCCGCCTCTCAGGATGTGTGGTCGGCTGCAGAGCACCGCTCCAGCCACTCTGAGTGGGGCCAGCCCCGAGGGGTTGGTTCTCCCTGTGAAGACTTTCTGTTAGTCTGAAGGGCTGCCTGGAGTCTCTCGGGGGTCCTGCGTACTGTGGAGAAGGGCGGCGCGATTCAGTTCGCCCGGCTCAACGGGGTGTGTCCCGCCCTGGTAGGATCCGTGCAGGCTCTGGTCCTGGGACAGGGGGTGCGTGCTCTCCTAGGGAATCGGGCCATCTAGGTGGTTCCCTCCTCCTTGTTCGGAGAGTCAGGCTGCTACAGCCTGTGCTTCGTTGTTCCGAAGAAGGACGGTGGGGTGCATCCCATTCTGGATCTCCGCTGCTTGAACCACTCACTTTTGAGGCTCGGGTTCAGGTTTCTCGTTTAAAGAGGTCGTGTCTCAGGTCAAGTCCAAGGACTGATTTGTCATACGCTAGATCTGGAGGTTGCATGCTCCCATGCAGCCGTCCTTCGCCGCGCATGGGAGGTTCCTGAGGTTGCTTTTGGGGAGGAGCTTACCAATATCGGTCCTTCGGTGCGGCCTAGCGCCCTCGCCCCATGCCTTCACAGAGTGCATGAACGCGGCACTGACCCCGCTGCGGCTTCAGGGCATCCGCATTCTGTATTATATCGATGATTGCTTGATGTTGGCTCGTTAGGGCACCTGGCAGTTCGGCATTGAGATGCTGTTCTCGCCTGCATGAAGGTGCTGGGGTTCAGACTGAGACGCCGGGTAGTGTGTACTTTTCCCACCGTGGAGGGCCACTTTCTCGGCGTGGTGTGGGACTCGGCCGAGTTCCGGGCACGGTTGTCTCCCGCCCGTTTGTAGTCATTCTCAATGCAATCAGGAGGGTAGGGGCAGCCCACCTAGTCACTGTGAGGTGGTTCCAGAGGCTGCTGGGTCTCATGTCGGCAGCATCCAGTGTATTTTCACTCGGCTTTCTCCGCATGTGGCCCCTCCAGTGGTGGCTCCGGGGCAGCAGGGTTCTCCCCCTGAGGGAGTCTGTATCATCACATCAAGGTCTCACGGTGTGCCCTTTGAGCCTTGGTTGCATGATAGGACCCTACGTTCTGGCCCGAGGCCCCGTTTTAGGGACTCCTTGTCGTCACGTAGCGCTAACGACGAAAGCTTCCCTCGAGGGGTGGGGAGCGGTCAAGAGTGGCCACTCCGCCCAGGGTCTGTGGAGCGGCCCACGTCTCTTGTGGCACATAGGTTGCCGGGAGATGCTGGCAGTGTTGTTATGGTTACAACACTTCCTTCCAGTCCTTAGAGATTGCTATGTGTTGATCCGCACGGACAATACTGCGGTGGTCTCCTACATCAACCACCTGGTGGGCCTCCGGTCTCGCCCTTGCGAGCAACTGGCGCAGGAGGTCCTCTTGTGGTCCCTGGACGAACTCCTCTCATTTAGAGCCGGTTACATCACGGGACGGTTGGATGTCTGAGCAGACGCCCTGTCAAAACAGTGGCTGCCGTGGGACGGTCTTGGCCGAGGCTACGCCTGTACACCTTTCCCCCTGATTGCGCTGCTCTCGGGAGTTCTGGAATAGGTTCGCCGGTAGGGAGTCTGTCTCCTCCGGGTAGCACCTCGTTGGTGGGGGGAACCCTGGTTCACCCCCGCCCGGTGTTGTGAAGACTGTGGCCCCTGAGGGGGCACGATTCGTAGCGGCTGTTCTCTCTACCGAGGTGGTAGTGGCCTTTCTCCACTCCAGAGCTCCCTCCACGAGGTGGTTGTACGCCGCACGATGGCAACTGTTCGCATCACGGTGTGAGCACCATGACTTGGAGCTAGGTAACTGCCCAGTCGGTTTAGTTCTGGTGTTTTTGCAGGTACAGTTTTCCGCAGGGTTAACCCCTTCAACCCTGAGGGTTTCCGTGTTTGCTGGGTAGGTCCCATTGATGACACGTTTGTGACGCTGCGGGTTGGCCCACCCCGCTGACCTTTGTCAGGTTCTATGGCCTCGACCTCAGAGCCACCCCGGGCTCCTCTGTCCTGCGTGCTGGTGCCGAGGCCCTCACTCTTTCAGCAGGGTCTGGTCAGTGTGGCGTGATTGGACACTTGTTCCCATAGCGTTTCGACGCAGTTTGAGGTCCTGAAGAGGAACGTCTCTAGGTTACGACCGTAACCCTAGTTCCCCGAGGGAACGAGACGCTGCGTCTCCGTGCCACACTCCCTGCATCCCTGCGGTGCTTACCTACTCTCTTTGCAGAAGCTAATGTCGCTACCACCGCACAGCCAACTTGTAGCTTCCTGGTTTACGCGACGTCGCCTGTCTATGACGTCACGGCTTGCCTATTGGCTAGATTTCACACGTGGTTCAGAGCGTGGTCACGCAGGGGCATTCCCATAGCGTTTCGATGCAGCGTCTTGTTCCCTCGGTGAACTAGGGTTACGGTCGTAACCTAGAGACGTTCTGTTTGGTGTCCTGGTGATTTTATGTAATTTAAAACAGCATAATTACTTAAAAACATTTACAAGAATATTTTGTCTTCATGCTCGATGTTGATTTTGATTTCACTAATAATAAACATGCACTTGCATGAATTTTTTCATGTTTATTAAACTTTTACAAACTTGAAAAATATTAGTTTGTTTCTGAATGTCCAAATCATTGCAGGTGAAATAAAACTGAGGTTTCCTGTACTGGATATACAATAACAGATTTTTCTTTCCCCATTCCCCCAAATACAGAATCTCTAGAGATTGATCTCTTGCAGTGTTGAACATTACTGATGCAAAAATGATGGAGGTGCAACCTCACACCTTTGACCAGACACAAAATCTTTTTGCAGATAAACTGACTTGATTCACTCAAAAATGATAATATAAACATTATAGCTATACCAACTTATATCACTTTGAAGGCAAATACTTTTGTAATTTTAATTGAGTGAAAGTTTATTGGGAGCATTTTAACTTTTTCTGGAGTCATATTTTACACTGTATCTCTACTTTAACTCGAATACATACTAGTTTGTGTATTTTGTCCACCTTAACAATACATTATCAAAGTTTGAAACAAGGCTATTTATTGTTTGTTGTGTACTTCTTGTTTGTTATGTGTTTTTTTGGCTGTCATTTATTTTATTTTTTTCGATTTGATTATACTGAAAATATACTGTATGTATTCCAGGTGAGTCTCATGCACACTTTGTTTTGTTCTTCTTAATCTGCAACACTAAGAAAAGTGAAAGTGTCCTACACACTGTACAGTAAAGATGTGTACAGAAGAAATTGAGGATATTAAGCAGAATTAAATGGTATTTTATCAATAAAACATGATTTTAACTTTATAAGAGCAGAATAAGGGACTACGGTACTGAAAGCCAAATGCGCTTCTTTTTATTCTCAACTTTTTCACTGATACTAGCATTTAAATCACATTGTGATGAATACAGTCTCATCTCATCATATACTCTTTATTTCTCATCGTATACTCTTTATTTTCTCATCATATACTCTTTATGTCTCATCATATTTCTCATCATATACTCTTTATTTCTCATCATATACTCTTTATTTCTCATCATATACTCTTTATTTCTCATCATATACTTCTTATAACATAATAAACTTAACATAATACAGTTTTTCTCAAACGCTAAAACACATTTCACTAACGTTTCCTCCATGTTCCCCAATGTCTAAACACAACACCCTTTTCTAAAGCTACATAGACACAACCACACCTTCTCACTTCAAAACTCAAACTTTCACACCAAAATAGCAGCTCGAAGCTTTAAAAATGTTAACACTATACACATCATTACACACTACAGCAAAACAATTGAAAACACAATGCTCAGTTTGTGAGAAGGTTCTTTGTTTCATAACTGCCAATGCATATTTTTGAAACTTTACAGTAATGGATGTTCTTAGATCTCTGCAGAGGATTAGGCATTTAGATTTGAGAGCTTCAAATGAAGAGTATAAATCTATAGTAAATTCTGCATGTACACTACTGTAACACAACTCAATGCAAAAACAGAATCTATTGCACACAACAGTACTCTTGAAAACATTATCAGGGTGTGAAGGTTTTTTATTTACTTTATTCACACCACACACACACGCACACACACACACACACACACCACAATCACTGTGCGGCATCATGTCGCTGAGCTGCATCGGGCCACTTCACCTCATCCACATCGCAGGCTATATTGTCTCTTGCCAGGCACCGCGGGAAAAACGCCCTGGAATGGCCTCCACTGGGATGTCAACACAGGCCAGTTCCATTGCCCTTAGGAGGTTCTCTCTAGTGTATGGTTGTCTGTCATAAACCTTCCATCTCCATGATGAGATGAACTCCTCTATAGGGTTCAGGAAAGGGGAGTAGGGTGGCAGACAGACGTTTAAAAAGTGTTTACTGTTGGTGGTGAACCACTCTCTGATTTGGTTTGTTTTGTGGAAACGTACATTGTCCCAAATGATCACATAAATTTGATGTGCGGGCCCAGGATGGCGTTGTTGGCGGTCCAGGAGGATGTCTTTTAGCTCATCTAGGAAGGTGAGGAGACGTTGGGTGTTGTAAGACCCAAGGACAGCATGCCGGTGGACAAGCCCCTCCAAACCTATGGCCGCACAAAGAGTAATATTAACCCTTCATTGGCCAGGAACCTCAGTGATGGCTCTTTGGCCAATAATGTTACGGCCTCTTTGCCTTCATTTCTGCAGGTAACACAGTATTGTCCAGAAGTAATGTAGGCCACTGAGCAACACAGTATGTCCACTAACTGTACTGTAAACATGGATGTATACTTACTTGCACATACTCGTAACGTAGGTCTTTGTGTCGCGCAGAGTTGCGCTAAAGAAAGAAACATGTGTTGTCAGTTTTACAATACAGTAACAACTTTGAAACCAATAGACTACTTTCACAGGTTTGTAAAATTGTATTGTGACAAACAAAGCAATAGAGTACAATACCTGTTATGTTGTCTGAATGCCCTGATAATGGTGGCCACGGTGAACCTACTCAGGTTTGGACGGACTCGTAGTCCTGCTTCAGCCATTGTCATGCCATGAACAATGACATGGTCAATGACTGTTGCTCGTATCTTGTCCGTAATGATGGTGCGAGGTTGTCTTGCTCTCCCTCCTGGACCTTCTCCTCTCCCTTGTTGGCCTGCTCCTCTTCCTCCTCTGATTTGAACTCCTCTTCCTCGTTGGCCTGCTCCTCTTCCACCTCTGATTTGAACTCCTATTTCTCGTTGGCCTGCTCCTCTTCCTCCACTGATTTGACCTCCTCTTCCACGTTGGCCTGCTCCTCTTCTTCCATGGCCAGCTCTTCTCCCTCCTCTGACTCGAATTCCTCTTCCCCTGCCTCTGCCTTCATCCATTGTGTTTGTGTGGAATCTTCAGCAAACTGTGCACTCTGAACTTGCTTTTGTACATGTGGTCACAGCATTAGCAACAAGTGTCTTCAATTTTGAGTCGTTGTGTGTAATGAATGACGCCAGGTGTGTTCATTGTGTTCAAATATTGCTGACTGTGGCAAGCATTTTGCATCACATGAGCTTTTATTTGAGAATATGAGCAGAGTTCTTTTGCAACTTGTGTTTAAGCAAAGAAAAATGTGTTAAGATTTATAAGAACGGAGGATTGTGTTTTGTGAATTGTGTCTTTATGTGAAATGTGTTTATGATATTGGAAAATGATGGCTAGATTTAGTAAATGTGTTTAGACAATTGTTCATTTGGTTAAGAGGATTGGCTTTTGTGTTTTAGCATTTGAGAAAAACTGTAAAATAAAAACAGTAGCTTGAAGTTCAGATTGGAAAGTCATGAGTTCAATCTCAGCACCGCTGATCGATTCCACTGCTGGGCCCTTGAGTGAGGCCCCTACCCCTCAACTGCTCAGAGTAGAAATGACATAAATGTGAATAAAACTGTACAAGAGCTTCTGTCAGATGCTGTATTAAATTTAAAGTCAAGTCAAGAAGCTTTTCTTGTCATTTGAGCCAAATATATCTGATGTAGTACACAGTGAAGACGTTACTCCTGAACCCTGCTGCTGCATAAACAACATAGAACTTCATCACACACAATCTTTGGGCATACAAACTGATTAATGAAAGTGCTGGAGCTCCTACAGGAGACCATATTAAACTTCTCAATTTACAAATTCTATGGAAAAATATGTAGTTTCTGAATCTAATAAATATCTACATCTGTTTAATTTAGGGTGAATGTCATTGCAGTTATCACCCACTGTGTTGTGTTGCGTTGAGTTCTATTCAGTTTGAGTCTTCAACAAGGGATATTTATATATATTGTATATATGATATACAGTGATGTGAAAAAATTAGAACACCCTATGAAATACTGTCTGTTTTAACATATTTGGACATATTGATATTTAATATCAATTTCAACGATACTGAGAGATTCAAGTAATATCAACTATTAAACTGAAGAAAATATTTTTTAAACTTTCTGAAATATGTACCATATTTATTCCCTCTTAAAATGGCTAAAATTACACACAGGTGTTTCACATCAGGTACACATGATTAAAACATCGTTACTCAGCTTTCTGAAGGAGGCTTTAAGGTGCCCTATTTAAACCTCAGATATTTAGTTCAGTGTGCTCCTGACTGTTGAAATGATCTTGAACACCATGGTGAGATCGAAAGAGCTGTCTGAGGCCTTTAGAAAGATGATTGTAGCAGCTTATGAGTCTGGTAAGGAATTTAAAAAGATCTCAAAAGAATTTGTAATCAGCCCTTCCACTGTCTGTAAAAAAGTCTACAAGTGGAGGACATTCAAAACAACTGCCAACATGCCCAGGTCTGGCTGTCCAAGCAAGTTTACCCCTAGAGCAGACCACAAGATGCTAAAGTAGTCACCAAAAACCTCAAAATGTAATGGTGGTACGTACAGCAGGCTCTTGCTACTGTTGATGTGAAAGTGCATGTCATGGTACATGTGCAAGTGGGAAACCTTTGCTCTCTAAGAAAAAAATAAAGGCCGGATTGAAGTTTGCCAGAGAAAACGTAGACAAAGACCAGGACTTCTGGAATAATGTTCTTTGGACAAATGAGTGTAAGATATAATGGTTTGGACACCAGAACAGAGAATTTGCAGCATTAAAACATCTCGTAGCTAAAAGAACTCTGTGTTGAGGAATGGGGCAAATTTTCCTCAGACCGATATCAGAGACTGGTAGATGGCTACAAGGAGCATCTCACTGAAGTTATTTCAGCCAAAGGGGGTAACACAAGCTATCAGGGGGTGGGGTGTTCTAACTTTTTCTTCAGTTAAAATACGCATTTTTGTTGATATCTATATAATCAACAATTATAGAACATTACAGCAAATGAACACCACTGCAATTCACCACTTTGAATATAACTTGAGTAAAAGTCTTAGGATATCTGATCTGAACAGTATTTAAGTATTTGACTATTGAACATCCTAAACACCAAGGAACATGTTAATGAAAAGCCAAAAAAGAGTTGATTTGATTTTTTTTCCTAAAATACAAACTGAATGGTACACTTCAATACTACTTTGCATGAAAAGCTTCCACAAGGGTCAATTGCTTATACATTTATAAAAACTGTATTTACTTTAATCAATGTAGAGTAGAAACTGTCATTAGCCTGGTTATATATAATCTGTTCCTTCTTCTTTTTCAGGACTCCATGGATCTTGTCCAGTTTCTAATCTTCTACATTTTGTCTACAAATGTCCAAATCATTGCAGGTGCAATAAAACCAAGGTTTCCTGTACTGGAAATACAATACCGGATTTTCCATCGCCCATTCCCCCAAATACACAATCTCTAGAGATTACCCATACTTACATCACCTCACTTAAACTGGGTCATTTCGAAGCATTCTATAAGAATCTTGCAGTGTTGAACATAACTGATGCAAGAATAACGGAGGTGCAACCTCACACCTTTGACAAGACACACAACCTACTCATCTTAACACTTTGAGCAACCAAGCTATGTTTTTTACCCCATCCCTCTTTACTCCTCTTCAAAACCTGAAAATCTTAGACCTGAGGAAAAATATGCTGACTTCTATTCCAGAGGAAGCGTTTTAGGGTCTGACTCATGTTGCAAGAAAACAGCATCACAAATCTGCACCCAGGGACCTTCCAAAGACTTCGAAGTCTAAAGGTCTTGTCCCTAAAACAGAACAAATTGGAGGTGATTCCACGTCATATCTTTGACCTTCTGGTGAACCTGAACAACTTGGATCTGCAGAATAATGTCCTCACGTGGATACCTGCTGAAATTTTCACCAATCAGAAGAAGCTGAAGGAGCTCAATCTCTCCAACAATTTGCTTACTGATCTTCCTAAAGGTATCTTCCTGAACTTGCCAAGTCTACAGAATATCTCACTTTTCAACAACCAGCTTCACACACTGTCTCCCAACACCTTCGGCCCCATGCCCTTGCTCCATGAGCTATGTCTGAATGACAATAAGTTAACTCATATCGAAGGACAACGTGTTCAGCAATTTGACTCAGTTAAAAATTGTAGAGATCAACAGGAATCAGATCTCATACATCTCCTCTCGTGCCTTCAATGGATTGATTGGGCTGAAAGAAATTTCTTTACAAACTAACAACCTGACGAGCCTTGAGGAAGGAGTGTTTAGAGGTCTTAATAATTTGGCTAAAATATCACTGAGTAACAACCAGATTCAGAACCTTCCTAGGAAGCTTCTTGATGGTCTCTCTCACCTAACCACAGTGGAGCTTCAAAACAATTCTCTACTCTATTTACCAGAAAACCTTTTAGTTTCGCTAACCAAAGCTCAAAATCTAGTGCTGTCTCAAAATCCCTGGTGGTGCGACCATCAAATTTTACCCTTTCGAGACTGGCTAGTAAAGCACCAAGATAAAGTACCCAGTGCCTCCAGCATCAAGTGCTTCACTCCCTCCTGGTTGGTGAACAGCAGTATTTTAAACCTTCAAAATAATCAGTTACTAAAACTTTCCCAAATTTCTCCTACTCTTCTGTCTTTATACTCCTACACCCCCGTACCTGCAGATCACACCACATCTGTCTGGGAGAACAAAGACCATACAGATGATCGATGGAAAACACACACACTCATTATTGCTTTGGTTTGTGCTGCAGTTATTGTGACTATCGGCCTCTGTGCTGTTTGCTGGATCAGAAACAAACGACGGGGCAGTCAAAATATAAACTAGTGACCTTTTAAGGGTATAAATTATAAGAGTGGGAATTTCAGCACAGGAAATTCAAATAACGAGGTAGAAATTTCAAGCAGCCAGTGGCATAAAAGACAAGTACCTAAGTACCAGAATTTAAAAGTCTGTGGTCTTAATTCCAGAAGGTAGATTTATAAAAAAAAAAAAAAAAAAAAAAAAAAAAAAATTTTATAAATAAATAAAAATTCAATCAGTTCCACAGAATTTCTCAGATTCACAGTCTGTGCCTGGTGCCTTATACTCTATTTCATCACTTTAATAACACCCATTTCTCTATTTCTAACTGAGGAACAATGCATCCTAAATGCTAAGACTCTAGGATATGTGTTCCAATTACACCCAACTGGGACCCAGTTACACCCAACATCACACATCACAAGTGATCTACCAAGTAATATTTTCGGATGAAGAAAATGGAAACATAGTCAATAAGGAAAAAATATTAATCTGGACCAGGTGGTACTCATAGTGGACCCAGAACTTCCACGAGCATGTTGGCCAGTACTACTGGCCAACAGTAGGTAAAGTGACTAATACTTTCCCTGGACCTGAAGGACAAACCAGAACAGTTAAAATTCAGGTACACAATCGTACAGATGTGAGTCCTGTACCCAAACTCACTATTGATCACGCTATTGATCCTACCATGTATTTATGGTTTATCACTTTATCTAATGCGCTTACACACAATTGCGGGCGGCTTTGTGAGAAAACCCAAACCACGCCCCCTGCGTTTACACACTCCGCATCTGAGCAACAGCTGGAATAGCGGCACTTTTTATTGATTTTTATATATATTTTTCGTGTATGATCGATTCCAGGTGAGTCTCGTGCACACTTTGTTTTTTTTCGGTTTGTTGTTGAGGATATTTATCGGAATTGAACACACGTTAATCTGCAACACTGAGAAAAGTGAAAGTGTCCTACACACTGTACAGTAAAGATGTGTACAGAAGAAATGAAGGATATTAAGCAGAATTAAATGGTATTTTATCACCAAAACATGATTTTAACTTTTTTAGAGCAGAATAAGGGACTACGGTACTGAAAGCCAAATGCGCTTCTTTTATTCTCAACTTTTTCACTGATACTCGCATTTAAATCACATTGTAATGAATACAGTCTCATCTCATCATATACTTTTTATTTCTCATCATATACTCCTTATTTCTCCTCATATACTCCTTATTTCTCATCATATACTCTTTATTTCTTCATGCTTGTTGGTCTACACCACCTTCTTGTGAGTGTGTTTTAAGTGCACGTGCAGAATCAATACCTGCGTCCACACCCGCCTTTCATCAGTACATGATGAGTTCAAATCCCTGGGAAAACAAAGTGTGTTCTATAATTCCTTATAATCTTCCAAGTCTTATGAGAAATTAAAATGAAATGATTCTGAGAACAGATGTTATCATTAGCATATTGTCTTTGCTTTATTACATTTACATATTTATATCCTCAACTGCTTTGAAATAATTTGCCAAGTAAGTTTTAATTCCTTTCTGAAGATAACAAAAAAATAAAAATCAAACTAAAGACTGAAAATAGATGATTTGATGTCTGTTATCATGAGGAAGGAAACTACTTGAGTGCAATCAGTTTAGTTTCCTGTTTGATATACAGTATTTATGGCAACACCGTTTTTTTTTAAACTGTACTAGTTAGTTTGTAAATTAGAAGACGAAAGTAGTAACATAATACATTTTATATAATACAATTAATACAGTAGCTCAAAGTTCAGATTGGAAGGCCCCCGAGTTCAAATCCCAGCACTGCCGAATGATTCCACTGCTGGGCCCTTGAGTGAGGCCCCTACCCCTAAACTGCTCAGTGTAGAAATGACAAAAAATAAAAAAAACTTGTGAAGAATAAATTAAGATATCCCCACATTTATTTCCTCTTAAAATGGTAAAATCACACACTGGTGTATCACATCAGGTACGCATGATTAGAACATTGTTACTCAGCTTTCTGAAGGCGGTTTGAGGTATTTAAACCTCAGACATTTAGTTTGGTGTGCTCCTGACTGTTGAAGTGAGAATGAACAACGTGGTGAGATCGAAAGAGCTGTCTGAGGCTGAAGATTGTAGCAGTTAATGAGTCTGGTAAGGGATTTAAAAAGATCTCAAAAGAATTTGAGATCAGCCTTTCCACTGTCTGGAAAATAGTCTACAAGTGGAGGACATTCAAAACAACTGCCCAGGTCTGGCTGTCCAAGCAAGTTCAGCCACAAGATAATAAAGTATAAAAAAAAAAACCAAAAATGTAATGAGGGTACCTACAGCAGGTTTTTGCTACTGTTGATGTGAAAGTGCATGTCTCTACAATCAGAAAGGGACTGCACAAGTTTACCTTTTATGTTCTGTGTGCATGTCAGAAACCTTTGCTCCCTAAGAAAAAAATGAAGGCCAGACAGAGAGAACGTAGACAAAGACCAGGACTTCTGGAATGATGTTTTTTGGACAAATTAGTCTAAAATGTAATGATTTGGACACCAGAACAGAGAACATGTTTGGCATAAACCAAATACAGCATTCTGTATTTGCTGTGGGGTGACTTGAAACAGGCTGTACATACAAGAAAAACCTCAAACACAGCGGAAAGGAATTCTGCATTGAGGAATGGGGCAAACCTTCCAAAATTATATCAGAGACTGGTAGATGGCTACAAGGAGTGTCTCACAAGGAGTTGATATCAAGTCAAGCGGCTTTTATTGTCATTTTTGCTATACACAGTGGTACACAGTACACAGTAAAAACGAAACAACGTTCCTCCGGAACCCTGGTGCTACACTAAACAACAAAACAACAACAGCATAGAGCTACAACACAAACATAAAGTGCATCGAGTGCAACCTGGTGCAAACAGTGCAGACAAAAAAACAGTACAGACAGACAGTGCAGACAGACAACACAAACAACACAGACAAGACAAAAAACAAAAAAAACATATACAAAAGTATAGCGCCGACTAGTAAACCTGCTGTATACTTGATTATACAGTACTGTGTAAGGAGAAATGTAAAAACTATACCCAGGAGAGAATACAAACAGAACAGAACAATGTAGTGCAAAAAACAGCAGCAAGGAGGTGCAAAGACAGCATGTAAACATTCTACTGTAATACAAGGTGCGAGTACAAATAATAATAAATAGATAAATGGTGGTGGAGTGTATCGAGATGAGTGATGATTGTGTTTAGTCCAGGTTGTACAGGTTAGTAACACACATTTGAGTGAGTGTGTGTGTGTGAGTGAGTGAGTGTGTGCGAGTTCTGTTTCAGTTCTGTGTGTTGAGTAGCCTGATGGCTTGTGGAAAGAAACTGTTACACAGTCTTGTTGTGACGGCCCGAATGCTTCGGAACCGTTTTCCTGATGGTAGGAGTGTGAAAAGTGTGTGTGACGCGTGTGTGTGATCGTCCACAATGCTGTGTGCTTTGCGGATGCAGAGTGTAGTGTAAATGTCCATGATAGACGGGAGAGAGACTCCGATGATCTTCTCAGCTGTCCTCACTATCCTCTGTAGGGTCTTGTGATCCGAGACGGTGCAATTCCCAAACCAGGCAGTGATGCAGCTGCTCAAGATGCTCTCAATGGTCCCTCTGTAGAACATGGTCAGGATGGGGGGAGGGAGGTGGGCTTTCCTCAGCCTTCTCAGGAAGTAGAGACACTGCTGGGCTTTCTTGGTGATGGAGCTGGTGTTAAGTGACCAGGTGAGGTTGTCTGCCAGATGAACACCAAGGAATTTGGTGCTCTTGACAATCTCCACAGAGGATCCATCAATAATCAATGGAGATTGGTCGATCTGTGCTCGCCTGAAGTCCTCAACCATCTCTTTTGTTTTGTCCACATTCAGAGATAGGTTGTTTGCTCCACACCAGGCAGTTAACCGTTGCACCTCTTCTCTATATGCTGACTCGTCGTTCTTGCTGATTAGACCCACCACGGTCGTGTCATCAGCGAACTTGATGATATGATTTGAGCTGTGCGTTGGTGCACAGTCGTGAGTCAGCAGAGTGAACAGCAGTGGACTGAGCACACAGCCCTGAGGGGCTCCAGTGCTCAGTGTGGTGGTGCTGGAGATGCTGTTCCCCCAGTCAGGAAGTTCAGGATCCAGTTGCAGAGAGAGGTGTTCAGGCCCAGAAGGTTCCACTTCTCGATCAGGTGCTGAGGAATGATTGTGTTGAATGCTGAGCTGGAATCAATGAACAGCATTCGTACATATGAGTCCTTGTTATCCAGGTGGGTGAGGGCCAGATGGAGGGTTGTGGAGATGGCATCGTCCGTGGAACGGTTTGGACGATACGCAAACTGCATGGGGTCCAGGGAGGGTGGAAGCTGTGTCTTGATGTGCTTCATAACGAACCTTTCGAAGCACTTCAACACGATGGGAGTGAGCGCGACGGGACGATAGTCTTTGAGGCAGGAGACAGTCGATTTCTTTGCCACAGGAACAATGGTCGTTGTCTTGAGGCACGTGGAACCAACGTTGCTGCTCAGGGAGATGTTGAAGGTGTCAGTGAAGACATCTGCTAGTTGTTCTGCACATTCCCTGAGCACTCTGCCAGGAATGTTGTTAGGTCCAGCAGACTTCCGTGGGTTATTTCTGCATAGAGTTTTCCTCGCTTCAACGGTGGTTAGACAGAGCACCTGGTCAGTGGGAGGAGGGATGGTCTTCCTCGCCTCCACGTTGTTCTGTACCTCAAACCGGGCGTAGAAGTCGCTCAGCGCATCTGGGAGGGAGGCGTCACGGTCACAAGCAGGTGATGTGGTCTTGTAATTCATGATCGCCTGGATGCCCTGCCACATGCGCCGAGTGTCTCCACTGTCCTGGAAGTGGTTGTGAATTTTCTTTGCGTGTGCGCACTTCGCCTCTCTGATGGCACGAGACAGTTTGGCCCTTCCTGTTTTTAAGGCCGTCTTGTCCCCTGATCTGAAGGCAGAGTCTCTTTGTTTCAGCAGCGCACGCACATTTGCAGTCATCCACGGCTTCTGGTTGAAGCGTGTAGTGATGGTCTTGGAGATGGTCACATCATCAACGCACTTGCTGATGTAGCTGGTCACTGATGATGTGTACTCCTCCAAGTTGATGGAATCGCCGTTGGTTGCAGCCTCTCTAAACATGTCCCAGTCAGTGCACTCAAAACAGTCCTGAAGAGCAGAAGTAGCTCCTTCTGGCCAGGTTTTCACCTGTTTCAGAACCGGTTTAGATCGTCTGACGAGCGGTCTGTACGCTGGAATTAACATAACAGAGCAGTGGTCTGAGTATCCGAGATGGGGGCGGGGCTCCGCACCATACGCGCCGGGGATGTTTGTGTAAACAAGATCCAGCGTGTTCGCTCCTCTCGTTGCAAAGTCCACATGCTGATGGACTTTAGGAAGCACAGTCCTGAGATTCACATGGTTGAAATCTCCAGCGATAATAAACAATCCGTCGGGGTGAGCATTCTGCAAGTCGCTAATAGCGCCGTAGAGTTCACACAGTGCCTCCTTAGCATTAGCACTGGGTGGAATGTACACTCCGACGATGAATACAGTTGTGAATTCCTGTGGTAAATAAAAAGGTCTGCATCCAACAGTCACAAACTCCACTAGCAATGGGCAGTAGCGAGAAACAAGCACACAGTTCTTACACCATTCCGTGTTAATATAAACACACACGCCACCACCGCGAGTCTTACCGCACAGAGCTGCATTTCTGTCGGCTCGAAACACGGTTAGCCCGTCTAGCTGGATGGCGGCTTCCGGAACTCTGTCGCTGAGCCACATCTCTGTGAAAACAAAGACGCAACAGTCTCTAAACTCTCGCCGTGTGGTTTGCTGGAGTCGGATGTAGTCCAGTTTATTATCCAGGGAGCAGACGTTTGAAAGAAAAATGGACGGAAGATCAGGTCGGCTAGGGTTAGCATTTAGCCTAGCACGGACACCCGTACGCTTGCCACGCTTCCGCTTTCTCGAACAGCGCTTTCGACGTCTCCTCTCCCGGCCACTGGCATCAGGTAACACCGAGAGCTGGGGCCGTGGTCTTTGTGGCCGAGGTCGCAGCAAGCCGAGGTCGCTAAGGTTGTTGATAATATCATCATGCAGATTATTGGTTGCATGATGCCTCTACTGTAGCAGTGTCTGGTGGTCGTACGCATGAACACAGCTGACTCTGGTGTCCATGTATTGTGGAAGGTCGCGTTAAATATGGTGAAAGCACAATTTTTTTGGATCCGGAGAGGCCGCTGCGAGCTACTGCCGCGCCGCCATCTTGGATACTTGGATACGCCATCTTGATATCTTTTGTTTAATGAGTAAAATAAGGTAAAATTTTTTGGTTTACCTGCAATCAAATCACTTTATTTTCCAGAGAAAAATCTAAACAAGGTTAGACATATGTATTTGAATATTTTTCAAGAAGAATTTAATATTTAATGTGGGTGTCCTAACTTTCTTTACATGACTGTATATCCGAGGTGTATGGAGTACCTGAAAATCATACTTGAGTAAAAGTATTGAAACCTTACAGCAAAATATACACCATTACAAGTTAAGTCAAATATGACTTGAGTAAAAGTCTTAGTATCTGATTTGAACTGTACTTGACTTTTTGACACTTCAGCTTTCTCAACACAAGGGCACATGTTAGTGAAAAGACAAAACAAGTTGATTTGTTAGGTTTTGTTTTCTAAAATACAAAACAAATTGTACACCTCAATAATATATTAATATAGATCAACACAAACCAGAATGAAACAAAGATAAAAAAAAAAGACAAAGTAGTGAATGGTTTAAAAAGTGACCTTCAATTAACAAATAAAATGACAGTATCATTTCACAAAGCAGAAGAACCAGTAGTATTCAGTGAACAAATCAAGTCAAGTCAAGTCAAGAGGCTTTTATTGTCCTTTCTAATATACACAGTGGTACACAGTACACCGTAAAAATAAGAGAATGTTCATCCAGAACCCTGGTGCTAAACTAATAAACATAATAAACTAATAAACAACCTAGTGCAAACAGTGCAGACAAAAAACAGTACAGACGGACAACACAAGACAGTGTGGGACAATACACATAACACAAAATAGCGCCGACCAGTAAACCTACTGTATACTCTAAATATACAATACTGTGCGAAGAAGACTATAAAAGACTATAAAGTTTATGAGTATATGTAAAAAAACCACCATGCAGTGCAAAAACAGCAGTAGCAGCCAAGGAATTTGGTTGAGGTCTTGAGGATCAATCTATGATCAGTGGAAAATGGCCGCTCTGTGCTCTTCTGAAGTCCACAACCATCTCTTGGTTTTGTTAATGTTCAGAGACAGGTTGTTTGCTCCACACCAGGCTGTTAACTATTCCTCCTCTCTGTATGCTGACTCGTCGTTCTTGCTGATGTGACCCACCATGGTCGTGTTCTCAGCAAACTTGGTGATGTGGTTCAAGCTGTGCACATATGCTACACATAGCTAAAGTCTATGAACAGCATGATGTCGCCTACGAAGGCGACATCGCTCTGCCTCTGGACTCTGCCTTGGACATTGCTCGGCCTAGGGTCTCCATAGAGGAGGTCGTCCAGCCTCTGGTCTTTGCCAATGGCGTCGCTCCGTTCCGGGTCACCGTGGTGGACATCGCTCATTTCCAGACCTTCAGGGTTGACGTCACTCTGCTCCAGACCTCCGTGGTGGACGTCGCTCTGCTCCAGACCTCCGTAGGAGGCGTCGCTTTGCTCCGGGCCTCCGCAGAGGGCATTGACCCGCCTTAGGTCCTTCTCGGTTTTCCCCGGTTTTGCGGCGATGCCGACTGGACCTCCTTTCACCCTGGACGGATGGCGAGGCCCTCCTCCGAGTGCCCTGGCCCACCAAGCATGGGTGGGTTTGGGGCGTCAGGTGCCGCCCCTGGGTGGGAATAATGTCAGGGATTATATATGTATATATATATATATTTTTTTTTTTTTTTTTTTTTTTTACATCTAATCATGTTACTGACTTGCAGCCAATAAACCAAAATGAGTTGTAAAATAGTAACATTTAGTTCTCCAGCCTTTTGTTTCTCCGTCCAAACTTTAATATGATGTGTTGCAGCCATCAAATTCAAAATTACCTTATTTATTATAACAGAAATTCTCCAGAATCAAAATAAAAAATTCAACAGTGCAGTTGTAATTGTGACATTTTCTGAGAAGCGCTATCACAGATTAAAAAACATTACAGATTAAATTTTTTACCTGCAAGTCTAACCAGATTTAAACAACTGTTTATAATTGTGTGATGATAAGATTATGGACAGCACATCGCACAGATACTGGTTCACTTAGTCAGAATCCGTATTTCAACCAATTAATTACTAACAGGTTTGGTGCACCATATCTGCTTGTTTACAAGCATTTCATTTTAGCCTGTCTACCAATAAAAGCCTTCACCATTCCAATGATATATTGTGTATATATGATATTCATTTGTGTTTTTTTACTCTAAAATACAAAAAAATCTAAAATCTGTTCCTGTTTCTTTTTCAGGACTTCATGGATCTTATCCAGTTTCTAATCCTCTGCAATTTTGCTGTAAATGCAGTTGTCTGTGGGTGTCCATATCATTGCAGGTGCAATAAAACCGTGGTTTCTTGTACAGGATATACAATAACAGATTTTCCATCAAACATTCCCTCAAATACAGAATCTCTAGAGATTACCCATTCTCGCATCAGCTCACTTAAACCTGATCATTTCAAAGCATTCTATAAAAATCTCGCAGTGTTGAACATTACTGATGCAAGAATAACGGTGGTGCAACCTCACACCTTTGACCAGACACAATACTTACTCAGTTTAACACTTTCAGCAATCAAGCTATGTTTTTTACCCTCATCCCTCCTTACTCCTCTTCAAAACCTGAAAACCTTAGACCTGAGTAAAAATATGCTGACTTCCATTCCAAAGGAGGCGTTTCAGGGTCTGACTCGCCTGAGGACCCTCATATTGCAGGAAAACAGCATCACAAATCTGCACCCAGGGACCTTCCGAGGACTTCGAAGTCTAAAGATCTTGTCCCTAAAACAGAACAAACTGAAGGTGATTCCATGTCATATTTTTGACCACCTGGTGAACCTGAAGGAATTGCATCTGCAGAACAATGTCCTCACGTGCATACCTGCTGAACTTTTCACCAATCAGCAGAAGCTGGAAAAGCTCTATCTGCAGAACAATGTCCTCAGGTGGATACCTGCTGAACTTTTCACCAATCAGAAGAAGCTGAAAGAGCTCTATCTCTCCAACAATTTGCTAACTGTTCTTCCTAAAGGTATCTTCCTGAACTTGCCTAGTCTACAGAATATCTCACTTTTCAACAACCAGCTGCACACACTGTCTCCCAACACCTTTGGCCCAATGCCTTTGCTCCAGGAGCTATGTCTGAATGACAATAAGTTAACTCACATCAAGGACAACGTGTTCAGCAATTTGACTCAGTTAAACCTTCTAGAGATCAACAAGAATCAGATCTCATACATCTCCTCTCGTGCCTTCAATGGATTGATTGGGCTGAAAGAAATTTCTTTACAAACTAACAACCTAAGGAGCCTTGAGGAAGGAGTGTTTAGAGGTCTTAATAATTTGGCTAAAATATCACTGAGTAACAACCAGATTCGGAACCTTCCTGGGAAGCTCCTCTATGGTCTCTCTCACCTAACCACACTGGAGCTTCAACATAACTTTCTACTCTATTTACCAGAAGACCTTTTAATCTCACTAACTGACCTTCAAAATCTAGTGCTGTCTCAAAATCCCTGGAGGTGCACCCGTCAAATTTTACCCTTTCGAGACTGGCTGGTAAAGCACCAAGATAAAGTACCCAGTGCCTCCAGCATCAAGTGCTTCACTCCCTCCTGGTTGAAGAACTGCAGAATTATAAACCTTGAAAAAAACTATTCCTTGCTAACACCTTTCACAAGTTTCTCTTACTCTTCTTTTTTTATACTCCTCCACCACCGTACCTGCAGATCACACCACATCTGACTGGGAGAACAAAGACCATACAGACGATTTATGGAAAACACAATCATTATTGCTTTGGTTTGTGCTGCAGTTATTGTGACTATCGGTCTCTGTGCTGTTTGCTGGATCAGAAACAAACGAGTGGAGAGTCAAAATATAAACTTGTGTCCTTTTGAAGGTGTAAATTTCATCAAAGAAATATTTTTCAAATAATTCAAATAATGAGGTAGAAGTTTCAATGCAGTTAGCGTTCACATTTATACCAAAGGTGTAGCTGTAATATCGCCTAAAACTCTTTACTATATTATTTTTCCACGTTTGTTATTTCAGCAGTGGTTGTTTTTTTATTGTCATTACACATAATATTGTCATGTCTTAGCAGTGTTGAACAGTAAGAAAGTAAATAAAATTCATCCCTGTACATGAGTAGCATTTCCACATATCTGTACTGTACTGAAGTGTTTCCATTTAGGGACACTTTAACTTCACTACATTTGAAAGTTAAATATATTATTTTACACAACTACATTTAGAAATATTATTCATTTGTTTTTGTTTCTGAGGATAAAAACGTAACTGATCAAACATGCAGCAAGTCACCAATCAGGGACGAGCTCGTGCTCTGTTTTAAACTTGATTAGATTGGTGCTTGGTGTGTCTACTGTACTGATCACCAACATACAGTTCAGTGTCAATAAAAGAAGGAAGTAACTCCTGCAGGATTTTTTTAAGTGTTTGAAAATAATTTTTTGCTCATGATAAATCATAGCACTTTGGATACTTACAGTAATTACATTTGAAGGCAAATTATTTTGTACTTTTACTTGAATGAAAGATT
>MU551667.1:161520-181990 GCA_024362625.1 Silurus asotus
TCGTGCTCTGTTTTAAACTTGATTAGATTGGTGCTTGGTGTGTCTACTGTACTGATCACCAACATACAGTTCAGTGTTAATAAAAGAAGGAAGTAACTCCTGCAGGATTTTTTTAAGTGTTTGAAAATAATTTTTTGCTCATGATAAATCATAGCACTTTGGATACTTACAGTAATTACATTTGAAGGCAAATTATTTTGTACTTTTACTTGAATGAAAGATTATTGGGAACATTTTTACTTTTACTGAAGTCATATTTTACACTGTATCTCTAACTCAAGTACATGGTTTGTGTACTTTGGCTACCACTTACAAAAACTTAACAATACAGTATGAACGTTAGAAAAAAAGCTATATCTAATTTGTTGTTTGTTGTGTACTTCTTGTTTGTTTTGTGTACTTTTGTTTGTAATTTTTTTTTTGTATTTGAGTGTTTTGTATATTGTTTCGATTCTGCATTTCTCGCCTTGAAAAAATTATATTTCTTAAAATAAAATAATTTTAATCCATTTGTGTGCTGTGAAAAATGTTCTCTTTTCCAGCATGTGACCCCAGTGTGTGTGTGATTTATCATTAAAGCATGTCCTTTATCAAGGTTTTTAGTAATCATCCTCCACCCAGATTTCAAAATTTTTTTCCCCAAAAGATGTACATTCTATCTGGACCAGGTGGAACTTATAGTGGACTCAGAACTTCCACGAGCATGTTGGGCAGTAGGTAAAGTGACTAATACTTTCCCGGGATCCGATGGAAAAACAAGAACAGTTAAAATTCAGGTACACAATTCAGGGATACACATATGTATCCCGTATAGTCACACTCCCAAAACTCGCTATTGATCACGCTATTGATCCTACCATGTATTTATGGTTTCTCACTTTATCTAATGCCCTTACACACAATCGGGGTCGGATTTGTGGAAAAACCCTTACCATGCCCCCTGAGCTGGCAGACTCTGCATCTGAGCAACAGTTGGACTAGCGGCACTTTTTGTTCATTTTATATTTTTTTATTTGTGTATAATTGATTACAGGTGAGTCTCTTGCAAACTTTGCTTTGTTCTTTGGTTATTGTTATGAATGCTGACATTTATTGGAAATCAAACACCTTCAACTGCGTCCCTGAGAAGAGTGATGGCAGGAGTGATTTGTGATAGAAGACTATCTGTGAGAGTGAAAAGAAAAGTTTATAGGACTGTGGTGAGACCTGAGATGTTGTATGGTTTAGAGACAATGGCATTGAGTAAAAGACAGGAAGTGGAGCTGGAGGTAGCAGAGCTGAAGATGTTGAGGTTTTTGTTTCTTAGAGGGACAGCGCATGTAGGACATTTTAGAGACAAGGTGAGGGAGGTATGATTGAGATGGTTTGGACATGTGCAGAGGAGAGACATGGGGTATATGCTGAGAAAGCTGAGAATGGAGCCACCAGGAAGGAGTAAAAGAGGAAGATTAAGGAGGAGGTTTATAAATGTGGTGTAGGAAGACATGCAGGTGAATAATTTGAAAGAGGTAGATGAAGAGAACATGGTAATATGGAGATGAATGTTAAAATGTGGGGACCCTAATGAGTGCAGCCAAAAGAAGATGAAGAACAATAACCTGTCTCTATACTCTGTAAGAGTTGTTTGATTTTTCTTCCTAAAATACAAACTGAATGGTACACTTCAATACTACATAAACAAAGATCAACACAACTTTGCATGAAAAGCTTCCACCAGGGTCAATTGCTTATACATTTATAAAAACTTTATTTACTTTAAACAATGTAGAGTAGAAACTGTCATTAACTTGTTTACAGTATTTTCCGGACTATAAGCCGTTACTTTTTTCCCACGCTTTAAACCCGTGGCTTAAACAATGAAGCGGCTTATTTAATGATTTTTCCTGGGTTTTTCCCGGTTTCACAAACTTCAAGCCAAAAAACTGAGCCCCATAACATTAGACCAATGAAATTGCGAATGGGTTCAGTTGAACCAATGAAATTCTTTATATTAAATCAGATGCGCTCCCACTGAATCGAGCCGCACCACATCATAAATATGGATGATGTTCCTCTGATGTTTGACCTGCCGCTCACTCGGACTGTCTACAGGTAATGCGAATCATTCGTCACGCTGAAAACAACCGGGCATGAAAACACACTTCACCTGTGTTCTGAGCGGCACGGCATCGAGAGAAAAGCTTCACCGATGATGTTTTTTAAACGCACGACGATGCCTAAACATAAACTCCCGAGAGAAATTGTTGTGAAATGAAGGAGGAAGACAGTGAACAATGACTTTCTTGGTGGGCTACTGTTTAGATACAAGCTGTTGTCTGGGTGAAGGGAGAGATCGCTAACTCCAGTTGCAACAGAAATCCTATAAGCACAGACAGGTTTCCAAAACTCCTGCTTTTTTATTTTTCTTGGCAACAGCGTTACGGGTTAGTCAAAGAAACTTAGAAATGAGCATCAGAAAATAATAAGGATATGTTCCTCGGCCTTGCACACATGCAGTAATAGCGGGAAAATGCGGCGGCAGGCTATTCCCAAAATGCCGCTCTGCAACAACATATTTCACACATTACACTGTGTAACAGACACGGACTTTCATTAAAGCCTGTGTAAAGTTTATTAGTTTCAGTGTAGACACCTTATTCATGTTCAAAATAAAAATCTTTGTCAAATTCATCAGCTTATATATGAGTGTGCTTTATAGTCCGGAAATTACGGTAAATACATAAACTGTTCCTTCTTCTATTCCTCTGCATTTTTGCTGTAAATGCAGTTGTCTGCGGGTGTCCATATCATTGCAGGTGCAATAAAACCGAGGTTTCTTGTACAGGATATACAATAACAGAGTTCCATCAAACATTCCCCCAAATACAGAATCTCTAGAGATTACCCATTCTCGCATCAGCTCACTTAAACCTGATCATTTCAAAGCATTCTATAAAAATCTCGCAGTGTTGAACATAACTGATGCAAGAATAACGGTGGTGCAACCTCACACCTTTGACCAGACACACAAACTACTCAGCTTAACACTTTCAGCAACCAAGCTATATTATTTACCCTCATTCCTCCTTACTCCTCTTCAAAACCTGAAAACCTTAGACCTGAGTAAAAATATGCTGACTTGCATTCCAAAGGAGGCGTTTTAGGGTCTGATTCGCCTGAGGACCCTCATATTGCAGGAAAACAGCATTACAAATCTGCATCCCTTCCGACAACTTGGAAGTCTAAAGATCTTGTCTCTAAAACAGAACAAACTGAAGGTGATTCCATGTCATATTTTTGACTACCTGGTGAACCTGAAGGAATTGCATCTGTAGAACAATGTCCTCATGTGCATACCTGCTGAACTTTTCACCAATCAGCGGAAGCTGATTGACACACATATACTATATTGATCCTCTCATATGAAAAATCATATTCCACATTCAGTCATCATTTCCTGTGTTAATAAGCTCCAATCGTCTGGGAAGATGTTCCACTAGATTTTGGAGTGCGTTTGTGGAGATTTGTGGAGATTTTTTCAGCTATTAGGGTGTTAGCAGGGACAATGGCATTGTCGTCCTGCAGCAACTTTGGGTCTCCCACGTCAAGTGAAATAAAAATCTCCTGGAACTACATACAAAAATGCAGTATTCATTTGTGTGCCTCCTGCTTTGTTGAGTTTCCCAGTACTTTTGTTTATACGTTTTTTTAAGAATTATTACTGTTTAACCTTTTAAAATGTTAACCAGTCATCCAAACATCATTTTAAAGATAGGTAGAAGAACAGAGAAGAAATAAGGAACAGTTTTTAAATGTCTGACAACACGTTGTCTCCACCTTAATCTGTGTAATAAAACTGATGTTTCCTGTACTGGATATACAATAACAGATTTTCCTTTCCCCATTCCCTTGAATACACATTCTCTAGAGATTACCCATTCTAACATCACCTCACGTGAACTGGATCATTTCTATGCATTCTCTAAAACTCTTGCAGTGTTGAACATTACTGAGGTGCAACCTCACACCTTTAACCAGACACACAATATTTTTTCAGAAAAATTGAGTTTATTAAGCAAAGAATCTTGTGTCAAAAATTGATAAACATTATAGTTACATAATACTTCAATAATTCAATAATTACATTTGAAGGCAAATAATTGTGTAATTTTCCATAAGTGAAAGTTTATTGGGAGCATTTTTACTTGTACTGGAGTCATATTTTACACTGAATCTCTACTTTAACTCAAATACATAGTTTGCCTTACAAATACTTAACAATACACTATGAAGGTTTAAAAAAAAAGCTATATAAAGTTTGTTGTTTGTTGTGTACTTCTTGTTTATGTGTTCTTTTGATTGCCTTTTTTTTTCGATTTGATTATACTGTATATTGTATCGAAGCAGCATTAATGGGAAAGCCCTAATTAACCACGCCCCCTGAGCTGGCAGACTCCGCATCTGAGCAACAGCTGGAATAGCGGCACTTTTTATTGATTTTTATATATATGTGACCAGTTGCATGTCTTTATTAAAAAGACAAATAGACATGCATAAATAATGGGTGAATTTGAAATCCGAAGACACGCCCACTGCTGTGGAGTTGCACTATGACATTGAGCACACCTGTGCCACGTAATTATGTCGGCGTGTTCGTGGCTTTATAAAAAGCACAGTTGAGTGGGGCATTTTGATTCCTTTCTTATCTGTAGACTGTGTGGCTAGAAAAGGTCTTTTTGCGTATTCTGATTATGGTCTGAATGTGTGTTTGTAGGGATGTGCGCATGAATGCAGGTAGCATATAGTGACAATATTTAGATTTAGATTGTTGGTTTACTGTTTGGACCAAGCGGACGTCGTGGTTGTAAACCGCTGTGTTACTGAGTGTTTTTAAGAGATTATTCTGCGCAACGGTTCTGTGCTATGTGTGAGTAAGGACTTGGATATTTATCTCTTGTGCAGGTGTATTAAATTAACAGGCTTGGTATTTTTGCTCCGTCAGCCATTTGACGCTTTTTAAATATTAATTAGAAGTTCATTTTTTTTCTCTTTTTACGTGTGTATATAAGTGTATGTAACATTTACATAAGTATTTCCACATGTAACTATCTGATGAGCTGTGATTTTTGAGACTTAAACAGTAGGGGAGAGTATGTTTGTGTATTTTTGGTTTATTCTTGTTCTTAAATATTATGCACTGATTTGCTGTGTGCTCCGTCCTTTCTGTTATAAGGAGGATTTAATCTAGTCTCTCCAATTGTGGGTAAATAACTGGTAAGATGTAAATAGTATTTTAAAATATTTTTAACCTTTTTTTTTGTTTAATAAATTTGTACTATCTTTGGAAAGTCATGTCTCTGTCTTTAATCCCATCCGAACCAGCAGGGTCCTTCATATTTTTCTAACAATTTTTGGTTTAATTATTCTTTTGGGTTCAATATATTTTCCTGGGTGAATAAATAACCCAGGTGGCGTAGTCGGTTGCTTTTTATTTTTAATACCTTTTACATTTGCATGAAAAGCTTCCACAAAGGTCAATTGCTTATACATTTATAAAAACTGTATTTACTTTAATCAATGTAGAGTAGAAACTGTCATTAACTTGGATATATATATATAATCTGTTCCTTCATCTTTTTCAGGACTCCATGGATCTTGTCCAGTTTCTAATCTTCTGCATTTTTTCTGTAAATGCAGTTGTTTCTGAATGTCCAAATCATTGCAGGTGCAATAAAACCAAGGTTACTTGTACTGAAAATACAATAACAGATTTTCCATCCCACATTCCCCCAAGAACAGAATCTTTAGAGATTACCCATACTAACATCACCTCACTTAAACTGGATCATTTTGATGCATTCTCTAAGAATCTCGCAGTGTTGAACATTACTGATGCAAGAATAACAGAGGTGCAAACTCACACCTCATATTGCAGGAAAACAGCATCACAAATCTGCACCCAGGGACCTTCCGAGGACTTCGAAATCTAAAGGTCTTGTTCCTAAAACAGAACAAATTGAGGGTGATTCCATGTCAAATTTTTGACCCCCTGGTGAACCTGAAGGAATTGCATCTGCAGAACAATGTCCTCACGTGGCTACCTGCTGAACTTTTCACCAATCAGAAGAAGCTGAAAGAGCTCTATATCTCCAACAATTTGCTAACTGTTCTTCCTGAAGGTATCTTCCTGAACTTGCTGAGTCTACAGAATCTCTCACTTTTTAACAACCAGCTGCACACACTGTCTCCCAACACCTTTGGCCCCATGCCCTTGCTCCAGGAGCTATGTCTGAATGACAATAAGTTAACTCGCCTCGAGGACAACGTGTTCAGCAATTTGACTCAGTTAAACCTTCTAGAGATCAACAGGAATCAGATCTCATACATCTCCCCTGGTGCCTTCAATGGATTGATTGGGCTGAAAGAAATTTCTTTACAAACTAACAACCTGACGAGCCTTGAGGAAGGAGTGTTTAGAGGTCTTAATAATTTGGCTAAAATATCACTGAGTAACAACCAGATTCGGAACCTTCCTGGGAAGCTCCTCTATGGTCTCTCTCACTTAACTACACTGGAGCTTCAAAATAACTTTTTACTCTATTTACCAGAAGACCTTTTAATCTCACTAACTGACCTTCAAAATCTAGTGCTGTCTGAAAATCCCTGGAGGTGCACCCGTCAAATTTTACCCTTTCGAGACTGGCTAGTAAATCACCAAGATAAAGTACCCAGTGCCTCCAGCATCAAGTGCTTCACTCCCTCCTGGTTGATGAAATGCAAAATTATAAACCTTGAAAAAACTATTCTTTGCTAACACCTTTTACAAATTTCTCTTACTCTTTTTTCTTTATACTCCTCCACCACCGTACCTGCAGATCACACCACATCTGTCTGGGAGAACAAAGACCATACAGACGATTGATGGAAAACACAATCATTATTGCTTTGGTTTGTGCTGCAGTTATTGTGACTATCGGCATCTGTGCTGTTTGCTGGATCAGAAACAAATGAGTGGACAGTCAAAATATAAACTAGTGACTTTTTGAAGAAGTAAATTTCATCAAAGAAAGATTTTTCAAATAATTCAAAGAATGAGGTAGAAGTTTCAATGCAGTTAGCGTTCACATTTATACCAAATGTGTAGCTGTAATATCGCCTAAAACTCTTTACTATATTATTTCATGTTTGTTATTTCAGCAGTGGTTGTTTTTTTATTGTCATTACACACAATATTGTCATGTCTTACCAGTGTTGGACAGTAAGGAAGTAAATAAAATTCATCCCTGTACATAAGTAGCATTTTTACATATCTGTACTGTACTGAAGTATTTTCATTTGGGGACACTTTAACTTCACTACATTTGAAAGTTAAATATCTTATTTTACACAACTACATTTAGAAATATCAGTCATTTGTTTTTGTTTCTGAGGATAAAAATGTAACTGATCAAACACGCAGCAAGTCACCAATCAGGGACGAGCTCGTGCTCTGTTTTAAACTTGATTAGATTGGTGCTTGGTGTGTCTACTGTACTGATCACCAACATACAGTTCAGTGTTAATAAAAGAAGGAAGTAACTCCTGCATGATTTTTTAAGTGGTTGAAAATAATTTTTTGCTCATGATAAATCATAGCACTTTGGATACTTACAGTAATTACATTTGAAGGCAAATTATTTTGTACTTTTACTTGAGTCATATTTTACACTGTATCTCTAACTCAAGTACATAGTTTGTGTACTTTGGCCACCACTTACAAAAACTTAACAATACAGTATGAACGTTAGAAAAAAAAGCTATATCTAATTTGTTGTTTGTTGTGTACTTCTTGTTTGTTTTGTGTACTTTTGTTTGTAATTTTTTTTTTTGTATTTGAGTGTTCTGTATAGTGTTTCGATGCTGCATTTCTCACCTGGAAAAAATTATATTTCTTAAAATAAAATAATTTTTATCCATTTGTGTGCTGTGAAAAATGTTCTCTTTTCCAGCGTGTGACTCCAGTGTGTGTGTGATTTATCATTAAAGCATGTCCTTTATCAAGGTTTTTAGTAATCATCCTCCACCCAGATTTCAACATTATTTTCCCCACAAGATGTACATTCTATCTGGACCAGGTGGTACTCATAGTGGACTCAGAACTTCCACGAGCCTGTTGGCCAGTAGGTAAAGTGACTAATACTTTCCCTGGATCCGATGGAAAAACAAGAACGGTTAAAATTCAGGTACACAATCACACATATGTGAGTCCTGTATCCCGTATAGTCACACTCCCAAAACTCGCTATTGATCACGCTATTGATCCTACCATGTATTTATGGTTTCTCACTTTATCTAATGCACTTACACAAAATTGGGGGCGGATTTGTGGGAAACCCTAACCACGCCCCCTGCGTTTACACACTCCGCATCTAAACAACAGCTGGAATAGCCGCACTTTTTGTTCATTTTATATTTTATTTTTCGTGGATGATCGATTCCAGGTGAGTCTCGTGCACACTTTGTTTTGTTCTTCCGTTTGTTGTTGTGAATGCTGATATTTATCGGAATTGAACACACGTTAATCTGCAACACTGAGAAAAGCGAAAGTGTCCTACACACTGTACAGTAAAGATGTGTACAGAAGAAATGGAGGATATTAAGCAGATTTAAATGGTATTTTATCACCAAAACATGATTTTAACTTTATAAGAGCAGAATAAGGGACTACGGTACTGAAAGCCAAATGCGCTTCTTTTATTCTCAACTTTTTCACTGATACTCACATTTAAATCACATCGTGATGAATACAGTCTCATCTCATCATATACTCCTTATTTCTCATCATATACTCCTTATTTCTCATCATATACTCCTTATTTCCCATCATATACTCCTTATTTCATATCATATACTCCTTATTTCTCATCATATACTCTTTATTTCTCATCATATACTCTTTATTTCTCATCATATACTCTTTATTTCTCATCATATACTCTTTATTTCCCATCGAATACTCTTTATTTCTCATCATATACTCCTTATTTCTCATCAAATACTCTTTATTTCTCATCATATACTCTTTTTCACATCATATACTCTTTATTTCTCATCATATACTCTTTTTTCTCATCATATACCCTTTTTTTCTAATCATATACTCTTTATAACATAATAAACTTAACATAATAAAATAGAAACTGTAGCTTGAAGTTTAGATTGGAAGGTCATGAGTTCAATCTTAGCACCGCCGATTAATTCCACTGCTGGGCCCTTGAGTGAGGCCCCTACCCCTCAACTGCTCAGTGTAGAAATGACATAAATGTGAATAAAACTGTACAAGAGCTTCTGTCAGATGCTGTATTAAATTTAAAGTCAAGTCAAGAAGATTTTCTTGTCATTTGAACCAAATACAGGGAGTGCAGAATTATTAGGCAAGTTGTATTTTTGAGGATAAATTTTATTTGAGGATTTAATTTGAACAACAACCATGTTCTCAATGAACACAAAAAACTCATTAATATCAAAGCTGAATATTTTTGGAAGTAGTTTTTAGTTTTAGCTATTTTAGGGGGATATCTGTGTGTGCAGGTGACTATTACTGTGCATAATTATTAGGCAACTTAACAAAAAACAAATGTATACCCATTTCAATTATTTATTTTTACCAGTGAAACCAATATAACATCTCAACATTCACAAATATACATTTCTGACATTCAAAAACCAAACAAAAACAAATCAGTGACCAATATAGCCACCTTTCTTTGCAAGGACACTCAAAAGCCTGCCATCCATGGATTCTGTCAGTGTTTTGATCTGTTCACCATCAACATTGCGTGCAGCAGCAACCACAGCCTCCCAGACACTGTTCAGAGAGGTGTACTGTTTTCCCTCCTTGTAAATCGCACATTTGATGATGGACCACAGGTTCTCAATGGGGTTCAGATCAGGTGAACAAGGAGGCCATATCATTAGATTTTCTTCTTTTATACCCTTTCTTGCCAGCCACGCTGTGGAGTACTTGGACGTGTGTGATGGAGCATTGTCCTGCATGAAAATCATGTTTTTCTTGAAGGATGCAGACTTCTTCCTGTACCACTGCTTGAAGAAGGTGTCTTCCAGAAACTGGCAGTAGGACTGGGAGTTCAGCTTGACTCCATCCTCAACCCAAAAAGGCCCCACAAGCTCATCTTTGATGATACCAGCCCAAACCAGTACTCCACCTCCACCTTGCTGGCGTCTGAGTCGGACTGGAGCTCTCTGCCCTTTACCAATCCAGCCACGGGCCCATCCATCTGGCCCATCAAGACTCACTCTCATTTCATCAGTCCATAAAACCTTAGAAAAATCAGTCTTGAGATATTTCTTGGCCCAGTCTTGACATTTCAGCTTGTGTGTCTTGTTCAGTGGTGGTCGACTTTCTGCCTTTCTTACCTTGGCCATGTCTCTGAGTATTGCACACCTTGTGCTTTTGGGCACTCCAGTGATGTTGCAGCTCTGAAATATGGCCAAACTGGTGGCAAGTGGCATCTTGGCAGCTGCACGCTTGACTTTTCTCAGTTCACGGGCAGTTATTTTGCACCTTGGTTTTTCCACACGCTTCTTGCGACCCTGTTGACTATTTTGAATGAAACGCTTGATTGTTCGATGATCACGCTTCAGAAGCTTGGCTATTTTAAGACTGCTGCATCCCTCTGCAATATATCTCACTATTTTTGACTTTTCTGAGCCTGTCAAGTCCTTCTTTTGACCCATTTTGCCAAAGGAAAGGAAGTTGCCTAATAATTATGCACACCTGATATAGGGTGTTGATGTCATTAGACCACACCCCTTCTCATTACAGAGATGCACATCACCTAATATGCTTAATTGGTAGTAGGCTTTCCAGCATATACAGCAGTGCCGTTTCAGTGGTAGTTCCTCGCTGCTCTGATGGGGCTGCTTGGCGGCAGCCACACCCTGGTACGTCCAGGCACAGCGAGATAGCCCGGTGAGAGTGTTGCCACCCGACTCCGCGGGGTGGTCCTAGGGGCCCCTGGCGACTCTCTAGGCCCGAGGAGGGGCTGGACGGCCTGTGGGTCGTCCTCGCCTCTAGTGTACGGACTGTGGTGCGTAGGCCTGATGGCTTGCGTCTTGGAGGGCGGTGCGGGTGTACAGGCTATGGTGCGTAGGCCTGATGGCTTACATCTTGGAGGGCAGTGCGCACCTCATGCTACGGTGCTCGTCCCTCCCTGGCACCACCGGGAGGCCGGTCTGTCGGCCCTGCCACAGGGTGTTCAGGATGCTGCCTCCCTCTAGCGGTTAACTCCCTTATTTCCGCCCGACAGTTCATTGCTGAGGGGGGTCATTCGCTGCCTCTCAGGGGGCTTCAACGGCTGCAGTACGCTGCTCCTGCCGTTCGGGTTCACGAGGACTGTCTGTTAGCCCTGCCACGGGTCATGTTCAGGGCGCAGCTTCTCCAGCGGTTTACTCTCCGTATTCCGCCCGTATGATCGCTGCGGACGGGGGGTTCCGCCGCCTCTCAGGAGGTGTGGTCGGCCGCTCTGAGTGGGTCAGGGGCCGGCCCCGAGGGGTTGGTTCTCCCTGTGGGGACTTTCTGTCAGTCTGGAGGGCTGCCTGGAGTCTCTCGGGGGTCCTGCGTACTGTGGAGAAGGGCTGCGCGATTCGGTTCGCGTCTTCTCCTCCCCGGCTTAACGGGGTGTGTCTCGCCCTGGTGGGATCCGTGCAGGCTCTGGTCCTGGAACAGGAAGTGCGCACACTCCTGGGGAAAGGGGCCATCGAGGTGGTCCCCTCCCTCAGTTCGCGAGTCAGGCTGCTACAGCTCGTGCTTCGTTGTTCCGAAGAAGGACGGTGGGTTGCATCCCATTCTGGGTCTCCGCTACTTGAACCACTTGCTTTGAGGCTCGGGTTCAGGTTTTCTCGTTTAGAGAGGTCGTGTCTCAGGTCAAGTCCTAGGACTGATTTGTCATACACTAGATCTGGAGGTTGCATGCTCCCATGCAGCCGTCCTTCACCGTGCACGGGAGGTTCCTGAGGTTGCTTTCGGGGCAAAGCTTCCCTATGTCGGTCCTTCCGTGCAGCCTAGCGCCCTCACCTCGTGCCTTCACAGAGTGCGTGAACGCGGCACTGACCCAGCTGCGGCTTTAGGGCGTCCGCATTCTGTATTATGTCAACGATTGTTTGCTGTTGGCTCGTTAGAGCACCCGGCGGTTCGGCATTGAGATGCTGTTCCCGCCTGCATGGAGGTACTGGGGTTCAGACTGAGACGCCGGCTAGTGTGTACTTTTTCCAGCGCGGAGGGTCACTTTCTCGGCGTGGTGTGGCACTCGGCCAAGTTGCGGGCACGGTTGTCTCCCGCCCGGTTTGTAGTCATCCTCACTGCAGTCAGGAGGGGAGGGGCAGGCCACCTAGTCACTGTGAGGCAGTTCCAGAGGCTGCTGGGTCTCATGTCGGCAGCGTCCAGTGTATTTCCACTCGGCTTTCTCCGCATATTGCCCCTCCAGTGGTGGCTCCGGGGCAGGAGGGTTCTCCCCCTGGGGGAGTCGGTATCGTCACATCAAGGTCTCACGGTGTGCCCTTTGAGCCTTGGTTGTATGGTGGAACCCTACGTTCTGTCTTGATGCCCCGTTTTAGGGACTCCTTGTCGTCGCGTAACGCTAACAACGGACGCTTCCCTTACGGGGTGGGGAGCGGTCATGAGTGGCCACTCCGCCCGGGGTCTGTGGAGCGGCCCGCGTCTCTTGTGGCACATAGGTTGCCGGGAGGTGCTGGCAGTGTTGTTGGGGTTACAACACTTCCTCCCAGTCCTTAGAGATCGCTATGTGTTGGTCCGCTCGGACAATGCTGCGGTGGTCTCGTACATCATGCACCGGGGGGTCCTCCGGTCTCGCCCTTGTGAGCAACTGGCGCAGGGGGTCCTCCTGTGGTCCCAGGATGAACTCCTCTCATTTACAGCCGGTTACTTCCCGGGACGGTTGGATGTCTGAGCAGACGCCCTGTCGAGACAGTGGCTGCCGGGGGACGGTCTTGGCCGAGGCTACGCCTGTACGCCTTTTCCCCGATTGTGCTGCTCTCGGGAGTTCTGGGAAAGTTTTGCCGGTAGGGAGTCTTTCTCCACCGGGTAGCACCTTGTGGGCGGGCGGAACCCTGGTTCACCCCCGCCCGGTGTTGTGGAACCTGTGGCCACTGAGGGGGACACGGTTTGTAGTGGCTGTTCTCTCTACCAAGGTAGTAGAGGCCCCTCTCCACTCCAGAGCTCCCTCCATGAGGAGGTCGTACGCTGCACAATGGCGACTGTTCGCGTCTCGGTGTGAGCACCATGACTTGGATTCAGATGACTGCCCGGCCGGTTCAGTTCTGGTGTTTTTGCGGGTACAGTTTGCCGCAGGGTTAACCCCTTCGACCCTGACGGTTTCCGTGTTTGCTGGGTAGGTCCCATTGGTGACACGTTTCCTCCGCGGCGCCCGGAGGCTGTGGCCCGGGACACGACTCGGAGTGCCTGTCTGGGACTTGCCAGTTGCCTCATCCCACCAGGAGTTGTGTTCTTACACAAGGCCGGGTGCTCCCACATGATGTGTCGTGTTACAGGCATTCTGCCCTCCTCTGTTATGGCCCCCAACCAGGGGTTGCGAGACTGGCTGTGTCCAGTGCGAGCACTGGGTGCTTATCTCCACAGGACGAGTCCTTGGAGGTGGTTGGTGCAGTTGTTTGGCTGCGAGTCCCGGTCCCCGCTCCGATCGCGGTCAGGGCTCGCCCCGCCGGAGTGTGGCGGCCTCTGCGGCCAGGTACACATGGTGTCACTCCGGGACATCTGTGACGCTGTGGGTTGGTCCACCCCACTGACCTTTGTCAGGTTCTATGGCCTCGACCTCGGAGCCACCCCTGGCTCCTCTGTCCTCGTGCTGGTGCCGAGGCCCTTACTCTTTGGCAGGGTCTGGTCAGTGTGGCGTGATTGGACACTTGTTCCCATAGCATTTCGACGCAGCTCGAGTTCCTGAAGGGGAACGTCTCAAGGTTACGAACGTAACCCTAGTTTCCCGAGGGAACGAGACACTGCGTCTCTGTGCCACACTCCCTGCATCCCTGCGGCGCTTATCTTCTCTCTTTGCAGAAGCTAATGTCGCTACCACCGCACAGCCATCTTGTAGCTTCCTGGTTTACGCGACACCGCCTGTCTATGACATCACGGCTTGCCTATTGGCTAGATTTCACACGTGGTTCAAAGCGTGGTCACGCAGGGGCGTTCCCATAGCGTTTCGACGCAGCGTCTCGTTCCCTCTGGGAACTAGGGTTACGTTCGTAACCTTGAGACGTTTCTCCTAAACCCTGCTGCTGCATAAACAACATAGAGCTCCATCACACAAAATCTTTGGGCATACAAACTGATTGATGAAAGTGCTGGAGCTCCTACAGGAGACCATATTAAACTTCTCAATTTGCAAATTCTATTGGAAAATAAGTAGTTATTAAATCTAATAAATATCTACATCTGTTGAATTTAGGGTGAATGTCATTGCAGTTGTCTCCCACTGTGTTGTGTTGCGTTGAGTTCTATTCAGTTTGATATATTTTTTATATATATATTGTATATATGATATACAGTGATGTGAAAAAATTAGAACACCCTATTAAATACTGTCTGTTTTAACATATTTGGACATATCGATGTTTATTATCAATTTCAACGATACTGAGAGATTTAAGTAATATAAACTATTAAACTAAAGAAAATAATTGTTAGACTTTCTGAAATATGTACCATATTTATTCCCTCTTAAAATAGCAAAAATTACACACAGGTGTTTCACATCAGGTACACATAATTAGAACATTGTTACTCAGCTTTCTGCAGGAGGCTTTAAGGTGCCCTATTTGAACCTCAGATATTTAGTTTGCCTGACTGTTGAAATGATTTTGAACACCATGGTGAGATCGAAAGAGCTGTCTGAGGCCTTTAGAAAGATGATTGTAGCAGCTTATGAATCAGGTAAGGGATTTAAAAAGATCTCAAAAGAATTTGATATCAGCCCTTTCACTGTCTGTAAAATAGTCTACAAGTAGAGGACATTCAAAACAACTGCCAACATGCCCAGGTCTGGCTGTCCAAGCAAGTTCACCCCCAGAGCAGACCACAAGATTCTAAAGTAGTCACCAAAAACCTTAAAATGTAATGGCGGTATGTACAGCAGGCTCTTGCTACTGTTGATGTGAAAGTGCATGTCATGGTACATGGTACAAGTGGGAAACTTTTGCTCTCTAAGAAAAAAATTAAGGCCAGATTGAAGTTTGCCAGAGAAAATGTAGACAAAGACCAGGACTTCTGGAATAATGTTCTTTGGACAAATGAGTGTAAGATATAATGGTTTGGACACCAGAACAGAGAATTTGCAGCATTAAAACATCTCATAGCTAAAAGAAATCTGCGTTGGGGAATGGGGCAAACTTTCCTCAGACCAATATCAGAGACTGGTAGATGGCTACAAGGAGCATCTCACTGAAGTTATTTCAGCCAAAGGGTGTAACACAAGCTATCAAGGGGTACGGTGTCCCAACGTTTTCCTCAGTTAAAATACGAATTTTTTGTTGATATCTATATAATCTACAATTATAGAAACATTACAGCAAATGAACCCCACTGCAATTCACCACTTCAAAAATAACTTGAGTAAAAGTCTTAGAGTATCTGATCTGAACAGTATTTAAGTATTTGACTAATGAACATCCTCAACACCAAGGAACATGTAAATGAAAAGCCAAAAAGAGTTGACTTGATTTTTTTTTCCTAAAATACAAACTGAATGGTACACTTCAATACTACTTTGCATGAAAAGCTTCCACAAGGGTCAATAGCTTATACATTTATAAAAACTGTATTGTGTAGAGTAGAAACTGTCATTAACTTGGTTATATATATATAATCTGTTCCTTCATCTTTTTCAGGACTCCATGGATCTTGTCCAGTTTCTAATCTTCTGCATTTTTTCTGTAAATGCAGTTGTTTCTGAATGTCCAAATCATTGCAGGTGCAATAAAACCAAGGTTACTTGTACTGAAAATACAATAACAGATTTTCCATCCCACATTCCCCCAAGAACAGAATCTTTAGAGATTACCCATACTAACATCACCTCACTTAAACTGGATCATTTTGATGCATTCTCTAAGAATCTCGCAGTGTTGAACATTACTGATGCAAGAATAACAGAGGTGCAAACTCACACCTTTAACCAGACACACAACCTACTCATCTTAACACTTTCAGCAACCAAGCTATGTTCTTTACCCCCATCCCTCCTTACTCCTCTTCAAAACCTGAAAACCTTATACCTGAGCAAAAATATGCTGACTTCTATTCAAGAGAAGGCGTTTCAGGGTCTGACTCGCCTGGGGACCCTCATATTGCAGGAAAACAGCATCACAAATCTGCACCCAGGGACCTTCCGAGGACTTCGAAATCTAAAGGTCTTGTCCCTAAAACAGAACAAATTGGAGTTGATTCCATGTTATATTTTTGACCACCTGGTGAACCTGAAGGAATTGCATCTGCAGAACAATGTCATCAGGGAGATACCTGATGAAATTTTCACCAATCAGCAGAAGCTGGAAAAGCTCTATCTGCAGAACAATGTCCTTACGCAGATACCTGCTGAACTTTTCAACAATCAGAAGAAGCTGAAAGAGCTCGATCTCTCCAACAATTTGCTAACTGTTCTTCCTAAAGGTATCTTCCTGAACTTGCTACAGAATATCTCACTTTTCAACAACCAGCTGCACACACTGTCTCCCAACACCTTCGGCCCAATGCCTTTGCTCCAGGAGCTATGTCTGAATGACAATAAGTTAACTCACATCGAGGACAACGTGTTCAGCAATTTGACTCAGTTAAACCTCCTAGAGATCAACAGGAATCAGATCTCATACATCTCCCCTGGTGCCTTCAATGGATTGTTTGGGTTGAAAGAAATTTCTTTACAAAATAACAACCTGAGGAGCCTTGAGGAAGGAGTGTTTAGAGGTCTTAATAATTTGGCTAAATTATCACTGAGTAACAACCAGATTCGGAACCTTCCTGGGAAGCTCCTCTATGGTCTCTCTCACTTAACCACACTGGAGCTTCAACATAACTTTCTACTCTATTTACCAGAAGACCTTGTAATCTTACTAACTGACCTTCAAAATCTATTGCTGTCTGAAAATCCCTGGAGGTGCACCCGTCAAATTTTACCCTTTCGAGACTGGCTAGTAAAGCACCAAGATAAAGTAACCAGTGCATCCAGCATCAAGTGCTTTACTCCCTCCTGGTTGAAGAACTGCAGAATTATAAACCTTGGAAAAACTATTCCTTGCTAACACCTTTTACAAATTTCTCTTACTCTTCTTTTTTTATACTCCTCCACCACCGTACCTGCAGATCACACCACATCTGTCTGGGAGAACAAAGACCATACAGACGATTGATGCAAAACACACACAATCATTATTGCTTTGGTTTTTGCTGCAGTTATTGTGACTATCAGCCTCTGTGCTGTTTGCTGGATCAGAAACAAACGAGTGGACAGTCAAAATATAAACTTGTGACCTTTTGAAGGTATAAATTTTATCAAAGGAAGATTTTGGGGGGAAATTTAAATAATGAGGTAGAAGTTTTAAGCAGCCAGAGTCAGAAAAGACAATTACCTAAGTGGCAGAATTTTAATGTCTGAGGTCTTAATGCCAGAAGGTAGAATTATATATATATTTTATTGTTTCCTTATTTTTATATGTTGCTTCTGGATCATTCAATCTTACATTATTAGTCCACCTCAAACAACCAGAGCATGTTCTTGCCTGTGAAAGATGTGACACTAACATTAAACATGATTATTCCACATTTAGTCTATTATGCTGTTATACTAACCTCCACTAGATTTTATGGAAATTCATTCCACCAAAAGCGTGTTAATAAAGTCAGGTATTGATGTAAATGATGTGAGGAGGCCTGGGATGCAGTTAGCGTTCGCATTTATACCAAAGGTGTAGCTGTAATATCGCCTAAAACTCTTTACTATATTATTTTTCCACGTTCTTTCTTTCAGCAGTGATTGTTTTTTGATTGTTATTACACATATAATATTGTCATGTCTTACCAGGGGTGGACAGTAAGGAAGTAAATAAAATTCATCCCTGTACATAAGTAGCATTTTCACATATCTGTAGTGTACTGAAGTATTTCCATTTGGGGACACTTTAACTTCAATACATTTGAAAGTTAAATATCTTATTTTACACAACTACATTTAGAAATATCAGTCATTTGTTTTTGTTTCTAAGGATAAAAACTCCAAAAAAAAAAAACCAAGTCACCAATCAGGGACGAGCTCGTGCTCTGTTTTGAACTTGATTAGATTGGTGCTTGGTGTGTCTACTGTACTGAGGAAGTAACTCCTGCATGATTTTTTAAGTGGTTGAAAATAATTCTTTGCTAATGATAAATCATAGCACTTTAGATACTTACAGTAATTACATTTGAAGGCAAATTATCTTGTACTTTTACTTGAATGAAAGTTTAATGGGAACATTTTTATTTTTACTGGAGTCATATTTCACACTGTTTTTCTAACTCAAGTTCATGGTTTGTGTACTTTGGCCACCACTTACAAAAACTTAACAATACACTATGAACGTTAGAAAAAAAGCTATATCTAATTTGTTATTTGTTGTGTACTTCTTGTTTGTTTTGTGTACTTTCGTTTGTAATTTTTTTTTTTGTATTTGAATGTTTTGTATATTGTTTCGATTTTGCATTTCTCACCTGGAAAAAATTATATTTCTTAAAATAAAATAATTTTAATCCATTTGTGTGCTGTGAAAAATTTTCTCTTTTTCAGCGTGTGACTCCAGTGTGTGTGTGATTTATCATTAAAGCATGTCCTTTATCAAGGTTTTTAGTAATCATCCTCCACCCAGATTTCAACATTATTTTCCCCACAAGATGTACATTCTATCTGGACCAGGTGGTACTCATAGTGGACTCAGAACTTCCACGAGCATGTTGGGCAGTAGGTAAAGTGACTTATACCTTACACTGTGTAACAGACACGGACTTTCATTAAAGCCTGTGTAAAGTTTATTAGTTTCAGTGTAGACAACTGCGGCTTACAGACAGGTGCGGCTTATTCATGTTCAAAATAAAAATCTTTGTCAAATTCATCAGCTTATATATGAGTGTGCTTTATAGTCTGGAAATTACGGCAAATACATAAACTGTTCCTTCTTCTATTCCTCTGCATTTTTGCTGTAAATGCAGTTGTCTGCGGGTCTCCATATCATTGCAGGTGCAATAAAACCGCGGTTTCTTGTACAGGATATACAATAACAGAGTTCCATCGAACATTCCCCCAAATACAGAATCTCTAGAGATTACACATTCTCGCATCAGCTCACTTAAACCTGATCATTTCAAAGCATTCTATAAAAATCTCGCAGTTCAGCATTACTGATGCAAGAATAACGGAGGTGCAAACTCACACGTTTAACCAGACACACAACCTACTCATCTTAACACTTTCAGCAACCAAGCTATATTATTTATAGCTTGGAAAGCCACGTAATTATGTCGGCATGTTCGTGGCTTTATAAAAAGCACAGTTGAGTGGGGCATTTTGATTCCTTTCTTATCTGTAGACTGTGTGGCTAGAAAAGGTCTTTTTGCGTATTCTGATTATGGTCTGAATGTGTGTTTGTAGGGATGTGCGCATGAATGCAGGTAGCATATAGTGACAATATTTAGATTTAGATTGTTGGTTTACTGTTTGGACCAAGCGGACGTCGTGGTTGTAAACCGCTGTGTTACTGAGTGTTTTTAAGAGATTATTCTGCGCAACGGTTCTGTGATATGTGTGAGTAAAGACTTGGATATTTATCTCTTGTGCAGGTGTATTAAATTAACAGGCTTGGTATTTTTGCTCCGTCAGCCATTTGACGCTTTTTAAATATTAATTAGGAGTTAATTGTTTTTCTCTTTTTACGTGTGTATATAAGTGTATGTAACATTTTACATAACTAATTCCACATGTAACTATCTGATGAGCTGTGATTTTTGAGACTTAAACTGTAGGGGAGAGTATGTTTGTGTATTTTTGGTTTATTCTTGTTCTTAAATATTATGCACTGATTTGCTGTGTGCTCCGTCCCTTCTGTTATAAAGAGGATTTAATCTAGTCTCTCCAATTGTGGGTAAATAACTGGTAAGTTGTAAATGGTATTTTAAAATATTTTTAACCTTTTTTTTGTTTAATAAATTTGTACTATCTTTGGAAAGTCACGTCTCTGTCTTTAATCCCATCCGAACCAGCAGGGTCCTTCATATTTGTGTAACTTTTTTTGGTTTAATTATTCTTTTGGGTTCAATCTATTTTCCTGGGTGAATAAATAACCCAGGTGGTGTATTCGGTTGCTTTTTATTTTTAATACCTTTTACATTTTCATGAAAAGCTTCCACAAGGGTCAATAGCTAATATATATATATATA
>MU551667.1:191265-248765 GCA_024362625.1 Silurus asotus
ATATATATATACATATATATATATATACATACATAAAAAAATATCTGTTCCTTTTTCTTTTTCAGGACTCAATGAATCTTTTCTAATCCTCTGCATTTGTGCTGTAAATGCAGTTGTTTCTGAATATCCAAATAATTGCAGGTGAAATAAAACTGAAAAATCTTTTTTCAGATAAACTGACTTGATTAAGTAAAAGAGTTTTGTGTCAGAAATTATAATATAAACATTATAGCTTTAATAAATTATATCACTATGAAGGCAAATACTTTTGTAATTTTACTTAAGTGAAAGTTTATTGGGAGCATTTTAACTTTTACTGGAGACATATTTTACACTGTATCTCTACTTTAACCCAAATACATAGTTTGTGTATTTTGTCCACCTTAACAATACATTATTAAAGTTTGAAACAAGGCTATTTATTGTTTGTTGTGTACTTCTTGTTTGTTATGTGTTCTTTTGGCTGTCATTTTTTTTTTTCTGTATATTGTAACGACGCAACATTTGTGGGAAAGCCCTAATTAACCACGCCGACTGAGCTGGCAGACTTTGCATCTGAGCAACAGCTGGAATAGCGGCACTTTTTATGGATTTTTATCTTTTTTTGTTTTTTGTATGATTGATTCGAGGTGAGTCTCGTGCACACTTTTTGTTTTGTTCTTCAGTTTGTTGTTGTGAATGCTGATATTTATCGGAATTAAACAGTAAAAATGTTTACAGAAGAAATGGAGGATATTAAGCAGAATTAAATGGTATTTTATCACCAAAACATGATTTTAACTTTATAAGAGCAGAATAAGTGACTGAAGGTACTGAAAGTCAAATGCGCTTCTTTTATTCTCAACTTTTTTACTGATACTTGCAATTAAATCACATTGTGATAAATACAGTCTCATCTCATCATATACTCCTTGTTTCTCATCATATACTCCTTATATCATTTCATATACTCCTTATTTCTCATCATATACTCCTTATATCATATCATATACTCCTTATTTCTCATCATATACTCCTTATTTCTCATCATATACTCCTTATTTCTCATCATATACTCTTTATTTCTTGTGAGTGTGTTTTAAGTGCACGTCAAATCACTGGGAAAACAAAGTGTGGTCTATAAGTCCTTAAGTAATAAAAATCCTCTAAGTCATATAAAAAATTAAAGTAATTCAGTTCTGGGGATTTTGATTACAGATGTTATCATTAGCATATTGTCTTTGCTTTGTTAAATGTACATATTCATATCCTCGACTGCTTTGGAATCAGTTTCAAGTCAGTTTTAATTCCTTTCTGAAGAAAAAACAAAGATCAAACTAAAGACTGAAAATAGATGGTTTGATTTTATCATGAGGAAGGAAATGACTTGAGTGCAATCAAACTAGCGAAATTAGTTTCCTGTTTGCTAGACATGATTTACCATGGCAATGCTGAACTTGTTTTTACTGTAGTTAGTTTGAAAACCAAATATATCTGACGTAGTACACAGTGAAATGAGACAGAGTTTCTCCTGAACCCTGCTGCTGCATAAACAACATAGAGCTTCATCACACAAAATCTTTGGGCATACAAACTGATTGATGAAAGTGCTGGAGCTCATACAGGAGACCATATTAACCTTCTCAAAGTGCAAATTCTTTGGGAAAATAAGTAGTTACTAAATCCAAAAATTATGTATATCTGTTTAATCTGGGTGAATGTCATCCCAGTTGTCACCCACTGTGTTGTGTTGCGTTGAGTTCTATTCAGTTTGAGTTATCATATAGAGTCTTCAACAAGGGACATTGATATAAATTGTATATGTGATATACAGTGATGTGAAAATATTAGAACACTATGAAATCCTGTCTGTGTTTTAACATATTTGGACATATCGATGTTTAATATCAATTTTAACAATACTGAGAGATTCAAGTAATATAAACTATTAAACTGAAGAAAATCATTTTCAGACTTTCTGTAATATGTACTTAAAAATATTCGTGTGAGGAATAAATTTGAATATCCCCACATTTATTCTCCCTTAAAATGGCTACAATCACACACAGGTGTATCACATCAGGTACACATGATTAGAACATCGTTACTCAGCTTTCTAAAGGAGGCTTTAAGGTGCCCTATTTAAACCTCAGATATTTAGTTTGGTGTGCTCCTGACTGTTGAAATGATCTTGAATACCATGGTGAGATTGAAAGACCTGTTTGATGCCTTTAAAAAGATGATTGTCGCAGCTTATGAATCTGGTAAGGGATTTAAAAAGATCTCAAAAGAATTTGATATCAGCCCTTCCACTGTCTGTATAATAGTCTACAAGTGGAGGACATTCAAAACAACTGCCAACATGCCCAGGTCTGGCTGTCCAAGCAAGTTCACCCCCAGAGCAGACCACAAGATGCTAAAGTAGTCACCAAAAACCTTAAAATGTAATGACGGTACCTACAGCAGGCTCTTGCTACTGTTGTGAAAGTGCATGTCATGGTACATGTGCAAGTGGGAAACCTTTGCTCTCTAAGAAAAAAAGTTAAGGCCAGATTGAAGTTTGTCAGAGAAAACGTAGACAAAGACCAGGACTTCTGGAATAATGTTCTTTGGACAAATGAGTGTAAGATATAATAGTTTCGACACCGGAACAGAGGAGATGCAGCATCAAAACATCTCATAGCTGAAAGAATTCTGGGTTGAGGAATGGGGCAAACTTTCCTCAGACCGATATCAGAGACTGGTAGATGGCTGCAAGGAACATCTCACTGAAGTTAATTCAGCCAAAAGGGTTAACACAAGCTATCAGGGGGTAGGGTGTCCTAACTTTTTCTTCAGTTAGAATATGCATTTTTGTTGATATATATATCTATATCAAAATTGTCAAAAATTGTCAGAGAAACTAATTTTACAACAAATAATAACACATTTGAATACCACTAAATTTACTCTCCATCCGATGCAATTTGGGCTCAGAACTCAACACTCCACCGAAACTGCTAATTGTTTTTTCATAAAAAATATCAAGCATTTACTGGATAAAGGTGGTGTGGTTGGAGCTGTGTTTCTCGATTTAAAAAAAAGCTTTTGACACTGTAAACCATAAAATATTATTAACCAAACTAAGCAAATTCAATTTCTCCTCTGATGCAATAAAATGGATAGAATCATATCTATCGAATCGGTCAGTTAGGATCAGTGATTACCACTCACCACCCCTCGTCATGTCCACAGGGGTTCCTCAAGGTTCTATTTTTGGGCCACTGCTATTTTCACTTTATATAAAGTGAAAATATATAAATCTTCCTTCAGTTTGTGCAGATGTCTATATTCAGGTGTATGCAGATGACACAGTCATTTATACCCATGGAAAAAACACGAAACAAGTAGCTGAAAAACTTACACAGTCGATGGTCCAAATTTCTGAATGGCTAATTCAATCCTGCTAAAAACTTAATGTAAATAAAACGGTTTCAATGTTTTTTTCTAAATCAAACATTGCAAATAATCAGGCAGATATTTATGTAACAGGGGAAAGAATAAAAATTGTGTCTGAATTCAAATACTTAGGTAAAAAAGGTCTGCAATCGAGTCAAATTTAATATTGCAAATTTTCGGTTCATAGGATCCAACCCTTCAGTTCAGGCAGCTAAAATGTTCATGTATAGCATGGTTATGCCTCACATCACTTACTGTCTTACAACTTGGTCACAGGCAAAAAAAAATAAAAAACAATATTAAAATCTTTGGAGTCACTTTACAAACAGACAATTAAAATTGTGGATAAAAAAACATTACGATATCATCACTGTGCCATTTTACAAATGCGTAAGTTTTTAAATTGGGAAAATGTCATTAAGTATTCAAACCTTTGTCTGTTATATAAAATCATCCATGGTCTGTCATCTCCGCCACTTAGTCAGTTTGTAAACATTAAAAATACCACACAGAGAGTAACACGAGGGTCAGTCTGAGGAGACTGTGTTGTTCCTCTAAGGAAAAGTGTATTTAGTCAGAGTGCCTTTTCAGTTACAGCTGCAAAGGAGTGGAACTCTGTACCTCAGAACATTAAAAAACTCACCACATACACTTTGTTTAAAAAGCATTTAAAAAACTGGTTCTTAGTACATCAGATCTGTCAGCATTAATAAGAATAGGTGTTTTTCCCTTGTCCCAACTTGCTGTTTTATAGTAAACTTGTATATTGTATTTATCAATAAGATTTGAAGAATTATATCTGTTTTACTATTTTTATATATTTGTATTGTTCTCTGTAATTCTTTGTTTTTAGGTTGACAATTTTAAGATCTGTCCAGGGACAACAAATGAAAAATAGCCTTTTGTCTAATTCTGGTGCATTTACAGTAATGTCAATTAATGTACACTGTCCCTGTCAAATAAATAAATAAATAAATATATAATGTACAATTATAGAAACATTACAGCAAATGAACACCACTGCAATTCACCAATTCAAATATAACTTGAGTAAAAGTCTTAGAGTATCTGATCTAAACAGTATTTGAGTATTTGACTCTTGAACATCCTCAACACCAAGGAACATGTTATTGAAAAGACAAAAAGAGTTGATTTGAGTTTTTTTCAATCTAAAATTGAACCGAATGGTACACTTCAATACGACATTAACAAAGATAAACACAACTTTGCATGGAAAGCTTCCACAAGGGTCAATTGCTTATACATGTATAAAAACTGTATTTACTTTAATCAATGTAGAGTAGAAACTGTCATTAACTTGTTTATATATATAAACTGTTCATTCTTCTTTTTTAGGACTTCATGGATCTTGTCCAGTTTCTAATCCTCTGCATTTGTGCTGTAAATGCAGTTGTTTCTGAATGTCCAAATCATTGCAGGTGCAATAAAACCAAAGTTTCCTGTACTGGAAATACAATTAGAGATTTTCCTTTAGCCATTCCCCCAAGAACAGAATCTTTAGAGATTACCCATACTAACATCACCTCACTTGAACCGGATCATTTTGAAGCATTCTATAAGAATCTCGCAGTGTTGAACATAACTGATGCAAGAATAACGGAGGTGCAACCTCACACCTTTAACCAGACACAAAACCTACTCAGCTTAACACTTTCAGCAACCAATCTATCTTCTTTACCCCCATCCCTCCTTACTCCTCTTCAAAACCTGAAAACCTTAGACCTGAGCAAAAATAGGCTGACTTCTATTCCAGAGGAGGCGTTTCAGGGTCTGACTCGCCTGGGGACCCTCATATTGAAGGAAAACAGCATCACAAATCTGCACCCAGGGACTTTCCGAGGACTTCGAAATCTAAAGGTCTTGTCCCTAAAACAAAACAAATTGAAGGTGATTCCACGTCATATTTTTGACCCCCCGGTGAACCTGAAGGAATTGCATCTGCAGAACAATGTCATCAGGGAGATACCTGATGAAATTTTCACCAATCAGCAGAAGCTGGAAAAGCTCTATCTGCAGAACAATGTCCTTACGCAGATACCTGCTGAACTTTTCACCAATCAGAAGAAGCTGAAAGAGCTCGATCTCTCCAACAATTTGCTAACTGTTCTTCCTAAAGGTATCTTCCTGAACTTGCCTAGTCTACAGAATATCTCACTTTTCAACAACCAGCTGCACACACTGTCTCCCAACACCTTCGGTCCCATGCCCATGCTCCAGGAGCTATGTCTGAATAGCAATAAGTTAACTCACCTAGAGGACAATGTGTTTAGCAATTTGACTCAGTTAAACCTTCTAGAGATCAACAGAAATCAGATCTCATACATCTCCCCTGGTGCCTTCAATGGATTGATTGGGCTGCAAAAAATTTCTTTACAAACTAACAACCTGAGGAGCCTTGAGGAAGGAGTGTTTAGAGGTCTTAATAATTTGGCTAAAATATCACTGAGTAACAACCAGATTCAGAACCTTACTGGGAAGCTCCTCTATGGTCTCTCTCACTTAACCACAGTGGAGCTTCAAAATAATTCTCTACTCTATTTACCAGAGGACCTTTTAGTTTCGCTAACCAATGCTCAAAATCTAGTGATGTCTCAAAATCCCTGGAGGTGCGACCATCAAATTTTACCCTTTCGAGACTGGCTAGTAAAGCACCAAGATAAAGTACCCAGTGCCTCCAGCATCAAGTGCTCCAGTCCCTCCTGGTTGATGAACATCAGTATTATAACCCTTCAAAATGATCAGTTACTAAAACCTTCCCAAATTTCTCCTACTCTTCTGTCTTTATACTCCTCCACCCCCGTACCTGCAGATCACACCACATCTGTCTGGGAGAACAATGACCATACAGATGATCAACACAAAACACACAGAATCATTATTGCTTTGGTTTGTACTGCAGTTATTGTGACTATCGTCCTCTGTGCTGTTTGCTGGATCAGAAACAAATCACAGTCTGTTCGTGGTCTTTGATAACCTTTTTCCAAGACTTAATTAACCCACATTTCTCTATTTCTATTATTATCAACTTCTCATTCACCACCACCATCGTCTAACCAAACCTGTGATTTAAGTTCTTCCCCAGTTTGTAACATCATGGTGGTGTAAGCAGTCCATATGTATCAGCAAAATAATCAATCTTCTCACATGATCTCATCAATGTAGATAACACACTGTACTTCCACAATAGTGTTGGATAAACTATTAATCAGCACTGAGCACTGAAACAGTGAATCAACTAACATTCATTAATTCACTGTATTTCACATAATATATATTTTATTCATTCATCTGCAATTGCTTTTGCTTTTGCACACACACACACACACACACACACACACACACACACACACACACACACACAGAACTTTACTGATTATATGAGTATAGCAGTTGAAGGTTAAAGGCCCCATCATCTTTCCTCTTACATCACACCAGTTATCATTCTTCTCATCCCCAGACTCTTGCTTCTTATTTCACCTTGGTTGGCAACACTATTTAAGTTTTAGATTTCTAGTCTCTACCATAGTCTCATTTACAGTCTATATTATTTGCTTTTTTTTTTTTGTATTTGAGGTGAGGAGACCTGGGGTGCAGTCAAAATTCACATTCATCACAAAGGTATTCAATAGGGTTGCAGCTCTCATAGCCTCATAGAGCTGCCTTTGTGCACAGGGGCAATGTCATGCTGGATCAGGTTTGGGTCTCTTGAGTTTAAGTGAAGGGACAATTCAATTTTACTAAATGTCTCCAAAAGCATCGTGTACAACTTTGAAACTCTTTACTACATTATTTTTCCACGTTCTTTCTTTCAGCATTGGTTGTTTTTTCATTGTTATTACACATATAATATTGTCATGTCTTACCAGTGGTGGACAGTAAGGAAGTAAATGAAATTCGTCCTGTACTTAAGTAGCATTTTCACATATCTGTACTTTACTGAATTATTTTGCCATTTGGGGACACTTTAACTTCACTACATTTCAAAGTTGAATATCTGACTTTCTACATTTAGAAATATCAGTCGTTTTTTTATTTATGTGGATTAAACTTAACGGGTCAAATACGCAGCAAGTCACCAATCAGTGTCGAGCTCGTGCTCTGTTTTAAACTGTATGTTGTTCACCAACATACAGTTCAGTGTCAGTTCAACAGCAAGCAAAACATTTAGAGATTAATAAATGTGTCAGGAACGCGAGAGGAAGGACCCAAATGCAGGACGCAGAAAATATCAAAAGGCGGTCTTTAATTTTAGGGAAGAAACACAGACAATACAAACAGTCAGAGAACAAAGGTTGAACTCATAAAAGAGCATGAAAAAAAACAAAGAGCAGAAAAAAGGTGAAAAAATAACCAAAAAACGTCCAAAACCTGCAGGCAAAAAACAGGGAAAAGGGGAGAGTCAAAGTGAAAGCAAAAAATAATCCACAGGGGAAAAAACAGCAAGATAGTCCCAAAAGGCATAACCAAAGGCCAAAAAACAATCTGGCAAGGAGTAACAGGAGCCGGCGTCTATTTATACCCATCAAAGATGGCCGCCGCGTCGCGCCGTTGCCGCACCGGAAGCGGAAGTTGAATTACCGGAAGTGCGCGCGCCGTCGGCTGACAAAATGAAGGAAGAAAATGCACAATTTTTTATAAATGAATGAAGAAACTGCACTATTTTTTATAAATGAATGAAGAAAATGCACAATTGTTTAAAAATGAATGAGGAAACTGCACTATTTTTTATAAATGAATGAAGAAACTGCACTATTATTTTTTAAAGTGGTTGAAATGAAGATTTTTCGCACATGATATTTTTTAGAGATATCAATCAGTAATTAAGTGTTGAGTCTTTTTAGGTAAACTGAGTTAATTAAGCAAAGAGTCCTGTTTTCAAAACGCTAATAGGAACATTAGAGCCATAATAAATCATAGCACCATGAATACTTAATAACATTGGAAGGCAAATACTTTTGTACATTTATTAAATTCAAAGCACTTTTACTGGAGTCATATTTTACAGCGTATCTCTACTTTAACTCAAATACATAGTTTGTGTATTTTGTCTACCATTTCGTCTTACAAAAACAATACACTATGAAAGTTTGAAACAAGGCTATATGTAATTTGTTGTTTGTTGCACACTTCCTGTTTGTTTTGTGTTCTTTTGGTTGTAATTTTTTTGTATTTGATTATACTGTATATTTTCTATTTCTTAAAATAAAACTCTCATTATGTGCTGTGGAAAACTTTCCCTTTCTCAGTGTGTGACCCCAGTGTGTGTGCGATTTGTCATTTAAACACCTTCTTTTAGCAAGATTTCTCTTGAGTAATCATCCTCCATCCAGATTTAAAAATGTTTCCCCTACACGATGTACATTCTATCCTGAATTAAAATAATTTATTAATTGTCATTATAAGTGATTAGCACGTGATAACGGTGATGAAGATGTTAGAACTTTGACACACACATATGAAATATATAATAAGAAATAAGAAATTATGTATATATATATTGCAGGACATCTTTTACTTCAAACTTTTACTTCAAACTAGGGAAAGCATATCTTGGAGTTGTTGTGTTCCTTCAGTTTTGTTTTGTTTCCCAGTATTCCGTTGGCATATAACAATGGTTATACAGTGTTTCAAGAAAAAAGACTGTTAAACCTTTTATTTCTATTCTGCTTTTTTACCTTTAAATGAATCCCAAATGAGCAGGCCAGTTGTCATGGCGATTTACACAACTCAAGGAAGAAAACTTCAATGGTATCAGATTCATCTGGATAAACAGGATACAGTGATTATAAGACATTGCTTATCCACAAGTGTGTACTAAAGAGTCTAGAATATTGCATATGAGTCATTGAGAGTCATTTTCAATGTGTCCATGATTCCATTTAACTGTTGTCTTTGTATCTCTTTGTTGTTTTGAGATATTGTATCATATATTCAAAATGGCAGATGGAAGAGGAGATGCAGTAAGTGATTTGTTCTTATTGTGGGGAACAACCTTTTACTGAGCAACTCAAGAACTTTGATGATTGATTTGGACTGTAATTAATATCAACAGTCTACTACAACAGCTCAGGACTACAGTTTGGATAAACAATTCTGCATTTAATCATCTGTCATTGAACAGGTTCCCTTTTAAATCTGGTTTATTTCAAGGTTTTGTCCTTCTGAAGTCTCAGGGAGTTTTTCTTAGCTTTGCTCGCCACTGGCTCACTCATTAAGGATGAACATAAAATGATAAAGAACGAGTGTCCAAGCACTAAACTTATTTTTTTATGGAACCTTTTATCCGTTTTATCGCTGTAAAGCTTGCATTGTAATTTTTTTCTTATTGGGAATTTTAAAAACACTTTATTTTTATTTAGCTCAAGTAAAACAAATCAATAAAATGACATGAAAAAAGATTTGTTCACTTTAAGACCCAATCAGTAAAAATTATCCGAGTATAAAAGTGAAGCCGAAAAGACTTTGCCGCCCTCTTGTGGCTGACTGCATTACAGTTTCAGCCATCAAAGTCCCAGTTGACCTTATCTCTCCATATACACATTGTATGGACAAATGTTTTGGTACACCTGACTTTTTCTTTTAGCCATATATAGTTCTAAACCAAACTGTTCCCTAAAAGTCACTTGAACAAGGACAAAATCCTGCTTCTGCACAACAATGCTTCTCTGCACAAAGCCAGCGCCATAAAAATTTGGGTTGGAATGAAAGTTCTCCTGCTGTAGAGCAGTCACCGGATTTTTAGAATTCAAAGAATTCAGATTTTAAGAAAATTCTAAAGATTTGGTGACTGCCCTCTAGTGGAATTCTATGACAAATGCGGTCGGATCCGTTCACTGTGTGTTTCAGAAGGATTTAAATCCATAAACGAACGTATTTTTCTTCTCCAGTGTAATGGATCTTCAAAAAGAAGCACATACCAGTGTTATGTTCAGGTATAATCAGAGTTAAATGTTTTTTTTCGCGAATCATTATCTTTTGGTGAAAAGTTCTTGTCTGTCGTATTTTCAAGTTGTGACCAGTAATGGGACGTTTATGAACAATTAATTCGTTCTGAATAAATCTTTAATGTGATTCGGAAAAACAAGTCATCTCAGAAAATGAGCAAACCAGTGCAAAAATCTCTGTAGGTTTGTTGGTAAACACTCTTAACAGAATGTCCCTGACTAGTTCCTGACACCTGACTAGTTCTAAAAAAGAGGCTATGACTGATTACATCTGGGAGTCCCTCGCATCTGATATCATCTGCCCTATCATCTGGGGCAGGTTTCTTTTGTTGTGGAAAAGAAGGACAAGAGACTACGCCTGTGCACTGACTACTGGGGACTTAACTCCATCACAATTAAGAATTGGCACCCCTTGCCCTTGATATCTTTGGCCTTTGAGCTCCTCAACTGCTTCACTGTTTTGTGTTTGTCTACCTGGTTGACATTTTATTCTACCCACGGCTACTGGAAGAACACCACTGCTATGTACGCGCTGTGCTCACCAATCTACTTCGGAGACAGTTGTATGTGAAGGCTGAGAAATGTGAGTTTCATGTGTCCAGCACATCTTTTCTGGACTTCATCTTATCTGCGGGAAATGTTCAAATGGATCCTGCCCGGATCCTCATCGTGGAGGAGTGGCCCAAACCGGAAAATAGCAAACAACTGCAGATTTTCCTTAGCTTTGCAAACTTTTACCGCAAGTTCATCCGCGGTTTTAGCACCATCGCTGCCCCCCTACACTGACTCACCTCCACTCATCAGTCATTCTCTTGGAATCCTAAAGCAGAACAGGCGCTTCTGGAACTCAATGCCCGGTTCACCTTTGCATCTATCCTTACTCTGCCCGACCCTTCCCGGCAATTTATCGTTGAGGTTGATGCCGCCGACAATAGTTTGGGGGCCATCCTGTCTCAGAGAGGAGCCACTGACAACTGCCTCCACCCATGTGCCTATTTCTCATGCCGATTAAATCCCACAGAACAGAACTACTCTATTGGAGACCGCGAGCTACTGGCAGTCAAGCTGACGCTTGAATGGCAGCTTTGGTTGGAGGGCGCCGAACACCTATTAATTGTGCGGACGGACCACCGCCACCTGAAGTATCTACAAGCAGCCAAGCGTCTCAACCACCGGCAGGCCAGGTGGGGGCTATTTTTTAAATGGTTTTGCTTTACCCTATCTTACCATCCGGGCTCCAAAAATACATCCCGTGATGAGGAGGGAGGAGAAGAACCGAGCCACATCTTTCTTCTGTCAGTTTCCGTCCGAGCCCATCGCTTGGACAATTGAATGCACGGTGCAGAGAGCCACTGCAAGAGAAGAGAGAAGACTCTATGTTCCGGACTAGCTCCGTTCCCAGGTCCTCCAGTGGTGCCACAGCTTTCGACTTTTTTGCACCCCGGGTACCCCTTCCACCTGCAGCAAAGTTTTTTGTGGCCCACTATTAAGGAAGATGTTCGCCAGTTTGTGGCCTCCTGTCCTATTTGAGCCCAGTACAAGAAACTAACTGGCAGGACTCCTTCATCCACTTCAAATTCCTAATCAACTGTGGTCCCATATAGCCTTAGATTTTGTTACCGATCCACCCCTTTTAGCTGGCCATACCACCATTCTCTCAGTAATAAATCGGTTCTTCCACTTCCGCAGCTCCCGCTTCCGGGGTAGCGCGGACTTGCAACCGTCCCGGCCGCCATTTTCCCGCTGCATAAATTGACGTGGATTTCTTGCGTTCTCTGCCAGATCATCTGGTCGGCTTCCTGAACCTTTTAAAACTTTCCTGCCCCTCGTTTTTGCTATCCGGATCCTTTGGTTTCAGTTTTGGATCTTCCACTTTTTTTCTCGGATTCGCACTTTTCCTCTTACATGGTTTCTTTTTGATATTAAAATTTTTCAAAACTGACACTGGTTCTCTCACTCGGCCCTAACCCCACGTGGTGTACTCGTAAGTTTTTGAATGCTTTGTTTCCGTTTTTTTCTTACGTGAACTATTCAGCCTGTGGTCGTAAGATTTCGGACACTTTGGTTTTGTGTTTTTTCATATGTGGACTATTCAGCCTGTGGTCATATGTTTTTGGACACTTTGTTTTTTTTGCTTTTTATTTTGCCAGGACTTTGTGTTTTGCCTGAATTTGTTTATGTGAATAAAGACTTTAAATATACACCTTGCTGGCGTCCTGCACTTAGGACCAACTACCTGCATTCTGACAATTATATTGGATTAATAGTGAGCCATGCAATATTAATAGGTTCTGACAAATCTGGATTGTGGAGCAACCTGTCATATGTGTAATAACAGGAAACAATTTGTTGAATTTGATGGCCTAAAGTCTCCACAAGAAGTTACATTGGGAGAACATTATTCTGTTAAAGCAACAGGATGTGGAATTGATTGGCTAAAAATGACAATGACTGATGATAAGACAAAGTATTATAAGCTGAATAATATGTTGTATGTTCATGTCATACAATTTACTGAGTGTAACGAAAGCAACACAGTCTGGAAAAATAAGTTCATGTTACATCACAGAAATAAATCAAAAGCTGATTGCTACTGCAACAAAAGAAGGCAGTCTCTATTATGTGTACTGTAGAAAAAGTGAACAGATGCATGCAATAAAAAATGTAAATGTGTATATAGGTACTAAGGAACAGATCTGGCATAGATGGTATGGCCACCTCATTGGCACAAACAACATTTAAAGAAGCTGCATAATGAGTGTCTAGTCGATGGTTTTGATCTTGATGTGTCACAAGATGTAGACTTTTGTGATTCATGTGCTTATGAAAAACATAATCGCAGTAAGTTCACAACACATGATCTTAAAAGAACTGTTGAACCACTCGACCTAGTGCACAGTAATGGATGCAAAGTCCTTAAGTGGGTCTGAAAACTCTCAATGATGAAAATACTCATTATGAGTGGGTGCATGTTATTAAGTGAAAAGGTGAAGTTTTTTAGTTTCAGTTTTTCAAGTTTATAGAATGGAAAACAATGGCAGAAAAAATCCAACACAGCTGAAAGCCTTATACACAGACAAGGGTGGATCATATCATCAGAGTTTCAAAATTTCCTACAAAATGACATTTAAAATGAACACACAGTGCCAAAAACTCCTGAACAAAATGGAGTAGCTGAAAGAATGAAGAAAACACTGATGAAGACGGTGAGCTCAATGTTAACTGATTCAAAACTACCACAAAAGTCCTGGACGGAAGCACTTTCAACAGCTGTTTGTCTGAGAAACTAAAATTAAACAAAAACTGTGAAGGGTATGAATCCTTTTGAAGCCTGGACAGTTAAGAAACCAAATGCGTGTCAGAGACTTGAATGTAACTGGTTGCGTGAGGGACTGGATGGGAGGAACCAAATGCAGGATGCACACAGGTAGTAAGGAAAAAACAGGCTTTAATGGGGCATAGGCAAAAACACAGTCCAATAAACAGTCCAGGGTCAAAACATAGACACGGCAAAAAATACCAAGATGGCCGCCGATCCAGAATTGCTCACTGCGTGCCCGGAAGATCCTGACACTGCATATATTTGGATGTACTGTATGTGCACAAATACCCAATACTTTCTTTCGTCTACTTCCGTTAGGTGTCGCCACAGCGGATCCTCCGCACGTTTTGATTTGGCACATGTTTTTACCCAATTTATCCGGGCTTGGGACCGGCACTGAGAGTGGCTGGGGATGGTTCCCTGACCGGGAATCGAACCCGGGTCGCAGCAGTGAGAGCGCTGCATCTTAACCACTGGCACCTTCTATACAGCAAAGACACGCCAAAGGACTGTATTGGTTTTTCACATGTAGACTGAGCTGGAGACCAGGATAATCGCAAGTCTATGTCAGGATACATATTTCAAATCAGTGACAAAACAGCCGTAAGTTGTAGAAGCAAGAAACAGGCATGTGCAGCTCTCTTTTAACTGCTGAAACAGAGTACATGGCATTGGCAATAGCTTAAGAAAAATTCTGGATGTGACAACTGATGACAGATCAAAAGGTCGCACAAGCAGGACCAACAATGATGTTTGAGGATAATCAGTCTGATAGTCAGTCAAATAATCATACCAATTATTTCAGAGTGAATGTTTTTTTTTTTTTTTTTTTTTATGTAGATAATATGTGCGACCACTAGGAGGTGCTGTTGATGAAAAATACATCGTATGTTGATTTTTGTATTGATATTAACTGTCAGTTTTATCTGAGTTTTTTTTAGTTAAAAGTTTGTTAGCAGTCTGAGTCAAAAATAGCTTTTACATTTCAGCAAGATTATATACAGGAAACAGGATTGAGTAGCTCGACTCTTTTAAACCGAGTCATTCATCAATTTTCATCCCCTGACTCACTTACAAGAAGTATGGTAGTCACGTGACAAAAGAACAAAAGACATGGACGAGAAGATGTGATAGGTGAAGCTACTCATACTGTTTATCATAATTTAGCTGCATTTTCATATTGGCATTATTGGAACTAGAGACAAAGCAGGTATGTGTACACGTTTTGGAGGAACTGGTTATTAAAAAGGTAGCATTTTATTTCATGTGATTTTTTCTGATCAGAAGAACTAAACGACTAAAGAAATAACAAAAAACTAAAAAACAATGAAACTGCAATGAATGGACATTCGGTGCCACCCAGGTGAGAATGGGTTCCCTTTTGAGTCCTACCTTCACATTTCCTTGCCATATTAGCCACTGGCTCGCTATAGAACTATATAAACTGTTTATCTGTGTAAAGCTACTTTGAGAAAATGTCCATTGTAAAAAGCGCTTTACAAATAAAAAAAACCCTAAATTCTAAGAACCAATTTACTGAAATGATCCGATTTGCCCATCACCAGTTGAGACACATTGAAGGATCTTTGATCAGCCACTTGGTGTCAGTGTTGCTGCAATAATGACACACTGGAAAGGTTTAGGAACGTCCCTTTATTATATAACAAACTAACTGGGGTTGTTGTAAACGGTGACATTCAAGAATAATAAAAATGGTGTTGGATTATGTTACAGTAATCAGTACTACAATTACAGAACTCTATTAAATGAATATGATGAGGATGGTTCCTCACCTGGTTCTTCTTAAAGACCTTTATATCATCTCAGGGAGTTTTTTCCTCACCACTGTCATCATTGGCTTGCTCATTAGGGATAAAATTAACGAATTGAAAATGTAATATATTATCTATCTATCTATCTATCTATCTATCTATCTATCTATCTATCTATCTATCTATCTATCTATCTATCTATCTAATGTTGAAGCACTTCTTCAGAAAAGTCACTCAAGGGTAAAAGGGAAGTTGTAGCTCAGTGGTTAATGCTCTGGGTTACTGACAGGAAGGTTTGGGTTTCAATCCCCAGTGCCGCCAATCTGCTGCTCTCAGGTCCTTCAGCAAGGCCCTTAACCCTCTGTGCTCCAGGGGTGCTGTATCATGTCTGACCTTAGCTTCTTGACATCGCTGGGGTATGTAAAGAAAGAATTTCCCTATGCTGTAATGTAACATGACAAGTATAAAATACCTTCAACATGATTCACATCACATGACAATGCTGGGTTTCACGCAATTTTTCAACATGTAGTGCGTGACATTTCTTTATTAATCCACTTTTTATGTTTAATTTTGATTTTTTTTTATCTTTTTTTTTTAAATCTGTAAATTGTCATGTGATTGAATCCAGCATTATTCACCCGACTCCACAGCATAACCTGATGACACACATCTTTTTTCCCCTCTCACACTCGATTTATTTTATTAATAAATAATTATGATCATATTAAATGTATGTAGTTATTTTTCCCCCTTTTAAGATTCATTACAAGAGTAAAAATGTGTGAAGGAAACCAGAGATGAAAGTTTCAGAAATCATCACCAGGAGGAGAATGTATTTTACATCACTGTCTCACAAATCATCCTCAAGATGAATAATATCAAAAATATCATGTTCAAATTGTCATTCAGCTTCCGAAGTGCAACAAGTGTTTACATTTGAATGTTTGAAAAGAATTTTATATTTTAAATATGGAAACTATAAAATCCTCTTAGTGCCTGACACCTGCAGGGGACGGAGGATCTGCTGATCCACTGGAAAATAAATTACTTTTATCCCTTTTATGAATAAATTATACATTATTATCCAGATGGTTATTATTATAATAAATCACTAATTTCATTTCATAAAATCGTTTCAGAAAATAATTTTCATTTCGTAAAAAATACGTTAAAAACACAAGTAAAAGAAATAAATATAATAATTTACGTTTTTTCTTTTGATTAAAAAGACCATTATATACATAAAGCTTATGTGGCATTATATACTTAATGGCATGTACATACCAGAAATATATATATATATATATATATATAGAGAGAGAGAGAGAGAGAGACAGACAGAGAGAGAGAGAGAGACAGACAGACAGAGAGACAGACATACAGACAGACAAAGAGAGAGAGAGAGAGAGAGAGAGAGAGAGAGAGAGAGAGAGAGAGAGAGAGAGAAACAGACAGACAGAGAGAAAGAGAGAGAGAGAGAGAGAGAGAGAGACAGACAGACAGAGAAAGACTGACAGATAGACAGACAGACAGAGAGAGAGAGAGAGAGAGAGAGAGAGAGAGAGAGAGAGAGAGAGAGAGAGAGAAAGGGTCAAGTTTGTCTAGTCTTTTATGTATGTTTAATTGTATCTATGCAACTTGGTCATGTAATGTAATTTAGATTTCCTTTGATTAAACACATCTGTAAATGCCCAGATGTTCCACTTTATTTTCAGTTTAATTTCTTCATACATTCAGCAGTAAAACTTTGCCATACCTCTTGTAAATCTTGTCAAAGATGCTCTTTACTAGCTGGAGATTTCTTTCTTGTGATCCAGTTCATCCCAGAGCAGTTCAGCAGGATTTAGGAGCCGTGCCTGGGCAGGTCAGTCCATGATTGATATCACTCCAGACTTTAGTTTGTTTGATGTCTGTGTTGCTCTGTAAATAACGCTTACAGAGCTCGGACGTACGCTTCGGCTCATCGTCTTGTTGAACGGTGAAGTCGGTCCCAATGAGTCGCTGTCCAGAAGGAATTGCATCTTGTTGAAATATGGAATGGTTGCCATGTTGGGTACTTTTACCCGGAATAAGACTCCAACCTTCAAATCTTCTCTCCTGTTCTCCTTTTACACGTTCTTCTGTGAGAAACAATAAATTGAACTACAGAACATTTTTTACTTGTTCACTACATTTCATTTAATGCAAAAGCCATAAGTCTCAGAATCAACATCAGTATTTAATAATTATGTACATTTTTCAATCAGCTCAATACTACGAGTTATGTATATAGTGCCTTTTGTAAGTTAGATAGATAGATGGATAGATAGATGGATAGATAGATAGATAGATAGATAGATAGATAGATAGATAGATAGATAGATAGATAGATAGATAGATAGGTGTCATATTTTCACTTTAGTTAAAAAAAAGGTGAATTCTATTTGATTCTATTTTAATATGGAGCTGGGNNNNGTTTGTGGTGGGTGGGGGCGGGGGGGGGTGGGGGGGGGGGGGGGGGGGGGGGGGGGGGTTAATAGGCGTGTGCAACATTTGCAATGGAAATACTGACTGAATACTGAATCAGATCAATTCCAGGGGGTTGAATATTTTTGTATGTATATATTTATATATGTATAAAGTTATTTAGACATTGAAGGCTGTATGTTGAGTTATTTTTAGAGGACAGTAAATCTGTACTGCTACACAAACTGCACATTTACTACACTAAAATATATCCAAGATTCATTTCTATAGTATTGTTCCTTGAGAAAATATACTTAAATGGTTGGTGGAAGCGATTAGTGTGTGTATATATATATATAGTAAGTAAGTTTCTTTCGGCTTCTCCCGTTAGGGTTCGCCACAGCGGATCCTCTGCACGTTTGATTTGGCACATGTTTTACGCTGGATGACCTTCCTAACGCAACCCTCCCCAATTTATCCGGGCTTGGGACCGGCACTGAGAGTGGCTGGGGATGGTCCCCTGACCCGGGAATCGAACCCGGGTCGCAGCGGTGGGAGCGCTGCGTCTTAACCACTAGACCACCAGGGGACCTAATATATACATATATATATTTTTTTTTTTTGGAAAAAAATGTTGTTCATGTGTTTTTGTGTTTACAGGTAATACTTGTATGAAGCATGAGCATGACAGTGTTTAAGGTAACAGGGTGGAAATACTGATGCAGGATTATCTCTGATGTCAGCAAAAGCAGTAACGGGGACCGTAAAAATATAAACAAGAAAAACAAGAACGAAAAAAAAATGCAATTTGAACTGCAGATGAAATGTCGATGTGATGTGACAATAGACTCACACTGTGATCAGTGAACATTTTATGGTGTGCGTAGTAGTAAACATTTAGAAAAACACTAAACAGAACATATGATGCAACGCCACAGAAAACACAGTGTATGTCATCATCTAAAGCGTATCGCTCAGGAACTACCTTTAAATTAACTAAGATGCTTTTTAAGCTGTGTTTAATATTTTAATTGTATCGCCAGACCCTAGCATAAAAGTATGTAATGGAAAGTAATATTGTTAGACAAAAAAAATGAAATGAAATGAAAGGCTACCATTAGACTGGTAGTTTCAGCAATGGTTTAATGAGCATACATAATTATTTCTGAGCCTCTTTAGTAGAATACAACTGGAGAATGCAGGACATTTGCATGCAGTATTGAAAACAACTTCTATCGGCTAAAATGCCAAGTATTTAGTGAGATCTCCCCTTATATATATATGAAGTATAGTGTGATATAGTATGAGTATAATGAATGTGTGTGTGTGTGTGTGTGTGTGTGTGTGTGTGTGTGTGTGTGTGTGTGTGTGTGTGTAATATTTTTTTTGTTATTTTTTTTTATTTTTAGTTTAAATGAAAAAACTTCATACTTTGAATAAGTAATAATAATAATAATAATAATAATAATAATAATAATAATAATAATAATAATAACAATGGAAATTCTTATTCTCTGTAAGTTTTTATGTGCAACATCAGGAAAACACATTATATAACATAATGACATGGTAAACTGTTATATTTATTCAAAATGTAAAAATAAATAATAAATAAATGAAAATAGTAAATAAAGATAAAATAGTGATGTAAAAGCAGTCTAATCTGTGCATTACTGTGAATATGAGATATTTTTCTCTAACATTAAACACAGCAGACGACCCAAAACATAACCCACAGAATCTAAGTGATCAGGACTCATCGAGATGTTTGTTTTGGTGTGAAGAAAGCCATAATCTCCTATCCAGCAGTCACTGTGGTGATGAGAGCTGTTATTCAGTAGTCATGGGGAATCCTACGCCATGCCGCCTATTTCATCCAGGCCTCCTGAACTGAAAAGAGACGAACGTTCCAGCACATCGACCGCTTATATTTTGTGATGCAAATGACGAGCACAATGAGGCATCCAGAGATCCACAGGCCAAATTGATTAATTGAATTATTTCTGGTGCGTAAGGTCTGGTGTAGGAGGAGATCGAAATCAGGGTGTCTGTGAATAAAAACATCAAGAAATAAACCTGATAACGATTAGCAAAACGTCGTGTTTACAGACGTTCAATTGCTAAAATAATTTTTTTAAAGGGCTAAAATTCTGAATAAAATTCACAAAACGATACCAGTTCAGTAGTTTGTGCACCCCTTTGGAAATGTGCTTTGAATAGTCTAATAACCTGCATGTCCATGCAGGAAATAAACAAACAAACAAGCCAACAAACAAGTAATTCCTTTCGGCATTTCAATAAATAAGCACATGAATCCATAAATTACGCAAATACATAAATAAAATTTTTTTTCATTTTTGTATTTATTTCATAATTTAAAAAATAAATTAATAAAATAATGCATAAAGCATGCAAACAAATAAACACATAAATAAACAAAGAAACAAACAAAAAAATTATTAAACCCCTCTAGTATTTGAATGAATAAATAAATAAATAAATAAATAAATAAATAAATAAATAAATAAATAAATAAATAAGTAAATAACAGAGTCCATCGAGCATGCAAATAAATAAACACAAAACAAAACCAATAAACAAGCAAATAAATAAATAAATAAATCCAGTACATAAACTGGGAAAGGGAAAGTGGTAAACATTCATCAATACAAGATATATTTAAGCTGCTCTTCTGCCAATAGATAGATAGATAGATAGATAGATAGATAGATAGATAGATAGATAGATAGATAGATAGATAGATAGATAGATGACTTTCTGGCTTGCGACACAATACTCTGTAACTTATCATGAAGTTTTCACAGCATTGTCATAAATCTTCATAATGAAATATGTTTTAGAAAAAAGTTTTATATAAAATAAACAGGACGTTCTCGTGCTGTGGCATTGCTGCAATAAGTAGCATTAAAGCAACAATATACAGTAGCTTTTTTATTGTTATTTGTTTCTTTCTCTCGTATTATTTTGGCAAAATGTAATTATGACAATTGAAGTTCTATACAGCATTTTCACAAGCTGAAGCATTGACACTGATGCCAAACAAGATAAATATGAGTTGTCGATGCCAAGATTGAAGATAATTAAGAGACATCATCAAGAGACAGAGACGTCATGAAACACACTGAAGGGGGACAGAACTCGAGAATGTTGTAGGTCGATCTCAGTATTGAACCTGTCCTGCTTTTAACACTTAAGCTATTTAATTTAATGCCTGCCTAATTAACCAATTTACACTGCTAACTCTGATCCCCTGAGGAGAGGTTAAGGAGCAGGCACAGGAGCATGAGCAGGGCCTCCTTCTGGCTCTTCGCCACCCTGTCTCAGAGCCTAAAGACTAATTGAGTTATCATATCAACAAATCTCTCATCAGGGGTCCATGCCTGACACCAGCAGAAAGAGAGGCCAGCCAACGACTAATTTCCGGCAGCAGGACGCTGCAGCTCGCCTGCTAGGAGGCACGAGGTGTACCTGCAATCTCGTCTCGAGCTCTACTCTCTATCGATCTGTCTCTCTATGTGTCCCGCTGAGGAAAGATCTCATGCTGAGGAACCACAGACTGACGTGTTCACACCAGAGGGGGGGGCTTGATGGTGTCCGTGATGAGTATTTCGGATCTGAAGCGCGCACAAAGAGGCAGTGAGCACAATGCAGTGGCCATGCTGGGTTCCGAGAGGAACACAGGGACCCCCTGGAGTCCAGAGAGGGGACTTGGGGTCAGGGGTTTTAGGGCTGAAGTGGTGCATCTCCGAGAAGGTTAATGTACTGGTAATGTGGGGTCGGAGGACAGACGGTGCGCCTGTACATCACTCATGACAGCGGCTCACAGCGGTAACCAAGGAAATGGGCTCTTGTGAGGAAGACTTTGAAGTTTTTTATGAGGGTTTTTGTTACGTTTTTTTCTCAATTTTCTCCGAAAAAAGACATCATTGGAAGAAAAATCTGATAAACAAATTACTTAACGTGGGTGTTCATAAGGCTGCATAAGCCCTTCGTGACATGAACACGTGTCAAATCGGTTTCCAACAAGTGTCATCGTCTAAAGCAGTGGTCCCCAGTGGTCCGTGGGTCAATTGTTACCAGGCCGCACAGAAAGTATACATAATTATTATTTTTTCCTTTTGATTTATTATCTGATATTGATCAATGTTTTATTTCGGAAAATAAACAAATTTTCTCTCCACATCTGTCTATGACTCACTCTTGATGCATGTCATGATGCCTCGGTCACATGTCTTACTTCCATCCTCTACCTTCTTAAAGGGGCTCCGGCCGCTAACACATAATACATTACCGCTAAATTCAAACCCCAACGCGAGCAAAATGAACAAACAACAACACAGTGGATTCACGTTTATTATTATATTTAAAAAATATCACTTTATTTTGTTATATTTATCCCCCACACCTTAAAGGCCGGTCCGTGAAAATATTCTCTGATATTAATCCAGTCCATGGCACAAAAAAGGTTGGGGACCGCTGATCTAATGAACTAATAAGGACACGTTTTCAAAATTAGAGTCGAGCGACATAAAGTTATAACCTTGTGCTATGTTGTTGAATGTTGACATTAGAATATCATGACAACTGATTTTTGTTGCGCTTCTGTCATGTCTCAGATACATTACCTTGATCGCATTATGGATTTCTGGCTTCAGTTAATGACCAACACAGTTCGTTAGAGTCTCATAACATTGTTATAACTATTCCTCAACCAGAGGTGAAAAAAATAATACTTGAGTAAATGTTTAGAAATATTACTGTAAAACTTCATTACAAGTAAAAAATCAGCAACTCCAATATGACTTGAGTAAAAGACTTTGAGTGTCTTATTTGAATAGTACTTGAGTGTTTGACTTGTATTGAATGTCGGCTCAAAGATGCACTAATAGAAGGAGTGGTAGCTCTAGCGTTTAAGGCGCTGGGTTACCGATCCGAAGGTCGGGGGTTCAAGCCCCGGTATTGTCAAGCTTCCCCTCTTGGGCCCTTGAGCAAGGCCCCTAACCCTCTATGCTCCAGGGGCGCCGTATCATGGCCAGCTTCTAAGCTAGCTGGGATAGGCGAAGAACAAATTTCACTGTGCTGTAATGTATATGTGACAAATAAAGGCTATTCTTCTTCTTCTTCTTCTTCTTCTAATCCTCAACACCATGTTGGTAAAACAGTCGATTTGTGAGGTTTTATTTTTTTAAATCAAATGGGAAAACATTTAGCAAAACATGGCTTATAGAAAGTAGCCCTAAAACTCCTTAAGTACAGTAATGAAGTACATTTACTCAAATACTTTACACCACTGTCCTAAAGACACCTTTGATTAAACTTAATTTACTTAAGAGCGTCCATACCATGCCATAATGCAGTATAACTGCTGTAATGATTAGCATTGTGTAATTCTGATAAGACAGCAGTATTTAGAGCGATGCTGTGCGACAGCTGTCGTTCGATTTCAGCCTAGAAAATGACATAACCGCCTTATGATACACTATAGCTATGACGTGCAAATCAATTGTCATGCATAAAAAACAATAAACCTTTATAAATGTTTATTCGGGGTTTATTACAGGTATGCGAAGCTTTCAAGCTTATTTGACGTTTATAAAGGTTTATTAGGTTTTTCATAGAAACTGTGCTTATAGAAGGGTTATGAAGCCCTATGAGCACTCATGGATCAGGTGTTTTTAGAATTCTCAACTCTGTTTATCTTTCGTAAAACTATAACAGTTATGTGATGACCAGAAAGAGCATATAAAAGATTTATTAATCATTATAGGCACCATTCTTAAATGAATCCCACTTCTTTTCATGTTTATGAATGTTTATGTCACCCTAAAGAGTGGGAATTATGCAAGTCTAGGAACACCATAGTCATGTTCATTGAAGCCTGTCTTATGAAACAATGTAACAGTTATAACCACTTATGTGTATGCAGTGTAGCTTTATAGCCACCGTTCCTAAGGTTTGTTCACTTAATTACGGTATATACAGAGTATGTTTTTCTCTATGTAGGTTTATGCCATTTGTATTTAGTTCTTATGCACATTCAGCAGTCGTGAAGCTTTATAAACAGCATGCCAAAGTGGATTTATACCTGACTTTACTGATGCTCTTATTGCTGTATGTTATTATAAGAGCAAATGTGGTCTCAGTGTGAAATGGGTTGTCCAAAATTGTATGTAGTGGTTATGTAGCTTTATGAACACCATTGTCATGTTATACACTTGTTTTTTTTATAGAAAGTCCCAGGAATGAATTATTTAGCATGCCAGTGGGGCAGTTTGCAAGGTATAAGCACTATAACAGAATAACACCCTGAGCAAACACCTACCCCAGAGAGGTTATGTCCTCTGCTTTGTTTGACTAATTCTGCAGATATTAATCAGAGACGCTCATCTATCTCCTGCATGGAGGACCGGGTGGTGTTTACGTTCCCCCGGCCGATGGTGCATGTGGGTACGTGGCTCGTGTGTTAACTGAGTGCAAAGCCAAAGATAAGAAGATAGCGACGTGCCCTAGAGCATGTCCAAATGTTTGACACAGCTTTTCATGAGCTGTCCTTTTCTTTATCAGTTAGAAATCCCACTGGTACCCACACGACTCCTTCTGACCTCCGGTGTGAGGGGAAAAAAATAGATAAATATCATTCCTTTTTTTCACAATGATCCATCATTGGGATTAATGGTGTTGTGACATTATAGCTGTAAATATTTTAATTTCAGCACATAGCAGAAAGGGGTTGTTACGAGGTTGCCAGAATCGAACGTTTTAAAACTTTCACTTAAAAAGTGTCTCAAACTGTGGGTGAATTAGATGTAAAGTGCATCTCTTTCCTTTTTCCAACACATAGATGCAAGTAATCAATGCATTGAAATAGAAGACTTTATGAATGTGATGCATGGATTGAAAAAAAAGGGTTACAAGTTTAACACAAGTTGGTATTTGTATAGTGATGCTGCTTAAGTATATTCTCCTTGTTTCTCAAGCGCAGTCTCGCAGCACTACTACTGCTACAGTAGGTGAATACGACGTATCCCAACACTACAGAGACAGAGGAGAGAGTCACTTAGAATACAGATTAACATGGCAGATGTAGAGCTGCATCCTCCTTTAGACAGAACAGGAAAAGAACGTCAGGTTGAATTTCTTTATTATTGTTTTTGCACTCCAACGGCCAGAAATCTCTAAAGTAAAAAAAATTTCAGGACAAATGTATTTACTGTTACAGCCCTATATATATATATATATATATATATACTCATCATCTCATATTCTTTAGTTATTATCGCATTCACTGATGGCACCAAATCCTGTTACTATCTCATGTTGGTTTCTAATTCAGAACTACACTTAAGTATCTCCATCCCATCGCATTACTGCTCTGTAGAGAAGATCTGCAAAAATGAGCTTTATTCCTTTTTGCCTTATAAACAGCATGACATTAAAGTAGGCTCACAGCGATGGCATTAATATCTCCATCCATTCATGGGTAGTTGAAGATCAGCAGGTGCTTTTCTCCAAAACTTAGCAGATGCTTGTGGGTTGAAATCCAATGCTTTAACATGAAAATGGGGCATTTTGATAAAAACCTGGGAGGATGCTGAGTTAAGCATGTTAGCAAAGCATTTAAGCTAGCCAGCAAAAAGGCAACCTGAAGACACAGCATTTGTGAAATAATAAATGAATAAAGTATCCAGGAAGGTTTCTGTGATAACTCGTTTTACTTTTCCAGGTGACAAGAAACAAAACTTAAATAGGAAAGCAAACTCATCTGGCACTGTGTACAATTAGCATCCGCTGACATGAAAAGCAGAATTTAATAATAATAATAATAATAATAATAATAAGAAACTGCTTTAATAAAAAATGCAAATTTTATGTTTTACATTTTGCATATAAATATATAAATATATATAGTGAAAGCTTGGTTTGCGGTTGTGCAGAAAACAGCATGACCTTTAACCTTCTCACACACATTATTCCAGTTATATGGAGGTCAGTAGAGCAGCCGTGGCTGCCTGCTGCTTCCGACAATGCAACTCTTTCCATGCGCCACGTCTGGCAGAAAGACCCCCTGGAGCTCCAGTCTGCATTCGAAGGCCTTTCAGCAGAGCCACTACTAGGCCACAATGAAGGTCCACAGCTGGGGGAAGTAGGAGTGAGACTAGGCTATAAAGAATTTAGCGCAGCAAAGATGATTCCATCTTAATTTATAACAACATTTGAGCAAAATACAAACAAAATGAAACATTTTAAACCAAATATTCACACAAATGTAGATATATTAAACATTTTAGGTTTTATAAATGCTTACTGACAGTTATATGCAAATGTATCCGGTCACATGATGCATTCCATCAGATAAAACACTGTTGTAATACACTGCAGTAGTACAGGAAGTTATAATGCTTCATAGTACATTAGGTTATGGAAAATTCAGCAATTATTTGAGGTGTAATTGTTATGAATGTAACAAAAAATATATTTTATGAACATTTTTACAGATTACACCGTGTGCTAAACAATTTAAAAGTATTGGGACACCTGACATTTGAAGCCAAAGGTGCTTCTTTCTCAAGCAGTTTGCACACAATTGCATTTCAGATGGAAATTTTCCCTCAGCTGGAACTTTGAGACCCAAACCTGTTCCAGCATGATGATGCCTCTGGGCACAAAGCCAGCTCCATGAAGATATGCTTTACATGGGTTTTCATAGAGTTACGACCTCAACTCTATTGAACAGGAACCTACCTCAAAAAAGGTAAGAGGGGGTGCAATGGCGGGAAATTAATGTTAATACATGCAGAAGATGCTCACATACATCCGGGCATATCAGGTACACATTTAAACAATTTTTTTACACATGGAATGAACATAATAGGTTCCATTTCTGTTCCACTTGCTATACATATATTTACATATTTATCTGCGCTCAGTTTTAGATTTAGAATTAGATTTATTGGTCAAATGTTGACACACACACACAAGGAATTTGGTTCCAGCTGCTGGTGACTCTCAAAAGTACCAACATAATAATCATTAAAAAAAAGTGAGTGCACCCCTCACATTTCAGCTGCCATTTTAGTATCTTCTGAAGGGAAAATACTACAGAAATGAAACAGATATATTTCGATGATGCATTCTCAGTCATTGCTACGATGTTTCAAAGAGGCGAAAAGTAAACAAACGGCAGGCAGAAATTACGCAGGTCGAAGCATCTTACCTTTTTTTTTTTTGTTGTTTTACAGGGACGTGAGTGTTTTCATACGTTTCAGTGCGGATGAGCAACTTTTGTGAAACGACTGAAAACGAAAGTGTGGACGTGAAGAGTTTTTAGAAACAGAAAATTTCATCTATTTATTTCTAGAAAGCTACATTGTGACACGGTTGATTGCTACGAATAGCATTGATTTTAATTGAACTTAAAAAACACACTGGGGTTTTCCATGAGATCCAGATGAAGCCCTCTGTCACAATTAGAAGCTTGTAAATGCTTGTCAAAACCTCAAGTATTAGAAACCCCTCCTGAAGCCCCCTCGGTGGCTGTTTTTTTCTTTAGCGTGCCAGTGAACCAGGTAGTAATGTTCATTACCCAAAGCCTGCATGAGAGAGAACCAGATTACTTCTGTCCACTCCAAAAGAAAACGAGAACTTTATTAGCGATGGCTGACCTGCGTTCAATGTTGGGTAGGTAAGCAGAGGAGCAGCCTGGCCTCTGAAAACCATAATCTCTCCATGTGATTTCTCTCCCTGTGGTGCTCCTCAGGTCTGTTTCTCTTTTGGCTGGATGACAAGAGCCGTAAGCTCCTTAGCCTTATTCCAGGGCAATCAGATCTTTCTCTCTCTCTCTATTAGTGACCTCCTGTTCAGCCTCAGCCACTTCTGATGGAGTGCCTTTAATACGCATATAATCAATGTTTCATTGAGCTTCAATGGCTTTTCATTAAAGAGTTACTCACCACAGGTTTTTTTTATTGCATTCTTGTTCACATAGATAAGAAGCTGCTAATGCTAATCTCTAATGAGCACCACTACAAGGCAGCTAATCACCTGAAAGAAATGCAATAGGGACGGACTATGAGCTAAACCAAATGCTTTAGTTTGGATATTAGAACCGAACGAAGAAGAAGAAGAAAGGGTTGTAATTTCACTAATGCTGATGATCGTGTATCGAATGAAACATATTAGGGAACTAAAGTGTTAGGAAGTTTTTTGTCCTTCACATCACTCATTTTACATTTAGAGCTACTTTTTAATGTTAGGGAACGTCTACAAAAGTTACTTCCTGTTATCACTTGTGTTATAGCAGCTATCAAATAAGCATCCTCTAGAACGGAGTAGATATTTTTATTTTGAAGTCTTAGTGGTGATTTCTTTACAAATATATTGGGTGATGATGTATTTTTGTTATTCCAGTGACACAAACAGTCTCTGGTGAATATTGTCACTGCTTACTATTATTACAATAAAGTTTAAAAGGAGAAAAAAACAATAATCTGAAGCAAATCTCAGGTTAGGTTTGTAATAAAATACTGTACTAATAACCTTTATTGTGTGACCAACAATAAAAAAATACAGAGGGGACAACTTACACAAAAAATATATTGTGTAGAAGTAAAGATACACTTTGTAAATGTGACTCCAGTAAAAGTGCTCTTTTTAAACTTTCACTTAAGAAAACGTACGAACGTATTTGCCTGCTGATGTACTTAAATATCTAATACACTATCATTTATTATAATTATAATGTTCCTATTATCATTTTTGTTACAAGACTCTTTGCTCAATCAACTCAGTTTGTGTGAAAAGACTCGAATGTGACTCCTTGTCAGTGACAGTTTGTACAAAGAAATGCTTCAGTGAGGCTACAGGCAAACTACAGCAAATATTAAATATTAAAATATTAAACATTAAACAGTAAAGAGAAGTGAAAAGGAAAAAAGAGAATAAATAAATAGTAATAATGAAGCATATAAAAGTTCGAATTTGCAAACCACATTCCAAAAGAGTTTTTGGAAACAAAAAAAAAATTATTTAAAATGTCATGGCATCAACACTTCTCAAAAATTTTGGGACAAGGCCATGTTTACCACTGTGTTGCATCCTCTCTTATTTTTATAACAGTCTGCAAACATCTGGGGACTGAGGAGACAAGTTGCTCAAGTTTAGGAATAGGAACGTTGTCCCATTCTTGTCTAAGAAATTCTTCTAGTAATCAGTTTTCCACTTTGCCACAGTGCATTTTAAATGAGCCCTAGCCGAGAGAAAACGTCTGTGGTTCTGGATCATGTTTAGATACGGCTTCTTTTTTGACCTATAGAGTTTTAGCCGGCGACGGCGAATGGCGCGGTGGATTGTGTTCACCGACAATGTTTTCTGGAAGTGTTCTTGAGCCCATGTTTTGCTTTCCATTACAGTAGCATTCCTGCATGTGATGCAGTGCCGAAGAAGATCACGGGCATCCAGTATGGTTTTCCGGCCTTGACCCTTACGCACAAAAATTGTTCCAGATTGTCTGAAAGGAACAATTCAGAGAATTGTAAATACCACCAAGCGGCAAGAGAGTGCGGGCTCGACGCTGATTGGTTGGATTGCTGCGTGTTTGACCGGTAACGTTTTTATCCTCATAAATAAAACGGACTGATTTTGCAAAATATTTGATTCTGAAATAGAGAACTTAAAGTAGAAGTCTCTCCAAATGGAAATACTTCAGTGAATTACAGATACGTGAAAAATCTACATAAGTACAGTAACAATTTACATTTATTTCATTACTGTACTGATAAACTGTAATATGGCAGATAATCACTAAATAAGGCAAAATTTCTGAGAAACATAATTAATCCCCCATAATTAATCGCTCTATAAAAGTATTATTGCAACTTGAAAATGCAGCTATTGTACAGTGTCTGTTTGTATGAAAGACCACTCTGTTTGTTCTGATTAGGGCGTGCGCGAGCTGAACAGATTACAGGATGTAGCGGGTGAAATATGTTGTGGCTCCTTAAAGAGCAGAGCGGCATTCTGGGAACAGTTTTAATATCATTTCTGTTGCTCTTTTAAGTTATCTTCTGTTTAGCAAGCAACGCTGTTGCCGGAAGAAATAAAGCGCAAGATGTTTAACGGGACCTGTCTGTGTTCTGGCTGATTTCTGCTGCATCTCGAGCTAGATAAGCTAATACGCTGACTCAGCGTGTTACACGGACTAAATCAAACTGCAGTGGATCAGCATCTGAAATGATACTTACATTATTTCTGTCTCACATTGCTGAGATTATGAGGTGGTATCAAAAAGTTTTGAGACAAGCTCTGTAAGATGGAAGTACTTTAATTATTTAGGTTTACACCTTTAAAATAGTCCCCTTGCACATCAATACAATGCTCCCAGCATTCCTGCCACTTCTGGAATGTGCCCTGGAAGTCTTTTTTTTTTAAGTGTGTCAAGGACCTTCTGGGATTCGTGCTGGATCTCCGCAGTGGTGTCGCAAAAAAACGGTGGCCTTTGAGCTGGACCTTCATCTTCAGGAAGAAGTCTGGTGATTGGGGTGGGTGCGGAAGTGAGATTATGTGGACTGTTTTCCGAAAATCATCATGCAAAAATTGCCAAATGTTTTTGACATTTTTGTGGGTTGAGATTGTTGAAGGTCTTCCTGATCTCTTGACGTCTTCCAGTGAGGTTTTACCGCTCTTGAAGCGCGATCGGATCGAAACACCTCGAAATGACTCGCCAGCATCGCAGCATGTCAGACGTCTCTGTGGCAGATTTGCCCAGATTCACGCAGAATTTCATGGTAATGCATGTGGTCAGAATATCACCAGTTACACCATTAGACTCGTAAACCGTGTACCCTCCATCATTAGATGCGTATAGTCCAAATTAACCGGATGGAGAAAAAAAATCTGACACATCCCTGGCATTTGAGACTTGTGAGACGGTGAAGGGAAATCAGTGCTAAACAAATCTATCAAGTTTTATACAGAACCTTGGTCTTCTCTCTGCCTCTTTTCTTTGGTAATTAAAGTCTGTTGGTTCGCTAACAGGATTTTCCCCCCACCGACGACTGAAAGCTTTAAACAACCGCTTTTTGGCCAAAATGTGCTTTTGAGCTGTGATTTTCCAGGGTTTTCTCGCTGCACTTTTAAAGCTTGATCCAATTCTCCAGCCCTTTCACTGTAACCGGGATACAAACCTGTGCCACTGAGGGTATCAGAGGCCCACAAAATGAGCACAAAAACACAGAACTGCATTATTATATTTCTGGAGGAAGATCTTCAGTTTCATCTTGAGAGGACGTTCTGTCCATCAACCTTCCAAAGGACTCGAGGATTCATCATAAATATCACTGAAGCAAGTTAAATCAGTTTGCAAAATGGCTCATACTCTGTTTCTTTTCCTCCATCGAATCTCGTTGTGGCATTGAACGCGAGCGATAAGCGTCCCAGCCAAAGGCTACTAGCATTCTTTTTTGTCTCCGTTGGATCCCCATCATCCGTCCTTTGCTGGCTTTCCAAAAAAGACACACATTCTCCAGCCTCCGCAGCAACGCCGGGGAAAATCGAATTCCCACGTTTCCTAGCTCAACCCCGAGGATCTTCGGTAATGCTTCAGAAATAGATAAGATGAAAAGCAAAAGAAACAGAGACAGATGTGAAGTCAAGGGAAGATTTGAGCACAAGGAAAAACCCTTGTGGTCTCCACTAAAACTCGTTACGTTAATAGGATCGGTGTGTATGCGGGTCGATGGGATAAACTTCGTGTGTAGAAGGAATGCTGAATTTTCTAAGAACGTTTTTCAGTTCATCAGTAATATAGATACACACAGTTTGTGGACACCTGGCCATACGATTCACATGTTTTTTTTTAACATCAGATTCCACAATGAGTCCCTACTTTCTCTTAGAAAATCTGGGGTGCAGTCAGCATGAAAAAAGTGTTCAATAGGGTTAATAAAGTGGATCTTCCACTCCAAACAATGTAACATCTTAATGAAGCTATGTAGGCTTTGGGCACAGGGACATCGCCATGCTGGAACAGGTTTGGGTCTCCAAGTTCAAGTGAAGGAAAAAATGTCATATGCATTATATACAATTGTGTGTCTTCAACTTTGTGGTTGTAGTTTGGGAAAGAAACACATATGGTTTGAAGAGTCAGATACCCCTATACTTTTGTTCAAATAATGTAAGTCTGATTCCACATGGCACCTCTTGTGCATTAAAGACAATTTAACGAGTTTGTGATGGTGCTAATGGTTCTTTTACAACAAGTTGGCGATTAAGTGGAAACATTTCAGCAGTATTTATGCAAGCGTGGTTATGCATATTCAGAATCGGGTTTCACGCATGGGTAAGTATTAGATAGATAGATAGATAGATAGATAGATAGATAGACAGACAGACAGACAGACAGACAGACACAGATAGATAGATCCCAAAAGTCTGAGAGAAGCAGAAGCAATCATATGAAGGACTGATAGAAAGCAGGCTAATCTCCAGACATGGCTGTTTTATGCATCGCCTTTAGGCATGGTATGAATGTATTTTGAAGGATCCTGAACATTTATAAGAGTTTCTGAATGTTCCTGAAAGCTTCTGAACATGCCTGGAAAATTCTAAAAGCTTCTGAAACCTTAGTAACACTCCTGAACTCTACTAAAAACTCCTGAATTCTCTTGGCAGCTTATGAATATGTCTGGAATATTTCTAAAGCTCCTGAACCCTTGTTAGCAATCCTGATCTCTACTAAAATTTCCTGAAAAAAAGCTCCTGAATGCTCCTAAAAGCTTCCAAACCCTCATTAACACTTCTGTACTTTACTAAAAACTGCTACTGAAATGCTTCTCAAAGCTCCTAAATACTCCTGAAAGCTTACTGCCTCTGAATACTCATAAAATCACTGAATGCTACTATTAAATGTTCCTAAATGTGCCTGAAATGTCCTGAAAGCTCCTGAAGGCTCTTAAATATTCCTCAATGTTATTATTGCAGGAGGCAATGTACAGCAAGTAATTAGTCATTCATTTCTTTTATTTTTTTGTTTTATTGAAAGAAAAACAAAATGTTGCCAGATCCACAGAAATCAGCCACAGACACTTACAGCAGGCTCCTGACCCTGACCCTTTAGTCTGCACAGACAGCCCACACATGGACTTTCAATCCTGGGGTCCTGAAAGACCTGTGAGACCTGCAAACGAGCCAGAAATCTCACTTACTCACAGGCCACATGGGTGGAAACCTGCTGTATGCTTTGATCGGACACCTGCAGGGAAATACTATCTTTACTGCCACATGCTGAAACGTAAACCAACGTGATAGACTGTGTGTGCGTATGTGTGTGTGTGTGTGTGTGTGTGTGCATGTGTGAGTGTATGCGTGTGGCCACTAGCCAAATATGCCACCCCTTGCCTTTGAAGATTATTATAGGATGTGTCCGTCGTCAATGTTTTAGGGGCTACTTTAACACTTACGTCACACTTTCCTCTCACAGAATTACACACACACACAATCACACACACACACACAAACAGTGAAATCAGTCTAATACTCATAATTATTATTTTTTTTAATTAACCAAAATAACCAAAAACACCAAAACCTTTTTGATGTAAAAGATTTGATTGGACCTAGTTTGGAAAGACACACACACACGCACGCACGCACGCACGCACGCACGCACGCACGCACACACACACACACACACACACACACACACACCTCTATAGAAGGCCTCCCAGCTGACAATGCAGATCAGAGCAAAAACCAAAGGCTATAAGGTCAAAAGACCTGCCTGCAGAGCTCAGAGACAGGATTGGAAGGATTTGGAGAGGGCTACAAAAATGTGCTGCTGCACTAAAAATTCCCTAAAACCTCCATAATTCTCAAATGGAAGAAGTGTGATGCAATCAGGAACCTTCCCAGAGCTAGTCATATGGGCAAACTGAGCAATCACCAGGAGAAGGGCCTTAGTAAGAGAGGTGACCAAGAACCGGATGTGCACTCGGACGGAGCTCTGGAGACCCTGTGGAGATGGACAAAGTTGCAGAAGGACAACCATCACTGCAGCCCTCCACCTGGAATCTTCTCCTCAGTTAAAAAACCCACAAAAGCCTGTTTGGAGTTTGCCAATTTCTCTTATAGGCAGGTGTCTATATATATACGTAGGTGCTTGGACCTAGTGCTGAATCCAGAGTCAGTTCAGTGAACACTGAGCCTCTGTGTCAGGTCCAGGTGTTGGTCAGGTTAAATAAGTTCAGTTTTGTGTGTGTGTGTGTGTGTGTGTGTGTGTGTGTGTGTGTGTGTGTGTGTGTGTGTGTCTCAATGCTAAGCAGAGAAGGATCCGGGAGTGTAAATGGTCCTCCTCAGACTGAGGCCTGTAATTACACAGAGTATAAACACAGGTTTTGGTATGAAGGTCTGCAGGGAAACGACTCAATCCTGAGCAGCTGCACACGAGCTAATAGCTCACAGTGAACATCAACCTGGCTTCTGAACCATGTTTACTGCTTAGTGAATACTTAAAGAAATCTGTTTAACAGCTACGGATTATTAAAAAATACCTTCCACATTACATAGTGTTGTAGTCCTCAAGACCTCCTGAAAAGCTCCTGAATGCTTCTGAAATCTCTTGAATGCTCCTGAAAGTCCACAAAATTCCTGAAAGCTTGTGAAAGGTATTGAAATATCCTGAATGATCATGAAAGCTAGCAAAAGTTCCTGAATGCTCCTGAGTGCTGCAATAAACCTGATTTGCTCTTGAAAACTCACAAATGCTCCTGAATGTGCCTGAAAAGCTTTTTAAAAGGTTTTGAAAGCGTTTAAATGCTTCCTGAAAGCTCTTGAATGCTCCTAGCAACTAATGAAACTCCTGGTAGGTCAGGAATGCTCCTGAAAGCTCTTAAATACTCTTACAAGCTCCTTAATCTTCATGGAAGCTCATAAAGATACTGATAGCTCTTGAATGTGCCTTTCATGAAAGCTTCCAATCTGCTCCTGAAAACTCACAAATGCTCCTGAATGCTGCCGAAAACTCCTGTAAAGTTCCTTTACACTGCTGAAAGCTCCTGAATGTGTCTGAAAAATCTTGAAAGCTTGTGAATGCTTTTATATACTATTCATCGTAGCTACCACCTGGAAATGCACGTTCTGTACAGAAGGTAATGTATAATGAGTGATTTGTCATTACAATTAGAATTTCTTTATTAAAATCCAAAATACTGCCTGATTAAAGGAAATACAGCAAACGTTTTAAATCAGCGGGATGCAGGAAACCAGTTGGATCTTGTCCTGTTTTTAACCACATTCAACCGTCAGTCTCATTTTGGTCTCAGATTAAGAAGACTCATGATTTTATATCAAAACCGGCTAAGCATATTAAATTGCTCGTACATTGTCTAATTGAAGTGTTAACATCATGAATGTGATTAAAAGTAAATGCAGGAATTCTTTATTCGCATATTCTAAGGAAAGTTTGGGTCAGCAATAATACTCCATGAGCACAGAGGGTTAAGGACCTTGCTCAAGGTCTCTGAAAGTGGCAGCTTGGCGATGCTGGAGCATGAACCCCCGACTTTCTGTTCAGTAACCTACAGCCTTAACCACTGAGATGTGGAAAATAAATGTTGATGAAAAAAGTTTTTTTCCATTTTATTTATCAAAACAAATCAAATTTTATTTGTCACATACATATTTATTTGGACAAAACCTCCAGATATACTGATATACTTTAGATATTCTTTACTAACACTGTTGTAGCTGAATCTCCACAGCCACAATCAAAAATCTGACAGAACATCATCCCAGAAGAGTGGAGGTTTTCAGAAAATAGGGACTAAATAAAGAACAAAAGAAAGCACATACCAATCTTATGGTCCGGTGTCCACAAACATTTGTTCATATAACATATTTAAGTTTGATGGCTTTTGATTATTAAAAGCAAACGAGCAGAAACATGAAATAAGTCAATAAAAAATTATGCAAGCAAATAGATAGATAGATAGATAGATAGATAGATAGATAGATAGATAGATAGATAGATAGATATTTAATTATCTTTTTTTATAAAATTATAGAAAAACACCTTTCTAATGGCTAGATAGATAGATAGATTTTTAATTATCTTTTTTTAATTATTATAGAAAACACCTTTTTAATGGCACAAACTGGAGGAAAATTGAGACAATTGGGGGGGGTGTCGGGATATAATTAGGAAAATTGGGAAAGTTTTGGAAAATTGTGGAAAAACAAAAAGTGAAAAGTTTTTATTGGAGAATTTAGCGGTTTGGTAGATTTCAGTTTTGATAAATTGTTTTGATCAGGCAAATTAGGAAAGTAGTAAAAAAAAAATGTGGGAAAGTTTTTATGGGTGGAAAAAATTTCAAGAAAATAAATCGAGGTGGTTTGCAGATTTATGGTATAACGTTAATTTCACCTGTTATTGGAAACATTTCTTGACTTCAGCGACACTCATGTGAAGGAACTTGAGCCTGACAACAATAATTACGAGCTGAAGAGTTCAGAATGGGCTTGTTCATAGAAAACACTTGGTACTGTAATGAATTGAGTCCCATTATGAGATGAGAGGCTCCTCTGGGAACTGCATATAGAAGCTTTTTGAAAAGCCGTGCTACTGAATGCACGTCAAACGACATAAAGGCTTAGGAAAGTATCACCGAACATGTATCCTTGTCGATAAAAGAGCAGGGGTACGATCATATTTAACCAGCATTCATTCCCATTATAAACCCTGTTGACCCACATCCTATTTGGATAAGGCAAAAGGTGAGTGTGTGTAGTGTGTGTTTGTGTATGTGTGTGTGTGTGTGCGATGTATACTGTATTCCCCTGAGCCAGTTCACAGGAAGGCTTGTCTCGGCCATGGGAAAGTAAATAAGTGGGATTATCTGGCATGACAGGTGCTGTGGAGTGAATGGAAGTGCATGATGTTCACACAAAGCAGGAAAAGGGGCGAGCTGAACGTTCTGCTACAGTTAACATAACAATACACACACCTACCAGAGTGAACAGTTAAAGAGGGCTCTGTAAATATGCTTGTGTGTGTCTGGGTTGTGTGTGTGGTGTGTAGGTGTGTGAAGGGAAAGGCTGGTGCATGTTCAGCACATTCAGACACACATTTGTTTAACGATTTCCAGCCTGTTCTTTCGGCGGGAATTTTTTTTTAAATTTCTTTAAAGTATATACAGTGGAAATTGATTTACATTATATGGACAAAGGTTTGTGGACAACTAAGTAAGATTGGATTGAAAATCTCGTTCCACAAACACTCAACATTTGCTCTGTTAGTAACCTCCACTCTTGTGAGAAGATGTTCCACCAGAGTTTGTGGAAATTTGTATAGGTGGAACTATAAGCTACTTTTACTATGAGCGGCTTAAACAGCAAAGTGGCTAATTTATGAATTTTTCCAGGGTTTTTCCCGGTTTCACAAACTTCAAGCCAAAAAACTGAGCCTCATAACATTAGACCAATGAAATTGCAGAACGGGTTTAGGTGAACCAATGAAACTCTTTATATTAAATAAGATGCGCTCCCACTGAATTGTCCCGCACCACATCATAAATATGGATGATGTTCCTCTGATGTTTGATCTGCCCCTCACTCGGACTGTCTACAGGAAATGTGAATCATTCGTCACGCTGAAAACAACCGGGCATGAAAACACACTTCACCTGTGTTCTGAGCTGCACAGCATCGGGAGAAAAGCTTCAGCGATGATGATTTTTAAACGCACGACGATGCCAAAAGATAAACTCCCGAGAGAAATAGTTGTAAAAGGAAGGAGGAAGACAGTAAACAATGACTTTCTTGGTAGGCTACTGTTTAGATACAAGCCCTGTTACAGACACTGTCTTTCATTAAAGCCTTTGTAATGTTCATTAGTTTCAGTGTAGACAGGCTTATAGACAGGTGCGGCTTATAGACAGGTGCGGCTTATTTATGTATAAAATACAAATCTTTTTCAAATTCAGTGTGTGTGGCTTATATATGGGTGCGTTTAATAGTCCTGAAATTACAATAATCAGTAAATGTGGTTAAAATGTGAAATCGCATTGTTACGGTGTCCACAAACTTTTGGCCGTATAACATGGCTGAATAACGCAGCTCGGCCACCGCAGCACCGTAGCCAAGGTTGAACATTTGTTTGGCTGAAATATTCTTCTTTCAGGATTTTGACTACTTTGTTTCAGTGCAGCAATGGAAGTAAAAGCAGGTACTGATGTAGGTGAGAAGGTGAGGAGGCCTGGGGTGCAACCAGCGTTCACATTCATGTTTAATAGTGTTGGAGTTCTATTGCAGGAGATCTTCCACTCCTCCAACCCATGTAAAGCAGATATTCATATAAGGTGTGGTGGCCTGGGGTGCAGTCAGCATTCCAGTTCCTCTTAAAAGTGTTCAGTAGGGTTCAATAGCTTTGTTGCAGGTCACTCAAGATCTTCCACACACATCCAACCCATGGAAAGCAGATCTTCATGAAGCTGGCTTTGTGCGCAGGAGCATTGTGTTGCTGGAACACGGGTTTGGGTCTCCTAGTTCAAATGAAGTAAAAATTAAATGCTACATAATTCAGAAAGATGCAAGAACCAGAAATTGCTGGAAAAGTCCGAATACTTTTGGCACACACACACACACACACACACACACACACACACACACACACACACACACACACACATATATTTATTTTCAAGTATTTTCATCTTTATGTTTCTTTTTTTTTTTTTTTTTGGCCATGCTCCTGCAGTGGAGGAGTAAGTATAACCACACACACACACACACACATGCACGCACAAGCTTTTTCCGTCAGGGAGTCGGGGGTGTAAAACGATACCGTGGCACACAGCATTTTGCACATGCCTCTCCGCAGAGTTCCCACACTCGCAGCCATCTTGGACTGTCTGACCTTTGCCAAGATCCCTCGTTCCAGCACTCGTTTTTCCTCCTCCCCTTCCTCGGGCCCTGCGGTTTGGACAGCTGCGGCTCGTGGAAAACATCCGCCACACATGGAGGCACATCCATCGGCCTCTGCCAGACTCAGTGAGAGGGAGATGATATGCATATGTTTGCTCGCGTGTGTGTGTCATATGTGTGTGTGTGTGTGTGTGTGTGTGTGGGTAGCACTTTTTCCCAACCCCTCAGGACACATGTCTGCCTGCTTCCCTCCGTCCCACACCATCCAAACTCCTTAAATACTAACACACACACACACACACACACACACACACACACGTCCCAGGGTTCATAGGCCTAATCCCCTGCAGCATGGATCCAATTTAAGGCCTCCCTGCCGTCAGAATGTGGAACATAAACAGGGCCAAGGTTACACGCTGCACCCCTGCCTCTCCCTCTGCCCCGTGCCTCAGTCTGGGCCTTCAGCCAACACTCGTCTTCTGAGACTCGTTCACTCCTGGAGCTGGATTCACTCCATCAGCTCTTTTTCCCCCTTTTTTTTCTCTTAGGTAGCACAGCCCTAACTGTTTTTTTTTTTTATTCTCTTTTTTTTCCCTCGGACTGCTTTAGAAGAAGCCTCGGTGCTTTAAATCCCCCTCACGGCAACTCTGTTGCAGTTCCTCATCTTTACTCGTTCAAGAAAAACAAGAGCTAAATAAAGGATTATTTAGAGAATGAGTGAGAAATCAGTGTGTGGACATTTCAGTGTGATCACTTTTCTGAACTGTCTGTGATTAAATGATCTTGTACAGGATCAGTGTGGAGGATGTTAGATCTCGTCCACATGCCGGACACAGGCCGAACAAAGATCTAAATACAAAACAGATCTTTTTAAGATTCAGTGTAGAACCATTCGACCCGTGTAAGACAGCGAGGCGAGCGAAAGATTTGTGAGTGTGTGCGTTTGTGTGTAAAGCCCATAAAGGGCTTAAATAAATAAATAAATAAAATAATAAATAAATAAATAAATGCATTAATGGCTTTTAATTGTTAAAAGCAACCAGAAAAATAAAATTGATAAATTAATTGATTAAATAATAATAAATCAATAAATCATTTAATCAATTAATCGTAACATTTGTAAATAATTAGATAATTCTTTTTAGTGTTTTAGTTTTCAAATGATTTTTCATCTTTTTTTCAATAAAAAATCAGTTAATTATCAACCTTTTGAACTGGAAAACGATTAATACCTTTTTTTTTAATGTGTAAAAAAATTTAATGATTTATTTTATTATTAAATTGAAAAATGTTTGAAGTTTTGAAATTTGGAGTGAAATTATTTAGAGAACATTTTTGTAAAAAAAAACGTTTGGATGAAAAAATTGTGAAAAATAAAATCGTTTTGTTCAAATAATTTTATTTCTTTATTTTCCTTTTATTAATTGCAGTCATTGCAGCCTTTTTTAGAGTTTTGTTAGATTTCAATTTGAATTTCAATTAGAATAAATAAAAAAAAAAATTTTTTTCCTGATCAGGCATAATTGGAGACGTAGTAAAATAATATATATTGTCAAAAATTAAGAAAGAAAATGTAGAAAAATTCATTTATTTTTCTTCTTTTAAAGAAGTTTATTCGATAAATATTCTTTCAAATGATGTTTCAATTTGGAAAGAAGTGAGAAGACTAATTTAGAGGGGAAAATTGAAAAAAAAAATATTTCAAATATTGTCATAAATCACAGCACAGTATTTTTTATATTACATCAGAATGCGAGTGCATTGTGCTAAATGTATATATTAAAACATCTTTATTATTTGCTATTTATTTGTTTGTATTTGCAAATGTATTTTGGTTGCACGAATGTGTCGAGAAATGTGAACGCTTTGATTCGGTTCGCTTGAAAACGGGATGAAGGTCGTTGCTTTTTGACACACCACCTCTTCCTACCCAGAGATCTGGCTTATTCTAAAGACTCGCTGAACATGAAACCGATAAAGGTGATAGAGGCTTGTTTAAAAAAAAAAAGAGGAAAAAAAGAAAAGAAAAGAAAAGCCGTGGAGATGGAGAAGACTCGATGCTGCGAGTTGTTGATATAAAAAGATCAAACTGATGACTTGTGAGGGAGCTTCTCTCCTCCGCGTGGCCTCTCTGAAGTGCGGGTCATCTCACGCAGAGGCTGCTGCAGTCCCGCTGGATCACGTATGAACACACACACACACACACACACACACACACACACACACACACACACACACACACAAACAAACAAACAACCCCCATCAGCCTCAACCCTAGCGCTGTATTCTCGCACAGCCGCACCGGGAGCCTTCACCCCGGGGTGCTGAACCGCTAAACCTCACCCCGTCTCTCTGAGATCGCCTGAAAAAGAAAGAAAAAACAAGAAAAAAAAGAAAAAGCGTTAAGTTGAAAAGCAGGCTGCAGCTTTTTCGCTCAGAGCTCTCGGCTTAAGCCTCCCCAGTGCCAAGCGCTTTCATCATTCGCTAGTCTGGCGCTTGGATCGTACCTCTTGGCTGTGGGCAGCTGAAACATCCCTCCTTTTCCACCACACAGTACGCTGCTTTCATGCAAAACAACCTCTGGAGGAAATCACGACCAGGTTTTAAAGTTCTCCTTCGCTTCTTGTTTTTTCCTTTTTCTCGGGCCAAGTGCTCGTGCTTAAAAATAATATTTTTATTATATAATCTCTTGTGTAGCATATAAAGGTTTCATGTGTGTGTGTGTGTGTGTGTTTGTGTGTCATCTCTGAGTTGAAATCTACCCACTTTCATATTCACTTCCCAGATCCATTTATTCCTAATTGCCCACTCTGTGTCATGATCTTATCAAATGAATGATGAACCCTGACTTTTCCATCCTTACGAGGTTCTTGCACAAACCGTTACCACAAAATGGAAAACACACAACGTCTTTGGATGCTTCCAGTAGCATAAAATGTTCTGTTCCAGCATGACTCAAAGTGCACCAAGTCAGCTCCATGAAGATCTGCTTCATTCCAAGGTGTATGGAGTGGAAGATCTCCTGCTATAGAGTAATGGAACCATAATGAACACCTGTGGGATGAATGTGAACGCTGACTGCACCCCAGGACTCCTCACTTTACCCACATCACTACCCGACTTTACTAACACTCTGTTGGCTAAATGAGCCCAAACCTAGAAGAGAAGAGAAGAGATGAGAGGAGAAGAGAAGAGAAGAGAAGAGAAGAGAAGAGAAGAGAAGAGAAGAGAAGAGAAGAAAAGAGAAGAGAAGAAAAGAGAAGAGAAGAGAAGAGAAGAGAAGGGAAGGAAAGAGAAGAGAAGAAAAGAGAAGAGAAGAGAAGAGAAGAGAAGAGAAGAGAAGAGAAAAGAAGGGAAGAGAACAGAAGAAAAGAGAAGAGAACAGAAGAGAAGAGAAGGGAAGAGAAGAGAAGAGAACAGAAGAAAAGAGAAGAGAAGGGAAGAGAATAGAAGAGAACAAAAGAGAAGGGAAGAGAAGAGAAGAGAACAGAAGAAAAGAGAAGAGAAGGGAAGAGAAGAGAACAGAAGAAAAGAGAAGAGAAGGGAAGAGAAGAGAAGAGAAGAGAAGAGAAGAGAAGAGGAGAGAAGAAAAGAAAAGAAAAGAAAAGAAAAGAAACAGAGGTTATATCGAAATTTGGAATGGGACGTTCAAAACTTATCATTTTATATCCACAAACTTTTGCCCATACAGTGTATCATTATTTGCTAGGATGTTTTTCAGAATTGAGTTGATGATGATGATGATGATGATGATGAGAGTGATGGTGTGGATGCAGTGAAAGCAGAGCAGGTGATTGTTTCGAGGTGAGTGTTCAGATAAGGAGGAGAGAACGCAGGACAGATGGAGGACTTAAGTTCTGCTGCATCACTTTCTTTAGGGAAAAAACACAAAACCAGAGATCAACATGTTGTAAGTTTAAATAAAAAAAATGGTCATGAAATAAATAGTTGACTGTAGTTGGCCTCTGCCTCTGAAACGTCTCTGTGCTGGTTGAAATGGCGCTTGTTTCAGAATAAAGACACTTGACGGAGCTGCATTCTCCTGGTAAACAGTGAGGAACTGGTTTGCTGCCTGTGGGCCTGAGCTGGAAGCTCACAGTGAGAAGAGATTAGAGGTGCTGAGAGGAGAAACGACGCCTGGACAGGAAATGATTTAATCTGGGCTTTGGTGAGAAACTTGGCTGTGGTTGGTGCTGATTAGCATCATTAGCCTGGCGTTTAATTAAACATCTCTGTTTAACGTTGTGCTGCTGAACGTGTGTCAGGGGAAAACTGAGATGGTGGAGATAAAAGAAAAAAACACAGACTTGAAACTCAATAAAAGAACACAAGAGAAAAAAAAGGATAGAAAAAAGAAAGGGAAAAAAAAGGAAAACAATAAACAGAGAAATTAAAAAATTATAAAGAAAAAACACGCAAAAAAAAGAAAAGAAAAGTGAATTTAAGAAAAAAGAAAAAAAAGAAAAGACAAGAGAAGAGAAGAAAAAAGAAAAGAAAAAACATTAAGAAAAGAAAAGAAAAGGAGGTACAATTTATTATTTATATTTATTATTTAATTTATGATTAATGTACAAAAAAGAAAAGGAGAAAAAATTACAATAATACTAAAAAGGAAAAAAGGAAAAATGAATAGTGTAAAAGAAATGGATAAAAAAAGTAAACAAAAAAATAATGTCAAATTAAGAAATAAAAAGAATAGAAAATGAGAAAACAATGTAAAAAAAAAGTAAAAAAGTGAAACAGAAATCAAAAAAGAAGAATAAGATGAGAACTTTCTGGGAAAAAAAATCTAAATGAGAAAAGAAAAGAAAAGAAAAGAAAAGAAAAGAAAAGAAAAGGAAAGAAAAGAAAACTGTTTGCTGGATTGCTGTGACCTGACATGTGCTCATGTGAAGGCCTCCTCAGAAGATGAAGATGAAGATATTTAGTAAATAGGACCTGGGAAAGAGCCATGAGGAAAGCAGAGCAGTGTGAAGTTCAGAGCTGGAGTCAGCACTGAATTAACACATGCAGGATGGAGAATATTCTTCTGCGGTGTGTTGCTGTGGAATGGTCTAACCTCTGCTTTCTACATGTTGATTCAGTCCTGACGTTTCTGCAGAGGGTCAGAGCATTGCTGTCCTCCACTTGCTTTTATAATGTATATGTGGATCCTTAGGGCCCTGGTAAAGGTTAAGAGCATGCAGAGTGTTTAATAACATGGATCTGAGTGAAACTAGAAGGTCTACAACATAGTAACATGTAGGTCTGCAGAAACTAGACAGTTCTCTAATGCCTCGTGTGATCTTCAACCTCATGTAGTGCTTTGAAATGCTTTTCTACTCCTCATTGTTGTAAAAAGTGGTTGTTTGTGTGATCTGCTTCGTCTGGCCATTCTTTTTTTTTTTAGAACTCTCGGCAAGAGAGGGATCAGCAAGGTGTCTCCATACATACACCTACCACAACCACCACTTTTACACGCATATTATAAACACTTTATACCAACAGCTTATACCTTCAGTATATTTACACCTATACTACATACACTATATAGACAGTATTTGGTTTTTTTTTAGATGTATGCTTTTGGTAGCATGAAATGTTCCTCTCAATTGAACTAAGAGACCCAAACCTGTTCCAGCATGACATGAACATATACTGTACTTTACATGGGCTGGAATGGATGATCTCCTGCTCTAGAGCTCCAATCCGAACATCTTTGGCATTCATTTTCTTACACCGACTGCACTCCAGGCCTCCTCACCTCACCTACATCAGTACCTGACTGTAATAACAACCTTGTGGCTGAATGAATTTTACACAAATATCCACAAAATCTAGTGGAACATCTTCCCGGAGGAGTGGAGGTTCTTATAACAGCAAATGGAGACTAAATGTGGAATGAGATGTTTAAAAAGAAAGTACACACCAATCATATGCTCAGGTGTCCATGCTCAGATGCAGTGCGATAGATAGATAGATAGATAGATAGATAGATAGATAGATAGATAGATAGATAGATAGATAGATAGATAGATAGATGTGTATGTGTAAACAATATATGTGAAATATATATTTACTGTATTTACAGCAGTATTTACCCAATATAATATACACGGATGTTCTGTAAATCTAAGTGCCTGAAACACAACATGAGTTGAAATGAAATAAGATATAGAACATTGAAGTATTCCAGCATGACCTTTGCTGCCTGTAGAACATTCACCTTCTGCTGGTCTGTGGGACGTTTTTGATTAATGGTCCATTTCATCAATCTCTGCGATACCTGCCACAGCCAAGAGTGGACAAAAACGGAGGGCTGTGGCAGAACTAACTTAATTCTTGTCGTCCGCCCCTTTGCAAGGTATGGGAAAAATAGCGAGGTCTGAGGTTTTGTGGATGAGAGAAGTGTCCTCAATGGTGAAAAAGGAGAAAGGAGCTGAAAGGAAAAGGAACTTAGTCAATGGAAAGGGGTTGGAATGGATGAATAAACTGATCCCCCCTATCCACAGTGTTGATATTTCCCTCAATGGCTTCTTCTAAAGTGAGCATTTTAAGCCATCCCGACACACTAAATTTGCCCATTGTGCTCTGAGAGGCCTCTGGCTGTCGAGAGGCTAGGTGAGGAGGCAATGGGGGCAGATGGAACCTGCCCATCACCTCAATGGCCTCTTTCTACCCCAGAGTCTACCCCCTAGTCCCCTTGCTGCCATTCACTAGGTCCAGTGGGAATGTCTCTGGACCCAGAGCTTTGGGAGCAGTCCCATATAATGAGCCCCTCAGCGAGGTTGAATGTGGCCCCATTGTTCTGACTAGGGCCATTAAACCACCTCCTGGGCAAACAAGAGCGTCCCTTTTCCTTTATGAAGGCGAAGAAGGCAACAAAGAGAGGAGCCATCAAGACAGAAAGGGGCTGGCCTTTGTTGGGTCGCTTCAATGGACAGCCTTGGAAAGGGGAGGCTCCTGTTTGGTCTTTAGAGCACACATATTGCGAGACGCAGTTGTTTGGCAAAACGGAGATGTGAACTTAATTGACTGAGTGGCCCCTAAACGCCATGCCACAAATAACCTGTGGAGAGACAAAAGTATTATGTATCAGCAAGGTAGTGCTGAAATGTTTTGGTCATAGGATAGCCTATAGAAATGGATATGCTGTATAAAAGATGGCATAAAAACTCTGCCTAGTTTCTTGATTTCACCAAAAAATGTCCATGTTTTCTATTTAACCCCCATCTGATCAATCGTATTTTAGCCTGAGAACCAAGTTATAGGCTTACTTCCAAAGACCCTTAGGTCTTTCCCTCCCGAGTCTCTTCTGGTTTTTGGTCACCCCCGTCCTGAAGACCAGGACCTAATCAAGTTATCATATCAACAAATCTCTCATCAGGGACCCATGGCTGACATGAACAGAAAGAGAGGCCAGCCGCCGACTAATTTTCCAGCAGCGGGATGCAGGAGCTTTGCCTGTTAGGATGTTTGAAAGGTACCTGCAATCTCCAGTCGGAGCTGCCCACTGCGACAGCTCTCATGCTGGGCACCATGCTGGGGCTGTTATTCGATTAGCAGCAGTGCTAAGTGGGGCGCTTCATTCTCTGCTTAGCTAATCTCCCACAGTGCTGTCGCTTTTGCAAACTGGAATGAAACGATGCGGGGAAATCAAAGGGAACGGGGCACGGCGCTATAAATAATGCAGCTGTCAAGAAACCTGAAACAGGCCCACTGGTGGCACCACAGGCAGAGGCTTTTTTCCCGTTGACAGCAGCACAGTGCCACCCTGCCAGGATCAAACCGACGCCTCGATGTCAAATTGCATTTGGAATAACTAAAACAGCACATCCCCTCCATCTTTCGATGTACACATCTATTGGTAGATACCTTGGCTCTCAAATGTACTCTTACTCTTGTGTCTGAAATAAGCATCCATAAACTGAGGTCTCCAGTTCCTTGGTACTCCCAAGCAGGTGGGATGAAGAACGGGTTGGTAAGGAAGGAAGGAAGGAATGAAGGAGTGCTGGGGAACCCTCAGTTTGACCTGACACTCTTCTGCTACCTGCTGTGATGCACAAAAGCAGCCAATCCCAAGTTCTCGGAAGAAAGCCGTGCAGATAATGGAAAGGCGAGATCTCTAGAAAGAGTTCAGTCTTTCGCTTCTAATCGGCCTCTTACCACTTTGTGTGCCATGAATAAGATTTATGCTCTTTATTTAAGCTATTATTTGACACTTTTTTTTCTTTTTTTAACCCCCACCTCTCGCCTTCCCCAACAACCCGGCTGCCTCATTCATTCTAATTCTCTTTGTAAAATTGTTGCTTGGAAAAAAACAACAACAAAGCGATTTCAAGAAAAATGCATTGCAAATTGATTAAGCCCTCAAACATTTATTAGATTGCTGCAGCCAGGGCTGAGACTTGTCAAGTGGTGCTTCTGGTCCACTTGTTATTGGGTCGGCATTTTAGATAGGGGCAACGATGACTGTTCAACCTAATTGAAAGGTCACAGAAGACCTGCAGATCTATAAACAGGAAGATATTTTGGATCTGAACCGATCTACAGTATGCCTGCAGATACACGTCATCTTTTTCACATGCTAACATCTCATTCCAGCATGTAGCCTGAGATGTCATAAAGATTTTTCTACCTCTGTAATCTTTCGTTTTAATCCCATTTGCGGCCCTCTGCCGGAGCACAAAAAGAGACGGTCTGTCAAAAACGTCAGGCTTTTCTTCCTAAACATCCATAACATCGAGGTTATGATTAGAAAGTCACTCTTAGAGCTTGTGCTCACCAGGATACCAGCATACTGACTCTATAGCAACTCAAAAGCTTGGAAAAGAGCCAACAATGAATAAAATTGTGAAGAAACCAACAGTTGGCCAACTGTTGTCTTTTCTCAAGCTTCATTCACCACTTTGGTTCCAAAAGAAGATGCCGAGCGCTGCAATTCTGTCACCTTGAAAAGGTCAAGATAAAGGCTCGCGAGAAAAGAATCGGTCGCAGTGCTCGCACTGAGGTGCTCCGTCAGTCAAACTCGAGTGGCACAGGCCAGGCATAGGACAAAATGTTTGCGGCTAATCCCTAATGAGCTGAATCAGCAAGAAAAAACAAAACGACAAAAAAAACAGGCAGACAATTATTCGTTTTACAGAGTTAACAGGACTGAAAAGGAAAGTCCAAATTGACTTATTACACATTGACTCGAGACCCAGAGGTCAGGTGTGGCTCGGGATTGAACAAATAGAGAGCGCTGGAATAATTAACCAGGGGAAGGCGTTAATCTTGTGAACAGACAAGCAGGGAAAAGGAAAGGGTGCGGAGTTACGAATGATCCATCACCATCAGCTCAACAGCGTTCACACGCATCCACATCTCCTTTCAGGGCTTTGAGTTAATGAAAAATTAAAAAAAAAAAAAGAAATCATGGATTTAAGAAATTACGATCGTTCATTTAATAAACTGATGATGCATAAAAGTAATAATGATTGCTATAATGAACACAATTAAGATAAGATAAGATAAGATAAGATAAGATAAGATAAGATGCTGCTGTTGAATTCTGGTTTCTGATTGGTCAGAAAGTGGGTGTTTACAAAAACAGTCAGCAAGAAAAAGGTGTTTCAATATCAGAAATCTGTTTTTGATTTAAGGGTCATACAGGGGAGGTTCGTTCTCATGGGGCATCCACTAATCTTAATCAAGCTTTGTCTGGGTGCCTTTCCTTTACTTTTTAGATATTTTAAATTGTTCTTTTTTTAGATTCCTGCCTCAAGATATAAATGACATCAGTGTGTACCATGGTAGCTCAGTGGTCTTCAAATTAAAGTACAAAGCTGGTGGGGCCCTGAGAAAGGCCCTTAACCCTCAACTGATTAGTTGTATAAGTGAAATAATTGTAACTTGCTCTGGATGAATGTGAATGTGTAGTAAAAATAACTGACTTCGGGTCACCATGGTATTGACAGGAACATATTTTATACGGAGTACATGCGCTTGATTGAGATAGAAGGCAATGGAGTGCAATAGAGGGCAGTGGAGTGGTGCAGTTGCAAAGATTCAAGGTGGATGAGTTTGAATGGCAGAATTCAACTGTACAAAGTAATGGAGAGTGTGTTGGAAAAGTGAAAAAATAGAGTGCAGTCAGGGTGGAGAGGGTGAAGGAGAGTGGCATGAGTGATTTGGGATCGAAGGAGATCTGCAAGATAAGTTTAGAGACAGTGGAATTAACGAAAGGACAGGAGGCAGAGCTGGAGGTGGCAGAGTTGGAGATGGATTAGAAATAAGTTTATAAGAGGGAACACAGGTAGAACAATTTGGGGACAAGGCGAAAGAGGCAAGATTGAGATGGTTATGTTATTTGCAGAGGAGGTACATAGCGTGCATCGGGAGAAGAATGCTATGAGAATAGGAAGGCCAAGAAGGAGGTCAATGGATAAGTGGTTGGTTTGATGAGGCAGATGTAAGTTGGAGATGGATGATTTACGGTAAAGGTTTTCTTAAAAATCAGAATCGTACAATGAATAAAATTCAATTCCTGACATTTTTGTAAACAATTAATCCACTATGATGTGAACAGAATTCTACCCCTATACTAATATAATCAGGCAGTTTAACATTCAAGCACTAGGTGTCAACGCATTATAGCGTTAACACTTATTGCTCTGACCCAAAGAGATGCTCGAGGTTTCTCGGATCCTGAAGCATTGGAATGTCTAAAGGAGGGGAGGACGATGGGGGAGACGTTGGCTAACTGGCTCACGTCAGCGTATACGCATACATTCTTGACTGCTGGTGGGAAAGCTATGCCTAGCTTGGCGTGGGACAGGAGGGGGTGAGTGGAGTCTCTTTGAGTCTTTGTGCCAAATCTTTGTGCTCTTTCTTGAATGAGACAGAGCACCCACCTCGCCGAGACAGCCCAGGCAGCCGGCCCATGAAAGACGGGTTGGCAGCCGCGCAGCGTGGAACCAAAGTGGCTGTGAAAAACGGGGGCAGCGTGGTGAGGATATGATATGTGGCAGAGCCCCCCTGGCATCTCACGCCAGCTCTGCTTTCCACACCACTCACTCTTCTCCCCTGCGTCTGACCGACCAACACACACACACACACATCCTGGATAATCCAGTCAGAAAATGAGGGCTACACAGGTGGTCCCGCCCCCTGACAGCATTGGCGGCACTACACATCTTTACCCTCTGTCTCTCTTCCATGTAGGACCACCTTCCTCTCTTCCATGTTGTTCTTGCAATCAGCAGAAAACAAAAGAGTTTTTAAATATCAGAAATATGTTTTTATTTAAAAGATCAAACAGGAGAGTTCTTCGGGGGCTTCCACTGATCTTCTCAAAGACTTTTTTTCCTCATACTGGTTCTAAAACTCAAGCCGGGGTGTTCAAGTTTCTTTTTTAGATTCCTGATCCAGGATATAAATGGCATCAGAGCGTACCATCCTGTTTTGGTTCTGCCCATTCTGTCAGAGGCAACATAAAACGTTTCCCACAATCAATGGATACTTCAGGATTGAAAATGGGAATATTTATATAAGAGCATTGAATATAAAAAAGGGGAATTTGATCCTTTTTTGGTTGTTGTGACCACTGAGGGAACCCTTAGTCTATCTAGAACCATCTAAATGTCCATCTAGAACCTGTACCCATCCTGCTTACCTGAGAATAAGATTGGTTTGTCCTTTTTTTCTGAACATCCTATTCCATATTTAGACCCCACTTGCTCTTATTATATCCTCCACACGTTCCAACGGATTTTGTGGAGATTTTTGCTTATTCATTGACAAGGTTTGGATCTTTACCACTGGAGATCCTCACATGGGTGGAAAAGTGTATATTGAGTGTACGGGTTATAATATAGATCCATTTATTATAAAAAGTAAAAAGAAACATAAAAAAAACTAAAAGTTTTCTTGGATTTAAATTATAAGGGATCATTTCGAAGGTTCTATGAATACTAATAGAATTCAATATTGATCAGGAAAAGCCCTGAAGGATTCCAAATTATTTACAAAATAAAGAGGAGAAATAATTAAAAAAAGCTCCAGATGTATTTGGATTTCTGTCTATGAAGGAAGCTTTAAGGTTCTGTAAAACCCGTACAAGAAACTATTTTCAAATCGCATTATGGCCTATTACACACCTTTTTTATTTTTATTTTATTGGAATGAAATGAAGCTTTCTGAGAGCTTATAAAAATAAACTTTAAAAAAAGTCCAACCCTTGAAGAATAATTTTTGGAAGAATTTATTTTTTTCTGCAGGCGATGCAACACATTAAAAATACATATGAAGCATCTACCGAAGCTATGTGATCTGCTTCACCCCATTACGATGCAGATTGATATGGTACAGATAGTTCACTTTTATTTCTTTGGTTTTGAAGAACAGCAAATCATAACTTTACCTCAGAGTCTTTCTGAATTCGAAACGCATGGCCCTTTTTTTACAAACACGCCTTTGCAGTGAAAAAAAAAGATGAAATATACATAATTTTTCTGTTCTGTCTCCAGTAAGATGCAGCTCTACCTCTGCCATGTTAATCTGTGCTGCGATAGTCACGTTCACGTAGCAGCAGCGGCGCTTAAGAAACATGTTAGCAAACAGAAATCAATCTGAATTTTGTCACAAATAAAATAATTATTGGTCACAAATTATTGGTCACTTTCTAAATATTAAAAACTATCACAAATCTACTAATGATCATACATAAATAAAAAGTTTTTCCTGATGCAAATATGTTCAAAACGCTGCATCACAATACAAACGCCAACTTGTAACCGATTCACACTTTTTTTAAACGATGCATCAGATTGCTAACTTTTATGCTGACGGTGAATCTTACCATCCCTATTCTGCACCATTACAAACCATGTAGATTCTAAAAGCCCCTCAAAAAAGTCCTGAGTTCCTCCCCAAGAGTTCACGACTCAATCAAAACTTCAAAGTTGAGCAGGAAAGTATGTTAAAATGGAAACCATTAGCGGTAATTACTCAGCTCGTATGCTGAAAACCTGTGGCCGACCGCGTGCATATGTGCGTGTGCGTGCGTGTGTGTGTGTGTGTGTGTGTGTGTGTGTGTGTGTGTGTGTGTGTGTGTTCAGAATGTTTTTTTTTCAGGATGTTGAAAAAGACAGTAGACCTGCATCTTTGTTTTCTCTGTGTGATGAAAGAGACTCATTCTACCAGCTTATGCTCTACAGGCATACTTCAGGCTCACTTGAGCACAACCACACACACACGCGCACACACACACACACACACACACACACACACACACACACACACACACACACACACACACACCATCCTGGATCCTGTATCTGTCTTCCCAAATAACAGTTATAATACTCACACACTACCCCTTTATCATGGTCATAAAAGATTGATCTTTCAGAAAAGGTTTCAGGTGCTTCACCTGATTTTTTTGGAGAGTGTGAATGAACCCCTGGACAGTCAGAAATAAAGGAAGGGGGAGCGCAGTGGATAAAATGACTTCCTGAATTGTGTTCTAATGATATTTCAGCCATTCAGTTACTTACACTGTTAAAGAGTTGGATTCTCACAGTAAACAATAAAAAGAAAAAAAACTATTTGGAGGTATGACGTATATCTGTACCAAACACTGTTTGTTTTCTGGTATATATAAGATTCTGAAAGTTTTTCTTTTTTTAAGTATGGCCCTTCATGAATAGTGAAATTCCTTGTATAAGCACTTCTGCTTGTAGGAAAACAAGAGCACACCCATCACCGTGCTTCATTCGGGTTTATGGAAGTTGTAGCAGCACTGCAAAGGACTCGGTCGAGAAAAGCATCTCTAAAGAAGTGCGCTTTTGGATGTGAGGGAAGGAGAACATCATTTAGGACTCCTCAATAGATAGACCGGAGGCCTGCTGTAGTCGTTCTTGCTGCTGTAATTGATGTCCGTTTCTGGATCAGATATGTACGGCTGGAACTGATGGTTCGCCACAGCTAATTTACGACTATAAAGATTTTAAGAACGGCGTCGCAGCTCGAGGACGTTGCTTGAGATTCTTTATCTTCGCTTAAACCACTTCACCAGGAGTTTAGCTGTTTTCGGATAGTTTTACTTTTTTTTTTTATCTGGTCAATTTAAAGAGATATGAAAGATGCAATATTACTCTATGTGTATATTTGTGTGATGTCCCCCTTAAAGTTTGTTTTTATGTAGATACCTAACATCAAACTAAATTATTTCCATCTCCATACCACCCTGTCCTCCACATCCGCCTCTTTTAAACCAACCACCTGCTTGTTTCCTCTTACCACATTCACAATCTTTGGCCTTACTCTTTTTCTCCTGCTTAATGGCTCCATCCTCTGCCTTCGTCAGCAAGCTGTTTTTTTTAAGCTAATAAACTAACAGCTTTTAATTATCCAATGCATAAGAATTATATGGGATTTTTGAACATTACATTCCTCTTGTAGTCCCCATTTCCAGTCATTAACACCTCCACTTGTCTGGGAAGATGTTCCACTAGATTTTGTGGAGATTTGTGTGAGATTTCATTCAGCCACTAAGGGTGTTATTAAAGTGAGGTACTGATGCAGATAAGGTGAGGAGGTCTGGGGGTGCAGTCACCATTCACATTCATTCCAAAGGTGTTCAACATGGTTTAGAGCTCTTCTTTTGGAGATCTTCCACTCCAACCCATGTAAAGCAGATCTTTATGGAACTTCCTTTGTGCGCAGGGGTATGGTCATGTTGGAACAGGTTTGGATCTCCTAGTTTAAGTGAAAGGAAAGTTTCATGCCAGCATGCTACATGCTAAAATGTCATGCTACAATCGTGTGTCAAGTTTAGAGAAGAACCACATATGGCTGACAAGTCAGGTGTCCCAATACTTATGTGGTATAAACTCCAAATGCAATTTCCGACCCCAATAGTATTTCTTTAGTGGTTTATTGGATAATCAAAGGTTATTTTCAAGATTTTTTTAAACACATTTTCTAGTTGGTTCTTATAGGGACTTTGAAGAGATCATTAAGGAATGCCTGAAGGTTTTCAGCATTTTTCGCAGTGTATATTCTGAATGCAGTACTGAAAAACGAGTTATGGGATCTCCCAATTGGCGACCTGGAGAACCTTCATGGTAGGTAAATGCATGTACTATGTAAAGAATACAACAATCAATATAAAGCTGTTTGGGGAAAATCATCACCGACAAGGTGAAACAGCTGGCACTCCTCCAGGAGACAGGTTCGGTTTCCAGGAAAAGACTGCATTTTTTTTCTTCGTATTAATACTACACACACCAACACACACACACCCGAAGATAGCAGATTGTAAAGAGACCTCTGCCAGTGCTACCCCTTTGACACAAAGATGTGCTGAGTGATTTCCTTCTCTCGCTGCAATTTTCCCTCCTTAACCAGCCCGAGGTCATGCAGGCACGAGTCACGGAGCTACGGAATCTTTTAATACTTCCGCAGAGAGGAGAAAACAATTGCCGGGATCGTATCAGCGAAATCGACACCAGACGACGATCGCTGTGGCTTCACAGTGACCACCTGTTCGAGGCCCAGGAATCGGACCCTTCCTTTGTGGAACGTTTCGGCACATTCTTGACTCCTCCTTAATGTCTTCTTATTTTTTTATCCCTCGGTGTGTTCCTGCACCCAGTCCACCTCGTCATGGTTACCTTGTCACTTTTCTTCTCGACAAACGATTTCTATAGGTCTGGCCCAGACAGACTCGAAATGACACTTACAGGAATTACAGAGCGCTCGGCTCCGATATAACAAAAGGCCCACGATTTAAAGGTTGAAAGTCCGGAATTAACTGTAGCATTAAAACGTTTATGGAACGAAGCTTTGCTTTAACAAGACGATCTGAATAGAAGTTCTCGGACACCGCAGATTCTCTCGGACGTCTATAAAACTGGCTTGGAGTCAGCAGTGCAAACTCCAGCCAGACTCATGTGCTCGTATCAAAAGAAACAATAAAACAGAATAAAAACGTATTCTTTGTATTGATCTCATTTTTTTTTAACTTAGAAGGAGTTTAAACTTTTTGCTTTCAAAAAACAGTTCCGAATCACAGCTTTATATCAATACACTGGTTTTATTGATATAATTTGAATAGTAACGGCTCATTTCTTTGAACTTCTACTGTAGATGATCAATGGGAGGTGATGGATTTGTGGTTAGGTCATTGGACTTTGCCTCTAAGGATCATGAGTTGAAAACTCAGTAAAGACGCGACGCTTGGGCCCCTGAGCAAGGCTCTTAAACCCGTAACTGTCTAGATTTATGAATGAGATAAATATGAGATGCTCTGGATAAAGGTATCTGCCACATGCTGTATTTTTAAGGCATTTTCTGCTAAAAGAAATTTTATAAAGCTTTCGGAAAGATTGCTTTTATTGAAAGTTTTTGGAAGGAGTCTCCAAAATGCTGCGTTTGTTAAATCCAAGAGAAAGCGATAATCATTTTTAACTGCTATAGCGTGAGGCGTATTAGTTTTAGAAAGGTTTGACTATGGATAAAATGTTTAACAATTATTTTGACATAATTCAAGCTGGCAGAAAATCGAATTAAATATAAATGATAGCAAATTGTACACTGGACTTGTTTCAAACCAGGAAGTTAAATGATGTTTTTATAGTCCCCATTTGTTGTAATAGTAACCTCCACTTTTCCGGGAGAGATGTTCCACTAGATGCTCCACTTGAATTTAAAATGTGGTTGTGGAGATTTGGAACTTGCCAGTGGAGACTCTTCAGTAAGCATCTCCTTGAACAAAATGTAACTGGCTATAATTATGGAACACTTTCTCTCCAATCGGAATGCAGAACTTCCTGATAAAATAGATACAAACAGAGAAATTTTCCCTCGAGGAATTTCTGTCCACATGTTTTATTATAAATGTATCTAGAAAGTATCTCAAAGAATTAATGCTGGGAACTGAGGTCACACATTCTCGTCTCATGTGTCTGAAATAAGTGTTGGACTTTTCCATGAACTGCCTCGGAGTAATATCCATTGACTGGAAGTATGCAGCTTCATTCAGACTTGCACCCTGTGACTAATGGCTTTATAGTGTGCCTTTGAGGTGCTGGTAGTCTCATAGCGTCATCACAGCTATTCATGTCGCATTTTAACCTTCTCAGGTCAGAGTCTGTTCCTGTGAACCAGTCTGGAGTTTCTGTGTTTCACACACGGCAAAGAAATTATGTTATTTATCATTTCAAAAACTAATATCTTTGTGAATAGGCACCATAGAGTTATTCTATCTATCTATCTATCTATCTATCTATCTATCTATCTATCTATCTATCTATCTATCTATCTATCTATCTATCTATCTATCTATATGTCTGTCTGTCTGCCTGTCATCTATCTATCTGCCTGCCTGTCTGTCATCTATCTATCTATCTATCTATCTATCTATCTATCTATCTATCTATCTATCTATCTATCTATCTATCTGTCTGTCTGTCTGTCATCTATCTATCTGTCTGTCTGTCTGTCTGTCTGTCTGTCTGTCTGTCTTCTGTCTGTCTGTCTGTCTATCTATCTATCTATCTATCTATCTATCTATCTATCTATCTATCTATCTATTTATCTATCTATCTATCTGTCTGTCTGTCTGTCTGTCTGTCTGTCTGTCTGTCTGTCTGTCTATCTGTCATCTATCTGTCTGTCTGTCTGTCTGTCTGTCTGTCTGTCTGTCTGTCTATCTATCTATCTATCTGTCTGTCTGTCTGTCTGTCTGTCTGTCTGTCTGTCTGTCTTTCTGTGATCTATCTATCTATCTATCTATCTATCTATCTATCTATCTATCTATCTATCTATCTATCTATCTATCTATCTGTCTGTCTGTCTGTCTGTCTGTGTGTCTGTCTGTCTGTCTGTCTGCCTCCACACCTCACCTCCATCTTTTAATATAGAACTCCGGCCACATGAACACCAGTGGGATGAATGTGAATGCTGACTGCACCCCAGGTCTCCTCACTTCACCTACAACAGTACCCTAATTTAATAACACCCTTGTGGCTGAATGAATCTCCATGAATCTTTACAAACACACTCCAAAATTTAGTGAAACATCTTCTCAGAAGAGCGGAGGCTATAATAAGAGTAGTGACTAAATGTGGAATGGGATGTTTATAAAGCACATGGTCGGGTTTAAAAAAAAAAAAAAACTCACGTCACATCAATTCTACTCAGATATGCACCTCAGGTCAACCATGGACTCCAGTCCAACTGATCCAACCGTAAAAAAGATGCTTATGAGATCCACAGGACAGATGGGAGAAGATAAGAGAGAAACACAAAGCTGGGCTTTGTAGGAGAGTACTGAGAGGATGATCCACACCACACATTCGGCGTGTTTGCCCACTGCAAAATATCTCGTTTCTCCTCATCTGATGCGTGACGGCAGCTTGTGGGCATGAGGTTCGACTAACACAATAACTGAAATGCAACAAAAAATGCCCAAGTAAACAAATACACATCTCTGCCTCTTTTTTTCACACGCTCACAAAGGTAGCATGTGCGGCCCTTTAGAAGCTCGAGCTGCTCGTCACAGTGGTGCGTTATCGCTCCAGCCAGCCATTCAGCGGCCATGCCATGCCATTTCCTCAGGAAAACAGATTAAACCATGGCCTGCAGAAGCCACGGCACTGCTTAAGCGGTTTTGTG